>JAEIGO010000862.1:600000-1179457 GCA_018903765.1 Drosophila aff. chauvacae BK-2020
TACATATGTTAAATAGAAGTTATGTCGAAAAATTGAATTCAACCCGAGCACACGCATTTCTTTTTCGTTCTCGTCGTTGCGAAATTAAAAATTAATTATTCTTGCCACCAAAGTTTCGGTTAATATTTTTTAAAAAACTAATTAAAAATTCCACATTGATTTAATATTTTTTTGTAATCATATTTGATTTAACCTTTTTTGTGTATTTTGTGAACGTCTTTTTTATGTTTACGTAAAGTTTTAGTTGTGTTCCGTCGAAACTCCGAAATAAATGAATATGTCATTGTATTAAAGAGTTTCTTGAGGTAATAAAACTGTTTGAGAATTTTGAGGAAAGTTGCGGATGTTATTGTTAATATACTAACCCAATCTCTTATTTTTTCAAAGTTAAATTTGCCAACGAAATCTCTGTTTTGCCTCTTATTGTGCTGTATGTGTGATTTTGTCTTTCGTGTATGTGTAAAATTTTCAATGCTCATTTAGTGAATTATTTTGTCATTTTTTCCTATGTAAATACGACTTGGCTTTAGACGGCGATTTGTATCAGTGTGTGTTTGAACGCCATCACATTTTTAATTTATGGTGCACAAAAAAGGGTACCTATACAGAAAAATTACAAGAAATTATCACTGCTGTACGAGATGAAATTAAGACTAAAGCCTACATAGTTGAATTGACCGAACATATGCAATGTATTGACAACATTTGTAAACAAATTGCTGTTTATTAGACATTCTATGATCGAAAAAAATCTTCAGTACTCAAATATAAGTCTGATTGGCTGAATCAAAATGAATCAATTCCATTAAAAAGCATCTCTAACAAATATCAACAAAGTCGACATCGTGGACGTCAAAAACTTGATTTTGAGGAATCCTCGGCGAGACCAAAGCGACGGCGTATAGCTCTTCTGGCTAAATTAGATGAGTCTGCTATTTCTTCGTTACGCAATGAATGTGAAATGAAAAATGTATTGCCAGCAGATCCCGATGAGGTAATTTCGCTATTAATGGAGAACGCTATGTCTAAAAACTAATATTTGCTTATCAGAAACTTTGTGAACAGCAAAATATCCTTTAATTTTTTTCCATGTTATATTAAATTCTTAAATTCAAAGAAAAGGAGATACCCTGAAAACATATCTGCCAATTATCAACAAATTTTCATATAATTTGAGATATGGCCATTTTGTATTATTCTAGAATTTCGGTTTTAATTTTATCAAAATCTGACTACTATATCATATAGCTGCCATAGGAATATGTGCAATTAATTTATTTTGAAAGCTTTGTTGCTAGCAACATTTAGTTGTTGCGCAACATTTTTCACTGTCAACGTGTTTCGCTCAACATTTATATTATCGAAAAACACGCGAAAGCGAAAGGAACCGCAATCCTTAAATGTATATTAAATTTTATTTACTTACTGCAAGGGTATTTAAACTTCGGCTTCCCGAAGTTAGCTTCCTTTCTTGTTTTCATTGACAAATGTAGGAGAAAAACCATTAAAATCCATGCGTGTTTCAATTAATTTTTGAATTTACATAAGTATGTTCTTGAAAAATAATGTTTTCTTCCCTAAATTAGGTATTTCATAGTTTTTTTTTTCATGCACCGTGCTAATAATGGTGATTTTGGAACATCTTTGTAGGGGGTGGTCTATTGGGGGGTCTAGGGGCGGTCTAGGGGGTACGCCACTAGCATTAGTGGATCGGCCATCGAAAATTAGTGGGGGTCGGTCATACATTTGGACTCGATTGGGGCTCTCTAAATGGGTAAAAACGGAATTTCTCTACTGATCAAAAGAGATTTTTCTTCGCATCAAAAAGGGGAACATCAGAATGCATTTTAGAGGTATGGTTCTTTGGGCAAAGTTGCTTATTTTGATCCCCAGAACATGAATTTCCGTGCCGCTTATGCGATTTTTAAATCGACCCGCCCTACTGTTCACACATGAACAAAAACAACTCCACTAATTCGAAATAAATATAAATTTATATGAAACAAAACGCCGTGTGAGCAGGTAAATTTTCCAGCTCTCACGGTAAGCACTTCTCACGGTTGGGAAGTATATGGCCACTGGCCTTTATGTAATAAGAATTTCAATGTTAGCTATATAAGGACCGAATTAATATAAATAAAATCAGATTCTTACGAGAACTCAACGCAACCGGCCTTCTTATTCAAGGTCTTGGTTTAAAACAAATGGTCCTTCGAGACATCCTGAAATCTTCCCCCACCAGTGGTAAGAAGATTAAGGATTAAATCAGCGCCTATCTAAAAAGGCTACTCTTGTTTGCCCCTCTATGGTAAGGGACAGAGTATAAACCAAAAAACAAAAGGATTACAAATCTTTTATGTATTAAAATAAAAAATAATAATTTAAAAAAAAAAACAAATTAAAGTGCATTTAGGCCCGCATAAAATAGCGGCAGCCAAACTAAAATAATTTTTTAAAAGAGCATTTAGGCCCGCATAAAATAGCGGCAGCCAAACTAAAATAATTTTTTAAAAAAGTGCATTTAGGCCCGCATAAAATAGCGGCAGCCAATACATAAAAAACTAAAATAATTTTTTAAAAGTGCATTTAGGCCCGCATAAAATAGCGGCAGCCAGCCAATACGTAAAAAACTAAAATAATTTTTTAAAAGTGCATTTAGGCCCGCATAAAATAGCGGCAGCCAATACATAAAAAACTAAAATAATTTTTTAAAAGTGCATTTAGGCCCGCATAAAAAAGCGGCAGCCAATACATAAAAAACTAAAATAATTTTGTAAAAGTGCATTTAGGCCCGCATAAAATAGCGGCAGCCAATAATTAAAAAACAAAAATAATTTTGTTAAAGTGCAGTTAAGTCCGCATAAAAAAGCGGCAGCAATTAAAAAATAAAAAACCTTTTTAATACGACTAAAAGTGCATATTTGCAAATTGTGACAATATAGCCCCGCATAAAAAAAAAAAAAGCGGCAGGCAATACGAAACCTCGTATAAAGGCAGAGGTAGAACAACAAAGCTACTCTGAAGCTGAAAATTGTTCGTCGTACCTTCACGACGGCAACGGCGACAGCAACAACGTAAACGACGGCGACGGCGACGGCAACAACGGCGACGACGGCAGCAACGAAAAACCCGAGACGCCAGAGAAGATATATTTTAAAATAAATACAGAATATAATACAAGTTAATAATTTTAAATATATATATTTTAAAATAAATACAGTATATAATACAAGTTAATAATTTTAAATTAAAAAAAAAAAAGATAAGATAAGATAAATTTTAAAATAAATATACTACGGAGTATAATACGAGTTAATAATTTTAAATATATATTAAAAAAAAAAAAAAAAAAAAACAAAAAAACATTTTCTATTTTTTTTGTTGTTAGATTTCATATATAAAACAAAATGTTGTCCGAGCAAATCATAAACCTGCTGAAAAGGCAGTCTGAGCTAAATAAGATCTGTGTAGAAATCGTAGGTAAAGAGATAAAACAGTTTTCAAGCCGTGAGTTAGAGTATTTAAGTGAGTTGGAAAAAGAATTTCAATCCAATCACAAAACATTTGTGAGCTTAGACCCTATAGACCACGACTATTTCAATAAAAAAAAGGTATAAGCATATTTTTAGTGCATTTCAGCTAATACAAGAAAGGGTCGCGGTGTCATCGTCAGTTAGCAAAGAGGAGCACAAGCATCTATTAATTGAAGAAAAAATTCAAAAACTGAGGGAGTACTTAAACGAAACGTATATAGAAATAGAAAGCCAGAAACGCGAAACCTTGCGAATCAGAAAAAACAAAATTCATTTTCTCTGGCAAAATATTTCCGATCTCAAGAGTAAAATAGGAGCATGTAGCTCAAATTTTGAGGCAGCCCTTAACGAGTTAGAATTTGGTATTCAAAATATTTCATCTGAGATAAATGAACAGATTAAGGAAAAGGTCGTGGAAACAATTGAGGGAACCAATACTATCCCAGATTTACCTAATTTACCTACCCTACCTAATATTGAGGTACCCACATTTGGCGGCGATTCCTAAGAGTGGGACATCTTTCATGAATTATTCATGGAATTAATTCATTCTAGGAAAAATCTTAGCAGTTCCTTAAAATTTAACTATTTAAAATCCGCACTAAAAGGTGAAGCTCGAAATGTTGTCGCGCATCTGTTAATGGGTACCGCTGAAATTTACGAGGCCGCTTGGGACCTTTTAACCAAGCGGTACGAAAATAGACGTAAAATTTTTTCAGAACAATTAAATCGCCTGATGGATTTATCAAATTTAAATATTGATTCCGTTAAGCAAATTAAATCCTTCATCGACACCATTAATGAAGCCATACACATATTGAAACTGAAGGCCAATCTGTCCGATGAAGTTGATGTGCTATTTGCTCACATGGTGCTTAGGAAATTTAACACGCAAGCTCTTCAACTGTATGAGAGTCATATAAAAAAGACAAAAGACATCCAGAATTTATCGGATGTAATGGAATTTTTAGAGCAGCGACTTGCTCGGTGCAGGCTGAAAAACCTGTACACAAATACATAAACAATTCAAAATATGTTAATTACTCGAGTAGAAATAATTTTGCCAATGCAAACGAAAAGTGTCCTATCTGCAAAATAGTGGGACACATTATAACCCAATGTCACAAATTTAAAGAAATCGTAAGGAAAGTACAACTATGTACAAAATGCCTTAAAAATTTTTCTTATACCGATAAGATGTACAAGCGAATATTTATGTTCGCTATGTAATAAAGGGAATCATACCATGCTGCATATCAATTCTCAAAAAAGAGAAAAAGTCAACACCTGCGTAACTTCAACACAGGCATTGCTTGCAACAGCAAGAATTAAAGTAAAATCAGCCAATGGCGATTTTGAAAATTTAAGAGCTCTGATAGATAGTGGATCACAAAGCACTATTATATCAGAGGAAGCAGCACAAATTTTAAAGTTACCAAAAATTAAATCAAAAACCGAGATCAGTGGAATTTCATGTTCAGAATCATGCGTATCCAAGTATAAAATAAAATTAGTTGTCAACGACCCTACATCAAAAAAGCAATTAAAAACCGAGGCATTAATATTGCCAAAGTTAATGAAAGCTCTCCCAGTAAACGAGATAAATGAAGATAAATCGAAATGGGAAAATTTTGCATTAGCTGACCCAGACTTTAATAAGCCAGGTCGAGTTGATGTAATTATTGGAGCGGATTTATATACACACATCTTAAAGAAAGGTATAGCAAAAATCAATGGTTTATTATGTCAAAACATAAATTTTGGGTGGATAGTATCCGGTTGTACTAAGTCTAAGGGCACTCATTCAATAGTTGCAACTACTATTGAAGTTCAAGATTTAGAACGATTCTGGGAATTGGAAAAAGAAGATAAAACTGATGTTGAAACCGAAATTTGTGAAAATAGTTTTATCAAAACCACCACCAAGGATCCAAGTGGTAGATATATTGTAAAGATTCCTTTTAAAGACGACAAATCATTAGGAGAATCAAAGCCACAGGCTATGACACGATTTTTAAATTTAGAGAAAAAATTTCAACGTAATGAAAATTATACAAAATTCATTAAGGAATACATTGATCTCGGACATATGGCGGAGTCGGAAATAGAAGGCAAATACTACCTGCCGCACCAAGCAGTACTTAGGGATTCAAGTTTAACCACCAAATTAAGGGTGGTGTTTGACTCTTCAGCAAAAACTACCAACAATAGAAGCCTCAATGACATAATGTGGGTTGGACCCCGAGTACAGAAAGAAATTTTCAATATAATTTTGAATTGGCGTAAATGGGAGTACGTCATATCAGCGGACATTGAAAAAATGTACCGTCAGATATTGGTTGATGAAAAAGATCAAGAATATCAATATATATTGTGGAGAGACTCTCCAAATGATAGAATAAAATCGTACAAATTAAAAACTGTTACCTATGGTACCGCGTCTGCTCCATATTTAGCTACTATAGTTCCAGTAGATATAGCAGACAGGTGTAAAAATAAAGAAATCGGGAAGATAATTAGGAGCAACTTCTATATGGACGATCTTGTGACAGGAGCCAATTCAATAGAAGACGCAATACATATTATAAAGCAAATTTCCAGTGAATTCATGTATGTCAATCTGAATTTAAGAAAATGGATTTCGAATAAGCAAGAAATATTAAAAGTTGTAGAAGAAACTGGAGAGAATAAGATAATATATATTGAAGATAACGAGTTTGTCAAAACATTGGGTCTTCAATGGGAGCCCCAACTAGATGAGTTTAAATTTAGCGTCAACATAGCAGCTACAAAAAAAGAAAATAAACGTACCGTGTTGTCCACGTTATCTAAAATTTATGACCCCTTAGGATGGTTAGCTCCAGTAACCATTACTGAAAAACTGTTTGTGCAGAAACTTTGGCTTTCTGAGAAGAGCTGGGATCAGGAATTATCTGAGGAGGATGCCTATGAATGGGCAAGCTACAAGGAAAAACTTTCATTATTAGAAAAAATTAGGATACCAAGATGGATTAATTCAAATAATTATTCTGTCATCCAAATTCATGGATTCGCTGACGCCTCCGAAAAAGCATACGCAGCAGTAGTCTATGCTAAAGTAGGGCATAAAGTTAATATAATAGCTAGCAAGAGTCGAGTAAATCCTATAAAAAATAGGAAGACAATTCCCAAACTTGAGCTGTGTGCAGCTCATTTGCTAAGTGGGTTAATCCAAAAAATTAAAGAATCTATTAGCGATGCAGTTAAAATATACGCCTGGAGTGATTCTACTATTACTTTAGCATGGATTAACTGTGGTCAAAGTAAGATTAAATTTATTAGAAGAAGAACGGATGACATTCGGAAATTAACAAATACTGAATGGAATCATGTGAAATCAGAGGATAATCCAGCAGACTTATCATCAAGGGGAATTGATTCTAACAAATTAACCAACTGTGATCTTTGGTGGAAAGGTCCGAAATGGCTAGCTGACCCAAAGGAACTTTGGCCTCGGCAGCAATCTGTAGAAGAAACTGTGCTGGTAAACACAATAATTAATGACGAAACAAATGATCCAATTTATAAATTAATAGAAATGTATTCCAGTATTGAAAAGCTTATACGTATAGTAGCATACATAAATAGATTCGTGCAAATAAAAACAAAATATGAAGCCTATCCATCTATTCTTTCAGTAAAAGAGCTAAAAATAGCTGAAAGAGTTGTTATTAGGAAACAACAAGAATATCAATTCAGGCAAGAGATAAAGTTTCTGAAAGGCAATAAAGAAATTAAGACAAATAATAAAATATTGTCATTGAATCCATTTTTGGACAAGGATGGGATTCTGAGAGTAGGAGGAAGACTGCAAAACTCAAATGCAGAATTTGAAGTTAAGCATCCGATTATTTTAGAAAAAAGTTACCTAACAAAATTATTAATACAAAAGGCTCATAGTGAAACATTGCATGGTGGGATAAACCTAATGCGAAATTACATCCAAAGAAAATATTGGATTTTTGGTTTAAAAAATTCACTGAAAAAATATTTAAGAGAATGTGTGAAGTGCGCAAGGTACAGGCAAAACACAGCTCATCAAATAATGGGTAATTTGCCAAGATATAGGGTGACTATGTCATTTCCATTTTTAAACACGGGATTAGATTACGCAGGTCCTTATTATGTTAGGTGTTCAAAAAATCGCGGACAAAAAACATTTAAAGGATACGTTGCCGTATTTGTTTGTATGGCCACCAAAGCCATACATTTAGAAATGGTAAGCGATCTAACCTCTGACGCATTTATAGCTGCTCTCAGAAGGTTCATTGCAAGACGAGGAAAATGTGCCAATATCTATTCAGATAACGACACAAATTTTGTAGGAGCTGCCAGAAAATTAGATCAAGAATTATTTAATGCAATTCAAGAAAATTAAGCAATTGCTGCGCAGCTGGAGAAAGATAGAATTGACTGGCATTTTATTCCCCCGGCAGGACCTCACTTCGGAGGTATTTGGGAAGCTGGGGTTAAGTCAATGAAATACCATTTAAAGCGTATAATTGGCGACACTGTTTTGACATACGAGGAAATGTCAACTCTTTTATGTCAAATAGAAGCATGTTTAAACTCAAGACCATTATATACTGTAGATAATGAAATGAGCCAACAAGAAGTTTTAACACCTGGTCATTTTTTGATTGGAAGACCACCTTTAGAAATAGTAGAACCAATGGAAGATGAAAGAATCGGACATTTGGATAGGTGGAGACTTATTCAAAAAATGAGAACAGATTTTTGGGTAAAATGGAAAAATCTACATACACTACAGCAAAGAAATAAGTGGAGGAGAGAACGTCCTAATGTAGAAGAAGGGCAAGTTGTGTTATTAAAGGACGAAAATAGTCATCTAGCAAGATGGCCTCTAGGAAAGGTAGAGAAAATACATAAAGGCAATGATGATAAGGTCCGAGTGGTGAAAATAAAAATGCAAGAAGGATCTATCACAAGGCCTATTACTAAAATTTGTCCCTGGGAAGGAATAAAGGCGGTGGATAAAAATGAAACCGACTCCTTGCCAAAAAGAAAAACTAGAGCGACATCAGGAGTGTCCAAAGTCGGGTTTGTCATAGAAATGTTGTTATTTATATTGAGTTGTCAATTTTCTAACGCATTGCCTAATACTAAGATGCCAAAATATTCAATAGAGAAGATAAACAAGAATTCGGCAATATACCTAGATCCAATGGGCGACGTCGAGATTGTGGCCTCCTCTTGGAACTTGGTAATTTATTATAATATGGACACTTATTTCGAAATGTTAAAGAAAGGAAAGCAGTTGATTCCAAAAATGAAAATAGTTTGCGAAAAACTTTATAGTTTTGAAGATCAGTGTCTTTTGGTTCTAGATAGCACAGAAAGACAGATCGCAGACTTGGAAGAAAATAACAAGCTCTTTATGTCCCAAGGCAAAACTAGAAATAAAAGAGCACCTTTTGGCTTTATGGGATCTCTTTATCACATATTGTTCGGAATAATGGATGAAGATGATAGAATACAAATGGAGGAAAATATGAGGAATTTAGTGAGCAATCAGCAGAGCCTTAACGAGTTGAGCAAAAAGCAAACGTCGATTGTCGATTCCACAGCTAATATTTTGAAAAGCACGACCGATGACATTAATACCAACTTTAGAGGCATGAACAAAAGAATTGAAAATATGACTGCTCTTCTGCAAGAATTATATTATGTGTACAAGGAATCAACCAATTTCTTCATGATTGCCAAGCAGTTAAGCAATATTATAGACGATTGCGAAAAAATACAGTCAGGAATTATAAGTCTATTAATTGACATCAATCATGGGAGGCTTAATACGAACATGATACATCCTAGCCAATTAAAAATTGAAATTTCCAAAATTAAAGATTTATTGTCAGAAAATTTAGTATTGCCAGGAAAAAGGACAGGCACTGAACTAAAAGAAGTTTACACATTACTAACAGCTAGAAGCCTTTTCGTGGATAGGAAATTAATTATTAATGCAAAAATACCTTTGTTTGGCAGGCATGCTTCAGTACTTTACAGAATAGTTCCAGTACCGATTAAAATTGACGAGCGCTTGATAATGGTTCATCTTGAGTCCCAATATTTGGTTTATAATTTTGAAATAGATGCTTATCATCTAATGGCAGAATCCACACTTAATAAATGCCAAAGGTGGCAAACAAATAAGAGAGTTTGTGAAGGAAGTTGGCCTTGGAGAAGTGCCAACGATAATAGTTGTGAGATAACGCCTCTTAAACCGACTAGAATTTCAAGTTGTAGGTACAAATCAATTATTGAGGATAAGTCGTACTGGTTTGAGTTAGATAGACGAAGCAGTTGGTTGTTTAAAGTACAGAATAATACAAAGGCCCGCGTTCAATGCGGAAGTTCCAAGTTGGAGATAGTCGAGTTGCCTGAACAAGGAATTTTAACAATTAGGTCTGATTGTACTGCACGGACAGATAATGATATATTAGTGGCTCACCACACAATTCAGTTAGAAGATCAAGGGACACTATCAATGTCATATATAGGTGAGATAAATGAGATACCAAAAATTGTTTGGAATCAGTTAGGTACACCTATGATAAACCACACAGTAGAAATTAATAACTTGTTAAATGAAATAAAAGATTTAAAAACACATAAGCTAAAATTACATGAATTGGATTTTCATCACATTACTGGCCATACATCTTTGATATTGGCAATTATAATCATAATTGTATTAATTATATATTTTGCTAGGAAAATAAAGATACAAAGGCAATTACAAGCCCTAAATTTTAAAATAAATATACTACGGAGTATAATACGAGTTAATAATTTTAAATATATATTAAAAAAAAAAAAAAAACAAAACAAAAAAAACATTTTCTATTTTTTTTGTTGTTAGATTTCATATATAAAACAAAATGTTGTCCGAGCAAATCATAAACCTGCTGAAAAGGCAGTCTGAGCTAAATAAGATCTATGTAGAAATCGTAGGTAAAGAGATAAAACAGTTTTCAAGCCGTGAGTTAGAGTATTTAAGTGAGTTGGAAAAAGAATTTCAATCCAATCACAAAACATTTGTGAGCTTAGACCCTATAGACCACGACTATTTCAATAAAAAAAAGGTATAAGCATATTTTTAGTGCATTTCAGCTAATACAAGAAAGGGTCGCGGTGTCATCGTCAGTTAGCAAAGAGGAGCACAAGCATCCATTAATTGAAGAAAAAATTCAAAAACTGAGGGAGTACTTAAACGAAACGTATATAGAAATAGAAAGCCAGAAACGCGAAACCTTGCGAATCAGAAAAAACAAAATTCATTTTCTCTGGCAAAATATTTCCGATCTCAAGAGTAAAATAGGAGCATGTAGCTCAAATTTTGAGGCAGCCCTTAACGAGTTAGAATTTGGTATTCAAAATATTTCATCTGAGATAAATGAACAGATTAAGGAAAAGGTCGTGGAAACAATTGAGGGAACCAATACTATCCCAGATTTACCTAATTTACCTACCCTACCTAATATTGAGGTACCCACATTTGGCGGCGATTCCTAAGAGTGGGACATCTTTCATGAATTATTCATGGAATTAATTCATTCTAGGAAAAATCTTAGCAGTTCCTTAAAATTTAACTATTTAAAATCCGCACTAAAAGGTGAAGCTCGAAATGTTGTCGCGCATCTGTTAATGGGTACCGCTGAAATTTACGAGGCCGCTTGGGACCTTTTAACCAAGCGGTACGAAAATAGACGTAAAATTTTTTCAGAACAATTAAATCGCCTGATGGATTTATCAAATTTAAATATTGATTCCGTTAAGCAAATTAAATCCTTCATCGACACCATTAATGAAGCCATACACATATTGAAACTGAAGGCCAATCTGTCCGATGAAGTTGATGTGCTATTTGCTCACATGGTGCTTAGGAAATTTAACACGCAAGCTCTTCAACTGTATGAGAGTCATATAAAAAAGACAAAAGACATCCAGAATTTATCGGATGTAATGGAATTTTTAGAGCAGCAGAGTACCAAGCAATTTCCGGGCATAGAGGTGGCCGCAATCCGGAGCTCTCCCAAGGGAAGCACAGTCCGCTTACCCGAAGTTGTTTCAGGGCCGCCTTCAACGAGAGGTTCGATCCGAGCTGCCGCCGCCGCCAAGCACCACGGGATCGCACGGCCTTCGCCTGCACAGGGGGAAGAATCGGACTTGCACTTAGTGGATTCCGTCTTGGGCCGGTTGTTTGCTGAGAATCCATTTAGAGATCCGCCAGCAACACCCTTAATGGAGAGACTCAGGAAGGAGGAAGTTACTGATGCCGAACGTAGCAGGATCCAGTCTACGCCCTCCCAAGCTACGTATACTTGTAGTGCCATAGGCGGACCACATTTACATTGTTTGGTTTTCTTACAGAAACGCCCTGTGCGTTTGATCGTCGATACAGGAGCCGCTGTCTCCTTGCTAAACGAAAAGGATTTGCCGGAACAGCTGCCAAGCGCCCCGTGTCGAGTGACTCTACAAGGACCATCGGCGGAGAAATTCGTTGCCACCCGCTCGAGTCAGCGCAAGGTTGGAAATTGCCGGAAGGCCGGTCAATCACGAGTTCTTGTTGGTGGAGGGCAGCACTCCTAGTCTGTTGGGCATGGACTTTTTGCTAAGCTATAAAGCCAACGTGGATTTGAAGGAGCTTCAGCTGCGGTTTCCTTGGGGACTTTTACCGCTATATGCCCCAGATACGCAGCATCGAAATTTGTTCTTTTGACTGCACCGGCTTGTATCCTGCCATATACTGATGCTCACTTGACGGTTCAGTGCATGTCTGAAGAGCAGTTGCCTTTGGCAATGCTGGAACGGGGAACACATTCTCAACTACCACCTCAAGTTTTACTGGGTAGCGCTCTGGTGGACACCTCCAACAACACCAGTTCCCTGCACCTAGTAAACCTCAGCGCGCAGGAGTACCGGCTTCCTGCGCAAACAATATTGGGTGAAGTGGAACCAGTTGAGATACTCGCTGTTGCGCCAGACAGAGAGACAAACGAGGATGTCACGCTTCCCGTCGCAGATGTTCCCCCGGAGTTGCCCACACACCTCTACACCAGATGGACAGCGTTGATGGACCGCTATCAGTCAGTGTTTTCTCAACATAGCGATGACTTAGGCCGTACTAACATAACCCGCCATGTCATCGATACGGGACAAGCTCGGCCGATAAAACAGCCAGTGCGTCGTCTAGCGCTGTCTAAGAAGGCCGAGGTAGAGCACCTTGTAGCTGACATGGAGGTTAAGGGCATAGTTCGCCCGTCTACTAGCCGATTGTTCTTGTCAAGAAAAAAGGACGGTTCTACCCGGTTCTGTGTGGATTATCGACGTTTAAACGACATCACCGTTAAGGACTCGTATCCCCTACCGAGGATGGATGACATCCTGACCACCATGCACGAGGCCTGTTGGTTCTCTACCATGGATCTGCAGAGCGGCTACTGGCAAGTGGAAATGGACGAGAGCTCCAGGCCCAAGACCGCATTTGCGTGTGATGCTGGTCTATTTGAATTTAACGTGATGCCGTTCGGCCTGACCAACGCGCCGGCTACGTTCGAGAGGTTGATGGATGGGTTATTTTCTGGCCCAGCATGGAAATCCACTCTGGTATACCTCGATGACATAATCGTTCATTCTCACACCGCCGAGGAACACCTGGACCACCTGCAGCAAGTATTCGAAAGATTGCAGAGTGTAGGCTTAAAGTTAGGGCCCCGCAAGTGCCATTTCTTTAGATCGGAAGTTAACTACCTTGGCCATATTGTCAGCCGCAAGGGCCTGAAGGCATGTCCCGAGAAGATTAAAAAAATCATTGAGTGGCCAACACCTCGGGACAGGAAGGAAGTGCGGTCGTTTGTGGGACTGTGTTCGTACTACCGCAAATTTATTCCAGATTTCGCCACCATTGCACGACCTTTACATGAGTTAACGGAAGCTAAACGTCCCTTCACGTGGTCATCAACCGTTCAGGATGCATTCGAAGCGCTAAAAATCAAGCTGACTACGCCACCGATCCTAACGTTTCCTGCTCCTGATGGCCTATTTATCGTGGATACTGACGCGTCAAACCATGGAGTTGGAGCGGTGCTCAGTCAACTACAAGATGGACATGAGCGTGTTCTGGAGTATTACAGTAAGACGTTTAGTGTGTCCGAACGCAACTATTGCGTAACTAGGCGAGAGCTACTGGCAGTGGTCCTGTCTACGAAGCATTTTCATCCCTACTTATTTGGCCGGAAATTTCTGCTACGCACGGATCACTCGTGCCTCCGATGGCTGTTCAATTTTCGAGAACCGGAGGGACAACTTGCTTGCTGGATTGAACGGCTACAACAATACGACATGGACATTCAACACCGCAGCGGAAGCTGCATGTAAACGCCGACGCCTTGTCTCGGCGTCCCTGTGGCGAATGCCGTACCTGCACTAAAGCGGAACAACAAGACAGCCACGGTGTTATGTTCCTGCAAACCCAACCCGCCGTTCTCGCTAGCAGTCAGGAGAAGGATCCCACGTTAGCACTGGTCCTACAGTGGGTTAAAAGAGGAGATCGGCCGAGTAAACCTGATACATGGAGTGAAAGTCCCGAAGCAAAAGCTTATTGGCATTTGTTCGAGCATCTTTTCGTGGAAGAGGGTCTGCTTATGATAAAGACCAAAACGGCCGACACTGCCCTGGTCGTTCCTCGTTCTCTTCAAGAAGATGCCATACGCAACGCCCATAGCTCCACTACCGGCGGACGCTTTGGGATTAAGAAGACAGTAGCTAAACTTAAGAAACGCCACTTTTGGATTGGACAAACAGCTGATGCGACCCTCTGGTGTGCCCGCTGCACCATATGCAATGCCACCAAATGGCCGGAGTGCATCGCACTACCCAACCAATCTGCCGAAACCGTGGCGCGAGCCCTCGTCCAAGAGGTGTTCTGTCGTTATGGCGTCCCGTTCATCCTTCACTCGGATCAAGGACGTAGTTTTGAGTCAGAAGTATTCCGAGCTTGCCTGCGCATACTGGACGTGGAAAAGACGCGTACAACACCTTTGCATCCTCAATCAGACGGGATGGTTGAGAGATTCAACCGGACTCTCTTGGATTATTTGGCGAAATTCGTGGCCGCAGATCAACGCGACTGGGATCAACTGCTACCATTAGCTCTGTGGGCCTATCGATCTGCCCCACATGAGGCGACGGGGTTCTCCCCTTCGTTATTGATGATGGGACGAGAATTGAGACTATCGTGCGAGTTGTTGTACGGTCGACCATCTCGTGGTCCAGAAAGTTACCCGGCTTTTATTGAGCAACTACAGGACCGCCTCCGACAAACGCAGGAGATCGGACGACAACACTTGATCGCAGCCGCAAACATCAACAAAATTCGCTACGATCTCCGGTCGAATCCAGTGAAGTTTGTTGTTGGGGAGGAAGTCTGGCTATACTCTCCTACACGAAGGGTAGGACGTTGCCCAAAACTTCAGTCCGACTGGATTGGACCAGCTACGGTTCTCCGTCAGTTCTCCGACTTGGTCTACGAGATACGGTTGCCCGGAAAACGTACAACCAGGACCGTGCACGTTAACCGTCTGGCTCCATATCGGGATCCAAATTCCTAAATACTCGGCCAGGAGGCTCGAGACTGAGAAAGGGGGGCAGTGTAACGAATGTTAAGTAGGCATTGGTTAAAAATGTCAAGACCCAATCGCTCGATTGGGATTAGTTCAGTTGCTTTCCGGGTTCGTCTACGAGCAGTTCTAAAAAGTTGTTTCGGCTTGAAGTAATAAAAAGTTGTTTTGGCTTTAAGTAACAAAAGTGGTTGGAAATTTCTTTGGCTTTAGCACCTAAAACAAAAACAAAAGGTTCCGCTCGGCTAATTCGTTACAATATTTTCTAATGTAGCTGTAACCTTATTATGATTCTATATACTTTTTATAATTTAATTTAAGCCATACCATTTTTTTTCTCTCCTCTCTATTTTTTTTTTATTATATTTATATGCTACTTATATACAAACTTATATATTTAATTACTTAGCGAGTACTTTGTAAAGTCTAGCTAGCCCAACTAGGAAAATTAGGCATGCAGCTAAAGGTTAGGTTAGATGGAAAAATTGTCTAGAATAAACTAAATATAATTATGAATTGCTAATTTAATTCCTAGTGGGGACCATGCAGGCCAACCATGTCTGGGAGGATAAAGGATAAGGCTTAGAGCGGGTCATATGGGATTCCGAGTATATACAGCTAGGAGGCTGCGGAATCAAGGTAGGGTGGGCATGACCGCGGCAGTTCAACCTTGCTGCTACGCTCTGGATATAGTTGTTTTAGTAGATTTGCAGATTTCCCTTGTTGTCCGAATTTTTCGGTCGACATTCGTCCTATCTGTGTTCGTCTCTCCCCCTTCGCCGCACGCGAAAACAAAATAAGTGTATAATAGATAGACGACTAGGTAACGCTTTTGGACTTTACTTGTCTCCCACTCCCAGATACCGACCAAGCTTATAGCCGGACCCCTTCGCGTGCCTCCCAGAGGAGTTACCCCCTTCCATCCGTCGTCCCATACTCGTACATATCACTAGGTGATATGTTACAACTAGCGCGCTTGGATTTTACCTATGCGAATAAAACTCCAACGCATGTTATAAAACAATAACTTAGCTTGTCAAGACAGGGAGAATTACCCCTGCTAAAATACTACGACGAAATAGAACGGAAGCTAACGCTTCTAACCAATAAAACTATAATGATTCACGACGCAGCCGCAGCGGCCGTCCTAAACGAACAGCACAGGGAGGACGCTTTACACGAGTTCAAATTGTATAAGTCTTTTCGAGAGCTTAGTGCATAATGACCCGTCTCTTACAAATATCGAAATATTGAACCATTTGCTAACATGCCTATCAAACGATGCATTAGGAACTGTCGAGGCGTTTCAAATTTCGGATTTAAATTATGAGAAGGCATTGGCTAGTCTGAAAAATGTTTACGACAATAAATGCTTGATTTTTTTCGACACAATTTCTCAACCTCCCTCAAGTATCGAAACCATTTGCATCAGGCTTGAGGTCTCTTATTGACGAGATATCGGCCCTTTATGCATCATTACAGTGTTTGGGTAGTGAAAATGACATAAATAACGCAATTTTTATTCACATTGCAATGTCCAAGGTAGATCACACTACAAAATCCCGATTTGAGGAACAGCTAGATTATAACACGCTACCGACATGGTCCGATTGTGCGAAGATATCAATCGAAGATATAAACATCTAGCTGCTGAGGAGTCAACTAAAAGTAAAGGCAAGCCTAGCCAAGTTTCCAGATTCCGCAGACCGGAATCAAAATGTCGATATTACTCAGCCACAAATCATAGTTTAGGCAGTTGTCAACCTTTCATGGCTTTATCGGTGATTCAGCGGTTTGATATTACCAAACACAATCGGTTGTGCATAAATTGTTTAAATCCAGATCATCCAGTGAAGAAGTGCAAAGCAACAGTGTTGTGTTTGCTCTAAGCCTCATAACACACTTCTTCACAGATACGGGGCAGTTCCTCAAGTGCATGTCCAGGCACCTTCAGTAGCAAATGACCAAGCCCATTCTTGTCATGTTTCTAGACCAAGTTATTCTTGCTACTGCTGTCGTTAAAGTACGGGATAGATTTGGACAGTTTCAATTAGCACGAGTGCTGTTAGATTCAGGATCTCAAATCAATTTTATGGCAGAGGACTTAGCACAGCGTTTGCGGTTACACAGGCAAGAATCATATCTAAATATCACTACTGTTGGGAAGAACGATTCGGAAGTAAAGCACAAAGTCCATACGTTAATTCATTCTCGCGTCAATGCTCATAGTTTCGCTACCGATTTTTGGGTGTTAAGATCAATTTCATCGTATCAACCCGATCACGAAGTCAATTGTGCCCAATGGAAAATTCCGGCAAACATCGAACTGACAAACCCTCGTTTTCACAAGCCCGCAAAAGTGGATTTACTGATTGGCGCAGAATCCTTTTTCGATCTTTTGAGCGTAGACCAAATAAAATTGGGTTCTGAACATCCTTCACTTCAGAAAACTTTACTAGGATGGATTGTTTCGGGAAAGTTCACTCAACGCGCATCGAAAAACGCTCAGGCATGAAAATGTAAGTTCTCTCGACTCTCTGGTGGAACGATTTTGGTAATTGGAACACGTTCCTGAGAGATCGAAGGCTGTTTATACAGCTGAACAAATTTCTTGCGAACAGCACTTTGAGCAAACCGTACACAGGCTTTCGTCTGGTCGTTTTGAGGTGAAGTTGCCATTTAAAAAAGATCCAAGTGTCTTAGGCTTATCCTTCGAAACGACAAAGCGCAGATTTCTTGCATTGGAACGCAAGCTTGCAAATAATCGCGAGTTACATGACATGTATCAGGAGTTTATGAGAGAGTATCTTAACCCTCTCAGCCCATTTGTTGCCTATAGGCAACATTTTACAAATAAGCCTCAGTTACCTGGAATATACATTTTTTTGCTTTGCGCTTTTTTTCAACATCTTCCTTAATGTTTTCTGCAACCAAAATAACTAATAAGTTACTTGTAAGATGCGCACGTGTTTATTTAACAGACGTTTTTAGTGCAGTTGTTTGAAATTTTTTTTTTCGCGGGAAAAGTGTTGGTGAGAAAAACAAAAATTAAAAGAAAATATTTGTTGTATTGCAAAACTAGGTGGAAAATATAAATACTTAAAGGTAAGTAAATGATTTACCAAAAAAATTTTTTTTTAAAGTGAACAGTTTGTCTATAAGAATTTTGTAAAGTTGCAGTTGCCTATAGGCAACATGCATTGTGTGAAAATTTGTAAATTTAAAATTTTTTTTTTCTTTTGTAAATTTGCATTTAAATGTTATTTTTAATGTTTAAAAATGTTCGGTAGATCCCTAGTATTAT
This sequence comes from Drosophila aff. chauvacae BK-2020, assembly GCA_018903765.1. Classification (NCBI taxonomy): domain Eukaryota; kingdom Metazoa; phylum Arthropoda; class Insecta; order Diptera; family Drosophilidae; genus Drosophila; species Drosophila aff. chauvacae BK-2020. The sequence continues at coordinate 618,519 of JAEIGO010000862.1, forward strand.
TATAAAAATATATTTTTCAGGTCAGCACGGTCTGAAGCAATATCTGCCGAACAAGCCTAACAAGTGGGGACTCAAAATATTTACTAGAGCTGATGTATCTGGAATCATATATGATTTTCAAGCTCGCACAACAGAGAATATGTTCCACAACCTACAAAGACCATGCGATTGGACAATTTAAGCCACTGGGTAGAATGGGGAGAAAAAGGCATATGCCTTACTGGGTTTCCACGGTCTAAATGCAGCAAATGCAAAGTTAATTTATGCTGCAACCCACAAAGAAACTGCTTTGTAAATTACCATACTTGTATATTAACAAAATAAAGTATAAAGCATAATAATATGAATAAATAAATTAGTTTAAAAAAATTTAATGCGTTTTGATTTTTGCCATAAGTGCCCATTGTTGCCTATAGGCAACATCCTGTAACTATTGAACCAGGACACCAAGGACTTTGAAATTTTCGTCAGTTCATATTTGAATAACGGCAAATACATATCCGTTGGAAACAAATTTGTATCCCGGCTAATTTTAATTGTGGGCTGAGAGGGTTAACCTTCGGCACATGTCACTGCTTCCAACACCTCCTCCAGAGAAACACTATTACATTCCACATCAATGTGTCCTGAGACCTGATAGTAGCACCACAAAATTGCGAGTTGTTTTTGACGCTTCAAGTAAAACGTCAACATCGATCTCATTAAATAAGACTCTAATGGTGGGTGCAACTATTCATTGCAAATGAAGATAGAGATTTCCAACTTATCGTTTGGAGGGAAAAATTTACGCACGCTATCAAAAATTTACGCTGAGTCACATCCTGTTGCATCAGAGGTGATTTCAAGCGACTTCTATGTCGACGATATGCTCACAGGAGCGAACAGTATGAAAGAGTTGGAGTCAATTTGCAGAGAAGTGACGAAGGTTTTGGAGTTAGGGGGTTTTCATCTAGCCAAATGGGCAACAAATCACCCAAGTTTGATGACCAACCAGGGATCAGAAAAATCTTTTATATTTAACACTTCTGAGTCCGTTGAAACGCTTGGGATGAGATGGAACCCTCAGAATGATGCGTTTCATTATAGCTTGGAGAATTCGTTTCAGTCCTTACCACCAACTAAACGCAACATTTTGTCCGTCACAGGTCGTTTGTTTGACCCTTTGGGATTATTATGTACAATGTACATAGTGTACGAGCAAAAATCTTGCTGCTGGAACTGTGGCGACAGAAATTAGATTGGGACGAGTCGGTTCCCATGAACTTGCATACCAGTTGGAACGAATTTAAGCAGAATTTACTAGCAATTGACAAGATCTTCATTCCTTAATATATCTGTCTGTCTGGCTATGACACTGTTCAAATCCACGGATTTGCTGATGCATCGAGCCTACGGCTGTTGCATTTATACTCGTACCGTGACTGAGACAAACAGTTTATCAAGACTTCTAACCTCAAAGTATAGAGTGTCACCACTTAAAACAAAATCAATCCCAAGGCTCGAGCTGTGCGCAGCGCATCTGCTGCCCAAACTATGATCTTAAGTATCTGCTTTGAGATAGAGTTTGAAAGCATTAACTTCTGGTCGGACTCACAAGTCACATTATATTGGTTAAAAAGGCATTCGTCCACTCTAGAAACATTTGTCGCAAATAGAGTTTTTGAAATCCAAGAACTCACAGAGAATGTAGTCTGGCGTCATGTTCCCACGGAAGAGAATCCGGCTAATTTAGTCTCACGTGGAACAGACATAAAAGGTTTGAGGTGTACTCTATGGGAAAATGGACCGGATTTCTTACTCCGAAATTCAAGCGAGTGGCCTCGGTCACATCAGGAGTTTCAACGGAGTTACAGTTTTCTGAGATCAAAAAAAGCGTGGTATGTTCCGTCAAAATAAACAAACCGAATGTCTTTATTGAGCTTGTTGGAAGATGTTCATCATTTAGTAAACTCCTACGGATCATGGCCTACGTAAATCGATTTATTCAAGGGAAGAACGCGAGGTCGTCATTTCGGCTAACGAACAGAAGTTGTCGTTTCTTGGGATGGTCCAAATATTTCAAAAGGCGGAGTTCAGTTCAGAATACGTCAAGTTGGAGAAGTCTGAAATTTTAAGCCGACATTTACAACGTTTAAATCCTTTTATACACACCAGCGATTTAGAAGGTGTGACGTTTAACTTATTCCGAGTTGGGGGGAGATTGCTAAATGCGCCAATTCCGTATGATGAAAAATTTCCTCTATTAATGTCCTCAAAGTCAGAATTTGTTCCGCTTTTTCTTCGCAACCTGCATCGGACTCATTACCATGCCGGTGTCATGGTGATGGTTTCACTTTTGTGTAGTATGCGCCTATGTAATATTCAGAACATACATACAAACACATAGCAGCACTTTTAATTATTATGTTTATGCAACCAATAAAGCCCAAGGCGGATGTAATATGATCGTCCACCTGAAGGCTCCAAAGTATAAGTGCATGGTCAGCATTCCCACGCTTACCAAGTGCAAATACATAAGTGCATAACTCGCCCTCTCAATAAGAATATATAAACATTTGATATACATAAGAGAGCCGCTCCGCTGCTGGCGTATCCGGCAGCGCAGCTACGCGGCTTAGCCTTAGGCGAAATATATTTAAGAAACATATGAAAGAATAATAAGGTCAGATCCATTTTGATATGGGAAGCGGCACCATTGCCTGCTCCCAAATAAACTAAACCATTGATTAATAAACCCGCTATCGTTTTATTTGGATGAAAGTATTTCATGGCGACCGTGACAGTGTCTTATTATGACATGTGACAAAAGAGCCGAGTGGAAAAAACAAACAAAATAAGAATGTGAAATTTTCGGAGTGGACGGACCAGCAAAATCCAGCAACAAAAGTGACAGTACTGACGGTGGGAGCATATGAATAAATCGGCAGCAACAAAAGTGACAAAGTACCGACGGAATAATGAATGCGGGAGCATACGAATAAACCGGCAGCAATTATAAGTGTGAGGGGCAATCCGCCCCTTACGCCAGCGAAGGAGAACGACACTGGAAAAACCAAAATTACTGAGTGAGTAGAGTGCGGTGATGGTCCGCGGAGGCCAGAAAGTCAAGATAAACAAAAGAATAGCGCATATTAAAGGCTATTATACACAAATAAAACGCCGCCCCCATGGGCAACGGCACAAAAATTAACTACAGAGCTTGACTTTCTGAGGGAAAGCCTCCTGCAGAGGAAAAATAAACCCGCAACTCACTCAGTAGGTATATCAGTAATAAATGAGAAGTTAACTAAAAAACCTCCATCTCCCAAGCCTCTACCAAGGAAGAAGGAAGTTTGCCCAAAAGACTGCCCTGGACCATTGCACTCCCCACAGTGCAAGTCCACTTGCCTAATACAAAGACCTGTGCGAGGACCAGCACCGGCCTCGCCTGAGCTCAAAGGCCTTGGACAACAGCAGCAGTGACAACAGCGAGAGGGGCACCCCGCCACTTTCGCCAACGAGGGAACGTCAGCGTGCCAGACCGGCGACGCCCAGCTGACGTGGAGGAAGAGTTGCAGCCCAGCCGAACATAAATATTTTTTGTGCCCTGCGTGGCACCCCACTATCGATGCACTACGCTGCATATTTTTTTATATATATATAACAAAACATTGTAACATTGAGCGGAACTTTTTCTGCCCGATGAGTTGTGTGGCCCGTAAAGCCTCACGAAACACTAGGTAGGATTTTTGTACATTCACCCAGGAGTGAATTAATGTTAAATTTCTCTCCGCCAGTTGGCGTAAAGTAACTGAGACTGTTTGTTCACATTGACGTTAATCTTCCAAACTTCCAAATCATAAAATGGGCGGAAAAGCATCCAAGCCCGCAGTAAAAGATAACGCTGCGAACGTTGTCAATACTGTTGTGGTTGATACCACCCCGCATCTCGAGTCTCAGTTCAACCTTTTAGTGTTTATTGCAGTAATACTTTCAATAAATCTGTTACTTAAAGTATACCTTATGTATAAGAGAAATTTAAGGAAACGGTATATGAGCCGAGCCGATGGACTCGACAAGGTTTAAACAAAAAAAAAATAAATAAATATAAAATAAATAAAATAAACAAAAAAAAAAAAAACAAAGATATATACACCAGAATAAAATTCATTTTTTCACTATTTCAAAAAAAAAGTAGTTTAACTACTCCCATTTCTACAAAAGGAGACTCCCAACACCTTATGCATTTTTTTTTGTTTCCCCTTACTAACAAATGGAATGGTCCAGACTCTCCTCAGAAATCAAAGAGGTACGAGTAGAATTTAATAAATCATTTAAGTGCTTAAATAAAAGCGCTGTAATATCAAATCAGACCAAGATAAAACACGTTGAGATTCTTATTGAAAAATACAATAAAATACGTGAATTAATCTCAGCTAATAAAAACAGGCTCAGCGGCCTAAACTGGGTGCAAGCTTCAGACATCTTAAAACGCTTGCGGGAACAATTGATTTGTGTATCAGATAGGCATAAATTATTTTTATTTTGCCCATCTATATTAAGTACACCTGCATCATTTGATCCATCAGTGTTGCTGTCACCGGACATTAAGGAGTCAGAAGAGACTATTAACGTGTCCGTACAACCTGCATCACTTGACCCATCTGTGTTGTTGTCAAGGGAAGTTAAAGAGTCGGAAGAGACTATTAACGTGTCCACACAACCTTCGTCATTTGATCCATCTGTGTTGCTATCAACACGTAACGTGCCCGAACAACCAGAAGGCATCCAGCCAAGTACAAATTTAACAATGGCTCAGACCAATATTGATTTTATAAACACAGCATCTAAGCTTATACCAGTTTTTGATGGTAAAGCGGAAAACTTGAGAAGTTTTTTGGATGCTCTCAATATAGTCGACACCATAAAAGGTGAACATGAGCAACTGGCTGTGTCGTTAATCAAGACAAAACTGAAAGGGTCAGCCAGAAACCTGATTAACAGTGAGACAACAATAATTGAGGTCATAAACAAGCTTCAGTCCGCTGTTAAAGGTGAATCAGTTGAGGTGTTATCAGCAAAATTGTTGAACCTACAACAAAAGAGCAAAACAGCGAACGTTTACACCCAAGAGGTGGAGCTATTAACCAAAGCTTTAGAGGGAGCCTATATTAGTGATGGGCTACCCCAAGAACTGGCAGCCAAATACAGTGTAACACACGCTGTAAAGGCAATGACTAAAAATTGCTCAATAGATAAGGTAAAACTTATCATGCAGGCAGGCACGTTCAACAACATGAACGATGCAATCTCGAAATTCGTAAACAGTTGCACTGACGCAACTGGGCATTCAAATGCCGTACTCTATTATAATAATGTAGCGAACCGTGGAGGTTATCGTAACCGAGGTGGACAACGCCGAGGTGGATATAACCGAGACGGCCAAAACCGCGGAGGTTATAATAACAATAACCGGCGCTACAATAACAGAGGTAATTATCGAGGAGGCCAAAGGAGCAACTCCAACAATAATGCCAATAATGGACAAGTCCGAGTTGTTCAAAGCAACCCGGAAAACCAGCAGTGACCTTTAGGTGCAAAAACCTAATATATGCCAAGGTTCATAAAGTAAACCTCAGTCTCAATATATTTATAACACTAACAAATGTAGCAACTAGTAAAAAACTAACATTTTTAATTGACACTGGTGCAGATATATCCCTATTAAAAACTGATTCCGATGTCTTTCATGACATCAACAGGGATAAAATAATTAGTATTCAAGGCATAGGCAAAGGAGTAATATACTCGAAAGGCCAAGCCTCCGTAGAGCTACAGACAGGAAATTATATAATCCCGCACAATTTTCACTTGGTAGATTTTAATTTACCACTACCAAGCGATGGGATTATAGGTTTAGATTTTATAAAACGATTTAATTGCGTTTTAGATTTTCAAGAGTTAGAAGATTGGTTTACATTGAGACCATCTAACTTACAGTTTCCAATCAATGTGCCCATACAGTTTAACTCTGGTAATAATTCAGTATATTTACCAGCAAGAACGCAAGTCGTCCGAAAAATAGAGCTAACCGCGAATGAGGATAGCATATTGATCCCAAATCAAGAAATTCAAACAGGCATTTATGTTGCAAACACAATTGCCACAGCATCAAATGCATTTGTCCGTTTACTAAATACAACCAGTACCGACCAGTTCGTTAACATCAACAACTTGCAATACGAATCACTTTCGAACTATGAAATAGTTCAAACCCCTCCAAGCAATAGGGAAAAAACTGTCCTAGCTCAACTAACTAAGAATTTTCCACCCCAGTTCAAAACAAAACTGGTGGAAATATGCACCATGTATAGTGATGTGTTCGGTCTTGAAACAGAGGCGATCACAACCAACAACTTTTATAAACAAAAATTGAGACTGAAAGATACAGAACCGGTTTATATTAAAAACTATAGAAGTCCACATAGCCATCTGGAAGAGATCCAGAAGCAAGTAGGGAAACTGATTACGGATCGTATAGTCGAACCATCCGTATCAGAATATAATAGTCCACTCTTGTTAGTTCCGAAAAAGCCCTTCCGGGCTCAATAGATAAAAAATGGCGATTAGTAATCGACTATCGTCAAATTAATAAAAAACTTTTGGCTGATAAGTTTCCTCTGCCAAGAATCGAAGATATTCTAGATCAACTTGGCCGAGCAAAATATTTTTCGTGTCTTGATTTAATGTCAGGATTTCATCAAATTGAACTTGATGAAAATTCAAGAGATATAACGTCGTTTTCAACGAGCAATGGCTCATATCGCTTTACGCGATTACCTTTCGGCTTAAAAATAGCGCCAAATTCATTCCAGAGGATGATGACTATAGCATTCTCAGGACTTGAACCTTCCCAAGCCTTCCTTTATATGGATGACTTAATAGTTATTGGATGCTCAGAGCGACACATGATCAAAAACTTGACCAACGTGTTTGAACTGTGCAGAAAAAATAACTTGAAATTACATCCAGAAAAATGCTCATTTTTCATGCGTGAAGTGACTTTCCTAGGTCACAAATGCACAGATAAAGGAATCTTGCCAGATGACAAGAAATATGACGTCATCAAAATTATCCAGTCCCACATGATGCGGACAGCGCTAGAAGATTCATTGCATTTTGCAATTATTACCGACGTTTTATAAAGAATTTCGCCGACTATTCACGGCACATAACAAGATTATGTAAAAAGAATGTTCCTTTTGAATGGTCAATCGAATGCCAAACTGCATTCGAGCACCTAAAACATCACCTTATGCAACCAACTCTGTTACAATATCCAGATTTTAATAAAGAATTTTGCATAATCACAGATGCAAGCAAGCAAGCGTGTGGAGCGGTGTTAACTCAAAAGCACAATGAACTCCAACTTCCAGTTGCATACGCTTCAAGAGCCTTTACAAAAGGAGAAAGTAACAAGAGTACAACGGAACAAAAGTTAGCAGCAATTCATTGGGCAATAGTGCACTTCAGACCATATATTTATGGCAAGCACTTCACTGTCAAAACAGATCACAGACCACTCACGTATCTGTTTTCGATGGTAAATCCCAGCTCTAAACTAACCCGAATGAGGCTAGAATTAGAGGAATATGACTTCACTGTAGAGTACCTAAAGGGCAAGGACAATCATGTAGCGGATGCGTTATCAAGAATAACCATCGACGAACTAAAACACATGAATGCAACCATATTAAAAGTTACTACGCGAAATCAAAGTAAACAGAAAAATTCCTGCGCAGGAAAAGAACAAGTAGATTTGCCTAGGCAAACTCGAAACAAAGCTTCTCAGCCCAACGTATACGAAGTCATAGTAAATGACGAGGTACGAAAAGTAGTGACCTTGCGAATAACGAATTCACTATGTTTACTAAAACGTGGAAAAAAGTTATAGCAAGAATTGATGTTAGCGATATGTACACCAATGAAATTCTCGACTTAGGTCAGTTCTTTCAAAAGGCTTGAAAAGGAAGCCGGTATACTTAATATCCGCCAACTCAAAGTGGCACCGAGCGAAAAGATCTTCGACACCATCTCAATAGAATCTTTTAAAATTATGGGCAATAAAACATTACAATCTCTAAGAGTAGCGCTACTCAAGCCGGTGACCCTATTATCAAATAATGAAAAAGAGAAAGAAGCAATACTGTTTACATTCCATGATGATCCGATACAAGGAGGTCATACAGGCATAGCTAGAACATTAGCTAAAATAAAAAGGAGTTATTATTGGAAAAATATGACCCGATACATATCAAATTATGTAAAAAAATGCCCTAAATGCCAAAAGTCAAAAACGACAAGGCATACAAAGACCCCATTGACAATAACAGAGACGCCACAAATGGCTTTTGACAGGGTAATTGTGGATACGATCGGTCCACTACCCAAATCTGAAAGAGGAAATGAATACGCAGTAACATTAATCTGCGATTTAACAAAATACCTCGTAACAATACCCATCAAAAACAAAAGTGCAAAAACGGTAGCAAAAGCTATATTTGAAGATTTTATTCTGAAGTACGGTCCAATGAAGACGTTCATTACGGACATGGGAACAGAATATAAAAATTCAATAATTGAAGATTTATGTAAAAATTTGAATATAAAAAACATAACATCTACTGCACACCATCATCAGACTTTAGGAACCGTAGAAAGAAGTCATAGAACACTAAATGAATTCATCCGGTCCTATATCTCACTAGACAAAACCGATTGGGACAATTGGATCCCATATTTCACGTATTGTTTTAACACTACGCCCTCAATGGCACATGACTATTGTCCATATGAGCTAGTATTCGGTAAATCATCGAACTTACCGATACATTTTAATAGCATAGATAGAATAGAACCACTATACAATGTGGATGATTACGCTAAAGAATCTAAGTATAGGTTAGAAGTAGCCTATAAAAGAGCTAGATTAATGATAGAAGATAACAAACTTAAAAATAAGGAATTATATGATAGGAAAGTTAAAGATATCCAACTAAAAATAGGAGACCAGGTTTTGTTAAAAAACGAAACCGGACATAAGTTAGATTTTAAATATACTGGACCATATAAGGTAGAAAGTATAGAGGAAAACGAAAATATTATAATTTCAAATAATAAAAATAAGAAACAAAAAGTACATAAAGATAGATTAAACATTTTTATTTCCTAATCAACATATTATATGTATATTTTTATTACTAAATCAATTAACTTTCATTCGAAAAAAAAAAAAAAAAACAAACATAAGGAACAAAAAATTCATAAGGATAGGTTAAAACCAATATGAAAAGTATAATAATATTAATACACAAAAAAAAAAATAGTGAAGAAAGTAATTTTACACAAAAAAAAAAAAAAAAAAATAATAATAATAATAATAAATAAATAAATAAATAAATATATAGATATAAATATAAATAAAAATAAATAAATAAATCGCTTAAGAAAATCGTATAAAATAACTTCATAGAATTACGTTATTTTTCAAAAGGAGGAGATGTAGTATGCGCCTATGTAATATTCAGAACATACATACAAACACATAGCAGCACTTTTAATTATTATGTTTATGCAACCAATAAAGCCCAAGGCGGATGTAATATGATCGTCCACCTGAAGGCTCCAAAGTATAAGTGCATGGTCAGCATTCCCACGCTTACCAAGTGCAAATACATAAGTGCATAACTCGCCCTCTCAATAAGAATATATAAACATTTGATATACATAAGAGAGCCGCTCCGCTGCTGGCGTATCCGGCAGCGCAGCTACGCGGCTTAGCCTTAGGCGAAATATATTTAAGAAACACATGAAAGAATAATAAGGTCAGATCCATTTTGATATGGGAAGCGGCACCATTGCCTGCTCCCAAATAAATTAAACCATTGATTAATAAACCCGCTATCGTTTTATTTGGATGAAAGTATTTCATTTGAGGCAACAGATATGGCTGATCAATGCGCGAGCAGCATGTAGGAAAATTGTCCGTAGCTGAGTTCACTGTTTCCGGTATAAACCAGATGAGCCAGATTATGGGCAATTTGCCAGGCGATAGGGTCCGAATGGCGCACCCCTTTCTAGTTTGCGGAGTAGATTTTTGTGGTCCATTTTATGTGTCCTTGCAGATCCGCGGTAGACCTCCTATCAAAACTTATGTGGCCGTTTTTGTGTTCTTTTCGTCAAAGGCTGTTCACCTTGAACTTGTTGTCGACTTTTCCACTGATAGCTTCTTATGAAGAGGCCCTAACACCAGGACACCTACTAGTAGGGCAGCCTCTGATCACGCTGCCGCAAGAATCCGGCACAGGAGGAGTCTGCAGCAAGGCCAGTTGCGAGTATTTGAAGCGGTGGCGAATGCTGTCCAGCGAGGAAAGTAGAGTGCGTGTGTTGGAAGTACGGACGTCAGGAGGTGTCATCAAGCGCGCCATCCACAAGCTGGCATTGCTGACAGTGCACACTGCTCCTATCGAGGAGATCAAAGAGCCGGAGGCCTTTAACGGGGCCGGAATGTTTCTTTTTTTCGTATATTCTCTTCATAATGAACGGTTTTTTTTTGTTTTGCGCTCCGAATATTGTGTTGTTTTGCTTTTTAAACCACCGGAGTTTTTATTAAATCATCACAAAACTTCTCACTTAACTTCAGCCGTTTGCTACCGCGTGTGCATGAGCTTTTTTCGTGTTTAATTTGTATTTAATTACACTTTTAGTTTTTGTGCTAAGACGGTTTTCTGCATTCTATTTTGTGCCTATCGCTCTTCTCCCCGCTTAAGTTCCGTTGGTGTTTAGCTGCAGCTAAACGGTTCTAAGTTCTCTCGCCTTTCCTTATCGCTCTCACTCTCCGTTGTGTCCGCTGCGGTGTCCCAAACTCGGACTCCGCAGACTGCCCAGGGCGAAAAAACATCCGGACTACCGGCTGTCGGTAACTTAGGGTTACCAAAGACCCTTACAGCTGTTCCACCTTCGAAAACAATATTTGTTTCGCGGCTTGCCCCTGACCTCGCATCGGAAGATGTTCTTGCCTATATATAATCAAAATCCAAGCCGAAAATGTAAAAGTGGAAAAGTTTAATTTTTCATATGTCAGAAACATCGCGTCTTTCAAGATGAGCGTCTATCCGAATATCTTTGACACAATTTGCTCTGGTGACTTCTGGCCCGAGCACGTTGTAGTTAAAGAATTCGAGGCTAAAACAAAGAAAACGCGGCCAGTGGGAGTACGCCTCCCTATACCGCCACAAACCGCAAGGACCACCGCTAAGACCACCTCAACAACTTCACTCCCAAAAAACTAACCACTTCCTTCCAACTTTCCTATCAGAATACTAGAGGCTTACGCAGCAAGCTCTCTAAATTGTAGCCCTCGTAGCCCTAGGGGACTTTAATATACCTGGAGCTCGTTGGTCATCTGATGGTGTGTCAAATGTCCTTCAGACTATGGCACAGCATGACCTAATTGATGGCCTGCTTGACATATCCTTGTCTCAAGTTAACCATGTCCTGAATTCCTTAAACCGCTTATTGGATCTTTGTTTCGTCTCTGATCCTCTAGGTGTTGACTTAGTTAGAGTTCCTCCATTGACGCTACCTGAAGATCCTTACCATCCAACTTTCGAAGTGACTATCGATACGGGGACGGTTGTAAAGAATGAATCTGATTGTTTAGCCAATAAGGTTCGCTGTTTTCGTAAAGCTAACTTTTATGCGCTAAATAATCTTATATCTGAATTTGATTGGTCAAATCTGTACATGTGTACTGACATGGCAGCCGCCGTGGACATTTTTTACAGTACCATGAACTCGATCTTTTTATCCTGTGTTCCATTAACCTATCCGTCTGTCTCTAGTAAACCACCTTGGTTTAATAGGGAGCTGACACGTCTAAAAAATGTTAAGTCTAGGCTTTATAATAAATATAAACTTACTCGTTCTAAAACTGTCCTTTCTAACTATCTCAGTGCTCGGTCGAAATTTACCGTGCTTAACGCTCGGTCTTATAAAAATTATTTGAATCGTTGTAGGGTTCAGTTCACACAGGACCCGAAACAGTTTTATAATTTTGTTAACACCAAGCGTAAACTAAAGCTATACCCTTCCTCGCTTTCTTTTAAAAATTCTTCAGTAAAATCGGAACAGACAATCGCCGATCTCTTTGCTGAGTTTTTTAAAACTACTTATTCTTCCTCAAACCAGATAAACCAGACGTATTCTTCTCCCTATGCCCAAATCGAACTTAATTTTCAGTCCTATCTTAGACGATAGCTCTCTTCGGCTGGATCTTCAACGTGTAAAGCCAGTTTATGCACCGGGTCCCGATGGAATACCGGGCTGTGATCTCTGGTATTGCGCCGAGGCTCTGTGTAACCCCCTTCTCAAACTATTTACCATATCTTTGGAAACATCAGAATTTCACCTTATTTGGAAGGAATCATTTATTATTCCTCTCCATAAAAAAGGTAGCAAGTCGGATGCTGGTAACTACAGAGGAATCTCTAAGTTGTCGGCAATTCCAAAACTCTTTGAAAATATAATTACTCCTTACCTGCAGCACTTGTGCAGATCCGTAATTTCTCCATGTCAGCATGGATTTATAAGACGAAGATCGACTACAAATCTCTTGGAACTTACCTCATTTGTGATTAGGGGCTTCCAACGTAAATCTCAGACCGACGTGATCTATATGGACTTTAGTAAAGCCTTTGACTCGGTTAATCATTTTCTTCTTATAAGGAAGCTCGATTTAATAGGGTTTCCTACCGATCTCCTTAATTGGCTTCAGAGTTATTTGAGTCACCGGACTCAAAAGGTTCTGTTCAAGAATTCTCTTTCTAACTCCCTCAATGTCACTTCTGGCGTCCCACAAGGCAGCCATCTTGGCCCGCTGCTATTTACCTTATTTATCAATGACCTTCCTCTAGTGCTACCCAACTCTAGGGTACTTATGTACGCAGACGATGTCAAACTGTGCGTGCAGTATAACGATAGCTCATGCCAGTCAGACTTACAATCCGATCTTAACAACTTATTAAATCTCAACAGCTCAAAATGCAAACTGATGACATTTTCACGTGTCACTTCCCAGTATGCAACATATACGCTTAATGAATGTGCATTGGAAAGAATAACTCTCGTTGACGATCTAGGTGTCCGTCTAGATCCTAAGCTTTCGTTTTCAGAACATATTTCTTGCATGGTTAACAAGGCCAAAGGCATGCTTGGATTTATTAAAAGGTGGTCGAAAGAATTCGATTCCCCTTACGTAACTAAGACTCTTTTCACTTCATTAGTCCGTCCTATTTTGGAATATGGTTCTTGCGTTTGGAGTCCTCAATTTGGAATTCATATTGCCCGCAATGAATCTGTTCAAAAAAATTTTCTGCTTTTCGCCCTACGTGGCTTACCCTGGGATGCCGACCTAAGATTACCGTCCTATTCTAGTAGACTTCTATTAATTAACCTACCTTCCCTAGCTAACCGTAGAACTATGCTTGGTATCGTCTTTCTACACAAGCTAATTCACGGTGACGTAGAGAGCCCCTACCTGCTAGCACAGCTTAACTTTCACGTTCCTCGACTAACATCTAGAACCTTTATCCCCTTAGCAATAAATCACTGTAGGAGGGAGTTTGAGGCACATGAACCTTTTAGGGTCTTATGTGCCGATTACAACCGACTTTTTAACTTTATAGAGGGACCTGAGAGCCTCCCTCGCCTTAAAACTGTATTGCTAGTAGAATTAGCTCGTAATGTTACTATATATATATGGCATAAACACCCCTAACGGGGTACAGCCTGATGCACGATTTGCCTCCACGCTCCTCTGTCCTGTGCGCGACTCCGCCAGTTGGCGATCCCAAGCGTCGCCAGAATTGCGTCCATCTGGTCTCTCCAACGTGCGCGTGGTCTTCCTCTCCTACGTTGTCCGCCAACTACCGCATCGAAAACGGATCGAGCTGGAGTTGTTCCTTCCATACGAGCTATGTGGCCAAGCCAGCGAAGTCGCTGAATATTAATTCGCTTGACTATGTCCACATCGCCATATAGCTCATACAGCTCATCGTTCCACCTGATACGGTAGGTTCCGCCAACGCAAACAGGTCCGAAGATCTTGCGAAGGATTTTTCTCTCGAAGACACCAAGAGCAGCTGCATCTGACTGCGTCACTGTCCAGGCTTCCGCACCATATAGAAGCACTGGGATGATGAGTGTCTTGTAAAGTGTTAGCTTCGTCTTTCGAGAGAGGGCTCTGCTGTTCATTTGCCTACTGAGCCCAAAGTAGCTTCTGTTGGCAAGTGTGATCCTCCGCTTGATCTCCAGGCTGACATCGTTGTTGTTGGTCACTGCAGTTCCTAGATAGACAAAGTCCTTGACCGACTCAAAGTCATAGTCTCCAGCAGTAAGATGAGAGTCAAGTCGCCGCGTCTCTCGGTTACTGCACACCATAAACTTTGTTTTGCCCATATTCACTGCAAGACCAACTTTAGCCGATTCTCTTTCAATAGCTCCAAAAGCCGCCGTCACATCACGCTTGGTACGACCAATGATGTCAATATCATCAGCGTAACCAAGGAGCTGGACACATTTCTGTCCCAGTATTGTGCCCCCTCGATGTACTCCAGCTTTCCTTATGACACTCTCCATTAGCAGATTGAAGAGCACACAAGACAGCGAGTCGCCTTGTCTGAGACCCCGCCTGGTACTGAAGGTTTCGGAATGGTCATTTCCTACCTTGACAGAGCTGATGGTGTTGCTCAATGTCATACTACAAAGCCGTACTAGCTTTGCAGGAATACCAAGCTCAGACATGGTGGCGTACAGGCGTCCTCGCCGTGGACTATCGAAAGCAGCTTTAAAATCGACGAACAGGTGGTAGGTGTCGATTTGGTTCTCATACGCTTTCTCCAGGATCTGGCGTAATGTGAAGATCTGGTCGACTGTGGACCGACCAGGGCGAAAGCCGCATTGATACGGTCCGATCAATGCTTCAGCATATGGCTTAAGCCTCTCACACATAACGCTCGTGAGAACTTTGTATGCTACGGGAAGAAGACTGATGCCACGATAATTGGTGCGTTGTGTTGCATGATGGAAAGGCGCTTCTCATTCCTTCTCCGCGTCCTATAAATATCCACCGTCCGCCTGTATGCAGCGTTCTTTGCAGCAGTCGCTTCCCGGCACTCCTGATCATACCATGAATTCCGTTTTGGGGGACGTTGGAATCCAAGGATTTCCACAGCAGAAGCATTTATGGCGGTAGATATGCACGTCCACATATCTGTCGTATTTATAGGTGTTGGAGGGTGCTGGCCAAGTCGGCCTGAGAGTCGAGCGGAGAAGGCATCCCTGTGCTGTTGTGATTGCAGCTTTTCGATGTCAAGCTTTCTTGGCATACCTTGACGTGTGATTTTCGCGACACACAACCGTGCGCGGACCTTGGCTGCAACAAGGTAGTGGTCAGAGTCGATGTTAGGACCCCGGCACGATCTCACATCAAGTATGCTAGACGCATGTCTTGCATCGATCACAACATGATCAATCTGGTTGCAAGTCAGACGATCAGGTGACAGCCAGGTTGCTTTGTGGATGTTGAGATGACGAAATCTTGTACTACTAACTATCATATTGTGCGCAGCAGCAAAACCTATAAGTCTAAGCCCATTTGCAGAGGTAGACTCATGTAGACTATGCTGTCCAACGGTTGCTCCAAAGATGCTTTCCCGTCCGATTTTGGCATTAAAATCTCCGAGGAGGATCTTAATGTCATGTGACGGGCAGCGGCTATACACTCGGTCGAGTTCTGTATAGAAAGCATCCTTGATGGCGTCGTCCTTCTCCTCCGTTGGTGCGTGCGCACAGATAAGGCTGATGTTGAAGAATCTGGCAGCTATTCGGATCGTCGCAAGTCTCTCGTTTACAGGTGTAAACTGTGAGACTCGGTGCCGTATCCTGGCTCCTACGACGAATCCACAACCAAACTCGCGCCTATCTGTATGACAGCTGTAGTATATGTCACAATTCCTTTTCTTCATGCTTCCCTTTCCGTTCCATCGCATTTCCTGGATAGCTGTAATGTCAGCCTTCAAATTGCTGAGAGTATCCACTAGTTGTTGAGTGGCACCAGGCCTGTACAATGTGCGTACATTCCAAGTGCATACTCTCAGATCATTGTCCTTTTTGAATTTTCCATGGTCGTCAACGTTTTTCGGGTATCTATCCGAGGCTCCTCTTGCATTCTTCACTGATGTGGTGTTTTCCTTGGGTGGATATCAAGTCCTACGCCAAAACCTAATTTAAGGATCAGGATCCCGCCGTGCACATTGGTTTATAACTCAGCGGATGCTAAGTTACAATCCAGGGAAAACCGCGTGGAGGTAGTGCGTCGACTTGAAGAAAGCAGGGACAAGGATCACACTGGTGCCCACCAAGTTGAACACAGTCAGTAGCTTTACCTTGTATGCCTTCCCCCAATTTCCCCAGCTCGTAATGTTGCATGAACCTAAACCTAACTTTCCTCGTTCTTTCCTATATTTTCCTTCTCACGCGTCGGTTGGGCGGGAGTTGGGCGTGGGACTCGCGCGATTAAAAAAAAAAAAAAAAAAAAATGTTGGAGCCGTAGTTTAAGTTTCCATTGTGAAATATACGTTATATATAAGCTTAGTAATTGTTAAATATGAATTCGATATGAAATGAAATGAAAATTTAAACAAACTAAATGTAAACAAATGAATTGTAAAAAGCTTATCAGTGCGCTCAAGCTAGCGCATAGTCGAGTGGTTTAGATCAACCTGATAAGCTTTCGCTATTCGTCGCATCAGAATGTTCGGATGCGCCTGCTCGCAAGAAATACCTGGAACCGAACATTCTTCTTTGCCCCTCGCAGTAAAAATTCCCCAGCTAGGCTGTTAGGAAAACTCATCCGATTTTTTAGTCGTTCTAAGGATATCTAGTGCCTCCCTGCTTGCCAGTACATTTTTGGAACTGACCGCTGACGATTGCATGGATCTTATCGCCGCCTGACTGTCTACGCACATGTCGACCGCTTCGTGTGTGGCGAATACTTCCCCCTGAAATACGCTGCATTGGCTTGGTAGCTTATACGACAGCCTCATTTCAGGGTCTTTACAGTATATGCCCGCTCCAACTCCCCCTTCCATTTTGGAGCCGTCGGTGATGAGCATGGTCCTGACCTGTTTTTTAGTCGTCTGGTCCCATGAATGTAGTTGTTTTTACATCAGGGCACGTTCTGGTAACCATGTAGTCAGATATACTGCTCATGTCTCGACCAATTAAATTATGCCCGAATCCTTGTAGAGACATATTCCCTGATGCAACCAGGCGTTGTGCCGCCTTTCCTGCAATCAGTTGCGCGTGGATGCCTAGGGGATCAACTCCAATTATAGTTTCGAGGACTTTTGTGGGGGTTGACCTCAGCGCCCTTGTTATGCAGAGAACTGCCTGCCGCTGAATTCTCTCCATGAGCTTGTTATAAGTCTTCTTTTCCATGGCCTGCCACCACACTAAGACTCCATACATCCGAGTTTGACGCACCACCGAGATGTAAATCCAGTGCATTAGAGCGGGTGAGAGGCCCCATGTTCTCCTAAGCATCTTCTTGGATGCATATAGCGCTATGGTGGCCTTTTTTACCCTCTCTAATACATTGGGCTTCCCATGCCAGCTTGCTGTCTAATACAATTCCGAGGTACTTGACTTGAGTCTTCGGGGTTAGCCTGGTTGAGTTAATTTTCGGGAGGACCCATTGCGGCACCTTGTATCTCTTGGTGAAGAGAATGAGGTCCGTCTTGCCCGCGTTGATACTGAGTCCTACCTTCTTCGCCCACTCACATATCTCCCTGAGTGTTGATTCCATGATAGAGCTGAGGGTCGATGGACAGACTCCCGTGATAATTATACTTATGTCGACAGCATTGGCTGTTATCTTTGGGGCCTTCCTCTCGAACCTCTTGATTAGGTCGTCTATTACCAGATTCCACAGGAGAGGCGACAGGACTCCGCCTTGAGGCGTGCCCCTGTGTGCTCCTTTCACCGTAGAGGCGGTGCCCCAATCGGATTGTACCCGTCTTAGAAGCTTAGAAGATTTCTTATCCACAAACTGATAGCGGGGGGCGTGTTATTATTATTACGTCTGTAGTCACGTTGTTAAATGCTCCGGATACTTCCACAAACACTCCTAGAGCATATTCTTTGTTATGCAGGGCTCTTTCAATGCTGACTTCTAATGAGAATAGTGCCGTCTCCACTGATTTCCCTTTCGTGTACGCGTGCTGGTTCGATGACAGCAGTCGTCCCACATCGTTTCTGATTATATGTCCAGCCGCTTTTCTAGGGTCTTAAGTAAGAATGAGGTGAGGCTAATCGGCCTGTAATTCTTGGGGCTCACATGGCTGCACTTGCCTGCACTTGCCTGCTTTTGGCAGGAAGAGAATCCGAGAGGATTAGATACCGATATAGCCCGTGCTTAAGCAAGCTGTGAATATAGCGTGTAGCCATGGGGTGATCTCATCTTGAACCAAAGCTATGTTCCGCCGACGCATTCTTACTTTTATGAAGATTGAGCTGCAGCAGTTTGAGTGGCATGGGAACTGGGCTCCGCGGTTAGGATGTCCGGATTCTGTCCCTGCAACAGCTTCAGCGTCCCCTTGGATTGCGATGCGAAAAAGAACCTTCGCCTGAGAAATGGACGGAATTAGCTCCTTGTCCACCACCTCCAGCTGGGCCCCCTCCCACAACGCCTCCAATTGGCAGACCGTTTGCGTCAGCCACTTTCTCGTCGGGTCATCGTTGCATTTCAGGATTTTTACCCCGTTCAGCCACCCGGCACCATCAAACATGGGCATGGGGGCCTTGGGATCTTCCTCCATCCGTGCAAACAATGACACAAGTCTGGCACCATTTCTTTTTCGTTTTCAAGAGGAATTTCATAATCTTTCGAAACATTTCCCATTGTCTCTTTCTCGTTCGCTCTCTACGACGCTCTCAACAAACTATTCGCTCTCCGCAGTAGCTCTCTTTCGAAATTCATCAACTTCAACTCTCTGGTCAGTAATTTTAATTTCTCTCTTTGAAATTCGTTCTCGAACGCCAACTTCTTTAGCATGTTGTTTAAAATATAAAGCTGCTTCTCTATATTTGCATTGTCTCCTTTGTCTGTCCTCTCTCCATTTTTCTGCTATTCCATCGCCGCTCTCTTCAATCCTATTCCTTCTTGCTCATAATTTGCCTCGTCATTTGCGTCTCTCTCTCTTTCTCCTTCTTCTTCTTCTGACATTTCGTTTGACTCTCCTTTTTCGTCGTCATTTGCCATCTCGATCGACTCTTCTTTTTCGCGGTCCTCTTTCATATCATTTAGTTCTTCTTCTTTGCCGTCGTTTGCCTTCTCATTTGATTCTTTCTTTCCTTCGCCGTCATTTGAATTCCCATTCTCTCCTTCGCTGATCACCGTTTCGTTTGATTCTTCTTCTTCTTGAACAT
The DNA here is from genome assembly GCA_018903765.1 of Drosophila aff. chauvacae BK-2020. Taxonomy (NCBI): domain Eukaryota; kingdom Metazoa; phylum Arthropoda; class Insecta; order Diptera; family Drosophilidae; genus Drosophila; species Drosophila aff. chauvacae BK-2020. The sequence continues at coordinate 638,046 of JAEIGO010000862.1, forward strand.
TCTGTACAATCTCCGTTTCATTCGTTAACTCCGTTAACTGTCGCCTTTATTCACAAACAGAGTATCTTTTGGTAAGCTTAGACATTTTCCGCGAAAATGGACTGCTCTCAATCGTGATGACTTTAACTTCCATTAGTGGGTTGCTCGTAAAATCATTGTAGCAGAGTGAAATACGTCCGTTTAGTTTAAGGTCACTCGCAAGACTGATTCTCTTTATTTTGTTCTCTCACTTCGCTCATTCGTTCGATCGCTTTACAATATACAAGTCTTACAAGTATATCACAGGGTTGTTTAGGGCTACTATAAAAGTGTGTGTAATATACAAAACATGTATGCTTAGGGCTACTAACCTAAAAGCTTCCAAAATAAAGGCCAAAGCTCTAAGCAAAAACTAGCACACTAACAGTAGCGACATCGAATCCAAATAGAACCTTAAGTCCTACGCAGAACTTAAACCTAAACAGTCAACACCAACCTTAAACAAAGTTATAAGCTTTCATTTCCTCACAAATGTCTCTAACTGTAATCCAAAGGAAATGTAAACAACTACAACCAACTCCTTATTCTCATTAAAAAACCCACATACAATATGTACATTAATACCATACCTACCCCAATAAACTATAAGCTATTAACAAATATAACCACCAATAGATTTGGGGGCATAGCACTACTAGTTCATAAGTCAATCCAATACACTATCCTGAACATCACAAGCGATCTAGAAGCAATAGCCATAAATATACAATCTAAAGTAAAATTAAACATATTTTCCACATATATTTCTCCGACCAAAAACATTACTAACCAGACACTCCAAAACACATATGATACACAACAAACACCCTGTCTATTTAAGGGAGATTTCAATGGATGACACCCATTCTGGGGCTCCCCAATAACAAATACACGAGGCATAAGTTGTTTAAAAAGTAATTAACAATACACACCTAATTCTGTTAAATAAAAAATCTCCCACACACTTTTCAACACACAATACTTACACCTTCATGGCAGCGACCTTTTTCCTATCCTCACGACCCTAATCCCAACGACTAATACACAAAAATTCAACAGACCCTTTTTTAAACTGAAAGAAGCCAGCTAAACAGTACAGCACACTTACACAACAAACAAACGAGAAATGCCCTACTTTCCAAAACGTAAACAAAGAAACCGCCCAAATCAATAGCGCAAACCTCTCAATCCCACAAACCTCACCATACAGGGTTCCATGGTGGAACAAACACCTAAACCAACTACGAAAGCAAAAACAACTTTCTTGAAAAAAAATTGAACCGTACAAAACATTATTGACTATAGACGCAACAACGCAAAATTTAGGTTCGAATTAAAAAAAGAAAAAAAGAAGCTTCCAGCTCTTTCACCTCAACCATCCAACCCACTACACCCACATCCAAAATATGGGCCAATATAACACGTTTCTGCAGACTAAACCCAATTAAACAAATTCAGGCCATCTTAAGCCCAGAACACAACGAAACAACATTAGTGTTCGGAGCAGACCGCCAGCACCTAGGCATGCGCGCATGGGTGTTCCGCTGCACCTGCAGCTCTCTTATCTTTTTTCGCTTCTCTTCTTTCGTTAAATGTGCCGCGCTTTGTTTACCTAAGCTACAATTGTCAACCGCTGCTCTATGCATATATATTTGGAAGCCGAGCTTCACTCCGCACCTCTCTATACTTCGAAAACACACATCGATCGATCGCAAATAAAGAGAAACATTATTATTAATATAACCTATCGTGCGTTTTTATTAATATAAATAAAGGGTGGCATATTGGTTGTCTTCCCCATAAACATTTTGGTGACCCCGACGTGATTGTTTAATATCGTTTAAACAAAGCCAACTTTTGTCGCTGTCGTTTGCTGGCATTCGGTCACAAACACACGAACATACAAACATAAGTGCACAGCAGCCGCCGCTTGATTTTCGTACACTTCGCGCTGTGAAACCCAAAAACTGTGTTGTGCACAACAATATTAACAAAGGTAAATCGCACATAATTCTTTGGTAATTAGCGCATATTGCATATAGATTTATATGTACATATAGCCACCGACATACATACATATATACATTTCGGTTACTCTGTGGCTAGGCAAAATAATTTGCCGGCAAAAATAACAACAAAAAATTAAAAGGTTCCGTTGCACTTCGGCGACGCTTGCATTTCGCGGTAAAGTACAGGGTGTGTCGTACCTCTGACTCGGTCGGACATTGTATTTAATTAATTTCTCTTGCTATCGGAAAATGTCTGACACTGAAAACTCGGTTCGGGCTCAGAATGAGACCCCAAGTGAAGTTGATTTCTATAGAGCCAAAGCCCAATCGACCTTGCGGCAGCTGAGCTCTATGAAATTTTATTTAAACGCTGATGCGATAAATCAGTTTGACGAAGATGATTTGCTTGCGCGTGTGGATTGAATCAATTCCTTGAATCTGTCGTTCGATTCTGCCCAGACATCGTTGGAGAAATTGGATTTTGCTGAGATCGCTAGTGATAGTCGGATGGAATTTTCCGCAATTTTCATGGATGTGAAGGCGAAGCTCAGCCGTGGATTAGCTGCTCTTCGCAAGTCGCAATTGCCGACTTCGGCCGCTGCAAATTCAACATCCATTGACATTAATAACCATCCGGATCTTTCTTTTAGATCTAGGAGGCATCGATTGCCGAACTTGGAAATTGCTCGTTTTAATGGTTTGTACGCCGACTGGCCGGATTTTCTCGCTACATTCACTACGGTCATCGGAAATGATGAGGAGCTGAGCGACATTGAGAAGTTGCAATATCTGCGGTCAAGTCTAGGCGGCGTGGCTTTAGAGACCATACGCTCGCTAGAACCCTCAAATGCCAATTATCAAAAGGCTTTGAATTTGCTCAAAAATCGTTTTGATAATAAAGTTTTACACTTTCAGGCACACATACAGGCAATTTTTGGGTTGAAAGGTGTCGAGAAGGGATGTTCGAAGGGTCTTCGCGAGCTAAGCGATTTCATGAATTCGCATCTGCGGGCCATTCGAACCCTGGCAACAACGCAACAACTTTTGGCTGGGCTGCTGATTCACATCGTCGTGCAAAAGCTGGACCAGAGGACGCGTGAAAAGTGGGAAGAGGATTTATCAATCCATGAGCTGTCCACCTGGGATAGCATGTAGACGTTTTTGGAGAAGAGGTGCAGGATGATGGAGAACTTGGATCAAGCCTTGGTAACGCACACACCAGGCCAGCAGGTGGGAAGAAACTTGCCCAAGCATAACCAAAATTCCCTGATTGCTTCTGCTCCTAACCCAAATCAACCAATCTGTTTGTTTTGTGACGCGAGGGACCATTATCTGACAAAATGCTCGCGATTTTTAAACCTCAGTCCTAGCCTTCGCTATGGGGAAGCCAAGAAGTTGCATCTTTGCCTGAACTGCTTGCGCAAGGGGCATAGTTTGCAGCAATGTAAGTCGTCGCTCTGCAGGCATTGTCACATGAAGCATCATACATTACTGCACATGAACCAAGACCCATCCGCATCATCCAACTCTCTTGCAACTTCGTCAATTCAACCATCGCCATCAACATCATCAGCATTAGTATTCATGCTTTCATTCCTCCCCGCAACCTAATCATCCATCATCAGACCCTCCACCTAAACCCTTAAATATGCCGATCGATTACGTTTTGCTTCCAACTGCTATTATTTACGTGAAGAATAGAGTAGGAGCATTTATGCCTTGTAGGGCAATTCTTGATTCAGCCTCGCAATTAAATTTCATAACGTCTCGCTTAGCCAATCAACTGAATTTGCCGCATAGGAGATCACAAACCTCGATTTCTGGAATCGGCGAATCTTCCATGAAATCTGATAAGGCAGTCGATATTCTTGCGCGGTCGCAGGATGCAAGCTATCGTGCTTCATTCGCAGCTGTAGTGACTCATAGTATCACTGATTATCAGCCCCATTTCAATATAAATGCAGCATCATGGAGGATACCAGCAAACATTTCGCTCGCGGATCCCTATTTCCATCAATCTCAACGAATTGACCTTTTAATTGGCGCTGGTCTGTTTTTCGAGATAATTTCCATGGGACAAATTCATTTGGACAGGACCTTGCCAACTCTGCAGAACACCAAACTTGGTTGGATTGTTTCTGGAGGGATGTCGAGTATGCCAAATCACAAATCGGTTTTAGCAGCCATCATCAAGGACCCGGCTGATCATTCTGATGATGACTCACTTACCGCAATAGTAAAGCGATTTTGGGAAATTGAAGACGTAACCTCGTCAAAGCAATCTTTGTTGCCGGAAGACTTGCGATGCGAACAACTTTTCAATGAAAATTGCACCAGACTTGGGAATGGTCAATACTCGGTTCGCCTATTGTCTACTTCAGGATTCGAATCTCTAGGTGATTCTTATTGTTTGGCTCGTCGTCGTTTCAGGAGTTTGGAAGCTAAACTGGATAGAAACCCAGCCCTGAAAGCTCAGTATTCAGCATTTTTACGGGAGTATATCGATCTAGGTCACATGTCTCTTGTAACAACGGAATTATCTGTACCACAATTCTTTTTGCCCCACCACTGCGTACATAAGCAGGAGAGCACGAGCACAAAGCTTCGTGTCGTGTTTGATGGATCTGCGAAAACGACTTCTGGTAGCTCTCTGAATGACTTACTTCTTGCAGGGCCAACAATTCAGCAAAAAATCTTTAATATCCTGCTTCGTTTCAGATTTTTTAAAGTAGCCCTTTGTGGAGATATCTGCAAGATGTACCGATGCGTGCGTGTCTCGTCCCCGGATGACTTTTTGCAGTGTATCGTTTGGCGAGAGAACTCCACGGATGAGTTGAGTGTTTTCAAATTAAACACTGTGACTTATGGAACCAAGCCAGCTGCCTTCTTGGCTATAAGAGCCATGCATCAGCTCTCTTATGATGAGGAGGACTCATTTCCAGTTGGAGCGCAAATTGTTCGTAGAGATTTCCATGTGGATGATTTAATTTCTGGAGGGGACTCAGTTGAGGAGGTGATAGAAATTCGTCATCAGGTGAAGGAACTACTGTCGAGAGGCCACTTTCCGATCCGTAAATGGTGTTCCAATGAGCCAGCAGCCCTGGAAGGAGAGTCAGACTGCGACAAGGAGCAGTTAATCAAATTTCATGATGGATCGGATATTGCCAAGGCATTGGGACTAGCCTGGGATCCAGCTTCAGATCAACTTCTATTTAATTTTTCGAAAATATCTACCAATCATCGACCCACCAAGCGGATTGAATTGTCAACAATAGCCAAATTCTATGATCCACTTGGTTTAATAACCCCAATTGTCACAAAATCCAAAATATTTCTGCAATCTCTATGGAGTGCTAACGTGGATTGGGATGACGCATTGCCAGAGCCAATTCTTTCGTCATGGGGGGAGTTGACCTCACAATTATCGGTCGTACAGAACTTAAAATTTCCACGATTCGTAATGCAACCTAGGGCTTCCGTTCAGCTGCATGGATTTTGCGATACTAGCATAGCAGCTTATGGAGCGTGCTTATACTTGCGATCGGAAATTAATGGAGAAGCGAAAGTCCATCTACTCTGTGCCAAATCAAGAGTAGCTCCACTAAAGGCCTTAACAATTCCAAGGTTGGAACTTTCCGCAGCGCTTTTATTGTCGGAGCTGATCGTAAACGTCAAGGAATCCATAGACTTTGAGTGCGCCTTTCATTGCTGGTCAGACTCGTCTATTGTGTTGGCGTGGATTCGGCAACCGCCGAGGGAGTTTAATGTATTCGTATCAAACAGAATCGCTAAAATTCAGGAGATGACGAAAGACATGACTTGGCATCACGTTCCGACAAACTTGAACCCGGCAGACGTCGTGTCACGAGGATGCACCCCCAGAGAATTGCTGGAGCATTCCCTATGAACTAATGGGCCTCCATTCCTTCTGCAAAGCTCGTCGAATTGGCCGTCCCTGCTAGATGCATTAAAGGATCTGCCAGATCGCCGTTCTGCGACTCTGATTGGAACCGTTTGTATTGACATTTCATCGAACTGCAAATACCTAAACTCCTTCGGCAAGTTGCAGCGCGTATTTGCATACATTCACCGATTTATCTCGAATTGCAGACCCAAATCTGTGCCATTAAAAGGACGTCTTGCAGTGGAGGAGATCAACTCGGGAACTGTACTTCTTCTGAGGAGCATCCAGCAGGTTCACTTGGCGAAGGAGTATGGAGTTCTTAGCCAGGGCAAGCCGTGTCCGCAGAAGAGCAAACTGGTTTCACTCCGGCCTATACTCGGTTCCGATGGATTACTTCGCGTTGGTGGAAGGCTTCAGAACTCCAACTTGGACTACGGTATGAGGCATCCGATTCTTTTGCCCAAGGATCATCCACTCACCAAGGCAATCATCGTTTATTATCATAAGAAATACATGCATGCAGGATCACAGGCATTGCTTGCCATATTGCGGCAAAGGTTCTGGCCGATTGGAGGCCGCAAGTTCGTTGCTAGCGTCATCAATAAATGCGTCCGATGCTTCCGAATGAAGCCTGCGACTTGGGAGCATGTCATGGGTAGCTTGCCAGCGAGTCGAGTGCAGCCCAATCCAGCATTTCATACCACAGGAGTGGACTATTGTGGACCATTCTATCACAAGGCAGAGACCAGAAACAAGGCACCCCATAAGTGCTACATCATCGTTTGCTTTTCGACGAAGGCAGCTCATTTGGAGGTCGTCCAGGATCTTACGACGGATTCTTTCATCGCAGCGCTGAGAAGATTCATCAGCCTTCGAGGCAGTCCGCGCACCATTTGGAGTGACAATGCTACAAACTTTGTCGGTGCAAAGAGCGAGCTTGCCGAGCTGCGGGAACTATTTTTGACGAGCCGCACACGTCATCGATATCTTCCGCCTGTTTAGCTGATGGGATCGATTGGAAGTTCATCCCTCCGCGTGCCCCTCATTTTGGTGGCTTATGGGAGGCTGCTGTTAAGTCGGCAAAATTTCACTTCTACAGAGTCGTCGGTGCATCCATCTTAACCATCGATGAATTAAGAACTCTTGCATATGAGATTTCTGCCATCCTTAACTCCCGTCCGCTCTGTCCAATTTCAGAAAATACTGAAAGCCTTGAAGTGCTAACGCCGGCGCATTTCCTAAAGGGTTCCAGCTACACCAAGTTTCCTGAGCCTGACATCACCCATCTTCGCGAAGGTCGCCTCAGCAGATGGAAGAGAGTGACCCAGATGCATCAACACTTCTGGAAGAGATGGAGCAGCGAGTATTTGTCCCTACTGCAAGAAAAGAGCAAGTGGCGCGTCGAATCGTCTAACATCAAGGTTGAAAGCCTGGTGTTGCTGAAGGAGGACAACATTCCACCGTTGAGATGGCAGCTTGGGTGCATCCAGGAAGTCATACCCGGCGGTGACGGCGTCATCAGAGTAGCCATGTTCCGTACAGCTACGGGTATAAGCAAGAGAGCCGTCGCAAAATTAGCCATTCTGCCCATCGATTCGGAAATTGTTGGAACCGTGCCTCTTCCAACGGGGGGGAGTATGTTCGGAGCAGACCGCCAGCACCTAGGCATGCGCGCATGGGTGTTCCGCTGCACCTGCAGCTCTCTTATCTTTTTCGCTTCTCTTCTTTCGTTAAATGTGCCGCGCTTTGTTTACCTAAGCTACAATTGTCAACCGCTGCTCTATGCATATATATTTGGAAGCCGAGCTTCACTCCGCACCTCTCTATACTTCGAAAACACACATCGATCGATCGCAAATAAAGAGCAAACATTATTATTAATATATCGTGCGTTTTTATTAATATAAATAAAGGGTGGCATATTGGTTGTCTTCCCCATAAACAATTAGCTAGCAACAAAATTGCTAACATATTTGCACAACACTTTTCTGAACTATCCGGCGACTGGAACTTTTCAGAGTAGTTTTGAACCCATAAATACAGAAACAACTTACACAACAATACCCCCAAATCCCTCAACTGTTGTATAGCAAAACCACTAGATAAAATTATAGCTAAAAGACTCTGGTGGTTGGTGACGCATAGCAAGCTACTTAACGAAAACCAATTTGGATTTAAACAAGAAAGGCATGCCGAAGATTAAATACCCTTGCAGTAAGTAAGAACGAAAATGTTGCGAACAAAAATTTTGCGAACGAAAATGTTGCGATCGAAAATGTTGCGAGCAAACTAAATGAATTTATATATATGATATATTCCTATGGCAGCTATATGATATAGTGGTCCGATTTTGATCAAATTAAAACCGAAATTCTAAAATATTACAAAATGGCCATGTCTTAAATTTCAATGTCTGAAAATATGTTGAAAACTGCCTAAGTTATAATTTTGTTTTATTAAAAATTTTCCGATCGTTTCTATGGCAGCTATATGATATAGTCGTCCGATCCGGCCCGTTCCGACATATATAGTAGTGAGAGCTTATAGGAGCATATGTGCAAAGTTTCATTCAGATAGCTTTAAAACTGAAGGACTAGTTTGCGTAGAAGCGGACGGACAGACAGACGGACAGATGGACATGGCTAGATCGACTCGGCTGTTGATGCTGATCAAGAATATATATACTTTGTAGGGTCGGAAATGTCTCCTTCACTGCGTTGCAAACTTCTGACTGATATTATAATACCCTGCAAAGCTATAAAAAGGCAAATCAACTTCGGACTGTCTACTCTATGCAGACTATCTCATAACGAAGTCAAAAACACACACCTCCCTTGTCACTCTTGATTTTCCAAGAGCCTTCGATCGAGTAGGTGTGCACTCTATAATTCAAAAGCTGCGGGAATGGAAAACAGGCCGAAAAATAATTAACTACATACAAAACTTTATAATTAACAGGAAAATAATTGTCTTCGTCGCACAGTGGGCGATTTGACCGATCTAGCGACAGGAAATCAAAAAAATATTTTGTTGAAATGTTCCAAAATTTGAATTCCCGCCGATAACTAAATATTTTATTAGCACAAAAATACTATTTTTGGTGTTTTAATCGATATATTTGATCAGCTGTGAGCTTTCAAAGTGAGCATATATTTTCGCTACAATCATAATAAGTATTTCCAGCGTTATTTCGTGGTAATTCAATTCTTTGCAAAAATCTAAATTTTAACCTTTTCGATGATTTTTTTTGGTTTTACAAGAATTCAGGTATGTAGTAATAGGAAAAAAAACGTTTTGTGACCTGTGATAAGTGTTGAATTATTAAATGGTGATTGAATGTGGTAAGCTTTAAATTACCCTTTTGTGAATAATTGTTAACTTCTGTGGAATAAAACTATATGATGACCGTCCTTGTCTGTGATAATTGTGTATACATTTGAAAATATGAATCGTCTTCTATTCAAAATGACCAAAACTTGGCCGCAACTCGCCGCTTCTAATATTTTTCATATTGCAGAAATCATTTTAGTGGTCCAGAAGCGACCTTTTTTCAGTGTGGCATGCTGCTTTTGGGCTTTGTAAAGGAGGGCGAATTAACCGACTCTGATTGGAGCAGCGACTCAGAAAAAAATTTTTATAGGTACTTAAAAATAAATAAAAAAAAAAAAAAAAAAAACAAAAATGTTAAATTAAAAAATTTAAAAAAATTGGTTTATTTTTTAAAACAAAAAATTAAATTTAAAAAAATAATTTTTGAATGTCTTTTAAGTTATTATTACGATAAAAAAATTTTTCTTTTGAAAAATCATTTATTTTTGAGTTATTCATTTTCTTTCACTAGATTGGCCAAATCGCCCACTGTGCGTCGCACAGTGGACCCACCGGCCTTTCTAGCGGAACTTAATTAAGAACTCGAGTAAAAGATGGAATATTTTGATGAAAATTTAAATGTAGGATATTTATCCAATTTTTAACATATGTAAAAAAAAAATTTTTTAAGTAAAATTAAAAAAAAAAAAATTAATAGTTCAAAAATTAGTAATTTTCCTTGTAATTTCCTCAATTTTCTTTGTAGATGGGTTGTTGTTCTTATAAGCTGTACCAAAAAATAAGTTCTTTTAAGACTACAACTTTCTTTGCGCCGATATTTTCGCTAAGCCAAGTGGAATACATCACGCGCTTTGGGACCGACATTCACCGAAAAAGTGTAACAGACTTAAGAGTTTGTGGGGACCACCCACTAACTTCCGCACCGTGCCTGCGTCCGTCGGTGTAATGGCAAACAGCCATCACCGCGAATGGCACTTTTCGATACTTAGCTTTTTTCGATAGTTTTTTAAGAGTAGGATCTCTATTCTCTTCGACCACCACCAGCGGCCTCGTGTGAAAAACTAATTTACTCTGATCTTAAGTTTATAATTAAACCTTGTCAATAAAGGAATACTATCTCAACTCCCACATTGGTGACCCCGACGTGATCTAATTGCGAAAATCGTGTGGAGATCGCAGTATTCCGGCGAACTTATTGGCAAGTCGAAAACCGGCACTTTGGTGGTACATAACCTCAATAGATGGTTAACCACAGCGATGATGAAGACGCCCACTCGAGGCAGCAAAAGCCTCAGCAGGCACAATCAGTGCCTCCACAACAAGCGCCTCCACTACAAGCGCCTTTTCAATGGTCGCAGCAGAGGCTTCAAACACCGCTGCAACAGCAGCCGGCGACCCAACCAATTGGGCAACCGCAAGGTTCATTCCAACCTCAACATTTTGCACCTATGGCGTTGCAGCAACCCGTCGCGTTTTATCCGACTTCATCCGCTCCGCAGATGAAATACATACGGATGTATTTTTCACCCAACTGGAGTCGCAATTCGCAAGTCTCCGCATAACGGTGGACGAAACAAAGTACCATCAAACTTTGAACGTACTGCCGGCAGAGTACCTGGAGACCATCATGTACATTCTGCGAAATCCGCCGCCTACTGGAAGGTATGAAGCAATTAAGGCCAAAATTATTGCCGAACACATGCCTTCAACTCAGTCCCAGTTCTTCAATTCAATTCTTTCGTCATGGGGGGAGTTGACCTCACAATTATCGGTCGTACAGAACTTAAAATTTCCACGATTCGTAATGCAACCTAGGGCTTCCGTTCAGCTGCATGGATTTTGCGATACTAGCATAGCAGCTTATGGAGCGTGCTTATACTTGCGATCGGAAATTAATGGAGAAGCGAAAGTCCATCTACTCTGTGCCAAATCAAGAGTAGCTCCACTAAAGGCCTTAACAATTCCAAGGTTGGAACTTTCCGCAGCGCTTTTATTGTCGGAGCTGATCGTAAACGTCAAGGAATCCATAGACTTTGAGTGCGCCTTTCATTGCTGGTCAGACTCGTCTATTGTGTTGGCGTGGATTCGGCAACCGCCGAGGGGAGTTTAATGTATTCGTATCAAACAGAATCGCTAAAATTCAGGAGATGACGAAAGACATGACTTGGCATCACGTTCCGACAAACTTGAACCCGGCAGACGTCGTGTCACGAGGATGCACCCCCAGAGAATTGCTGGAGCATTCCCTATGAACTAATGGGCCTCCATTCCTTCTGCAAAGCTCGTCGAATTGGCCGTCCCTGCTAGATGCATTAAAGGATCTGCCAGATCGCCGTTCTGCGACTCTGATTGGAACCGTTTGTATTGACATTTCATCGAACTGCAAATACCTAAACTCCTTCGGCAAGTTGCAGCGCGTATTTGCATACATTCACCGATTTATCTCGAATTGCAGACCCAAATCTGTGCCATTAAAAGGACGTCTTGCAGTGGAGGAGATCAACTCGGGAACTGTACTTCTTCTGAGGAGCATCCAGCAGGTTCACTTGGCGAAGGAGTATGGAGTTCTTAGCCAGGGCAAGCCGTGTCCGCAGAAGAGCAAACTGGTTTCACTCCGGCCTATACTCGGTTCCGATGGATTACTTCGCGTTGGTGGAAGGCTTCAGAACTCCAACTTGGACTACGGTATGAGGCATCCGATTCTTTTGCCCAAGGATCATCCACTCACCAAGGCAATCATCGTTTATTATCATAAGAAATACATGCATGCAGGATCACAGGCATTGCTTGCCATATTGCGGCAAAGGTTCTGGCCGATTGGAGGCCGCAAGTTCGTTGCTAGCGTCATCAATAAATGCGTCCGATGCTTCCGAATGAAGCCTGCGACTTGGGAGCATGTCATGGGTAGCTTGCCAGCGAGTCGAGTGCAGCCTAATCCAGCATTTCATACCACAGGAGTGGACTATTGTGGACCATTCTATCACAAGGCAGAGACCAGAAACAAGGCACCCCATAAGTGCTACATCATCGTTTGCTTTTCGACGAAGGCAGCTCATTTGGAGGTCGTCCAGGATCTTACGACGGATTCTTTCATCGCAGCGCTGAGAAGATTCATCAGCCTTCGAGGCAGTCCGCGCACCATTTGGAGTGACAATGCTACAAACTTTGTCGGTGCAAAGAGCGAGCTTGCCGAGCTGCGGGAACTATTTTTGACGAGCCGCACACGTCATCGATATCTTCCGCCTGTTTAGCTGATGGGATCGATTGGAAGTTCATCCCTCCGCGTGCCCCTCATTTTGGTGGCTTATGGGAGGCTGCTGTTAAGTCGGCAAAATTTCACTTCTACAGAGTCGTCGGTGCATCCATCTTAACCATCGATGAATTAAGAACTCTTGCATATGAGATTTCTGCCATCCTTAACTCCCGTCCGCTCTGTCCAATTTCAGAAAATACTGAAAGCCTTGAAGTGCTAACGCCGGCGCATTTCCTAAAGGGTTCCAGCTACACCAAGTTTCCTGAGCCTGACATCACCCATCTTCGCGAAGGTCGCCTCAGCAGATGGAAGAGAGTGACCCAGATGCATCAACACTTCTGGAAGAGATGGAGCAGCGAGTATTTGTCCCTACTGCAAGAAAAGAGCAAGTGGCGCGTCGAATCGTCTAACATCAAGGTTGGAAGCCTGGTGTTGCTGAAGGAGGACAACATTCCACCGTTGAGATGGCAGCTTGGGTGCATCCAGGAAGTCATACCCGGCGGTGACGGCGTCATCAGAGTAGCCATGTTCCGTACAGCTACGGGTATAAGCAAGAGAGCCGTCGCAAAATTAGCCATTCTGCCCATCGATTCGGAAATTGTTGGAACCGTGCCTCTTCCAACGGGGGGAGTATGTTCGGAGCAGACCGCCAGCACCTAGGCATGCGCGCATGGGTGTTCCGCTCTCTTATCTTTTTTCGCTTCTCTTCTTTCGTTAAATGTGCCGCGCTTTGTTTACCTAAGCTACAATTGTCAACCGCTGCTCTATGCATATATATTTGGAAGCCGAGCTTCACTCCGCACCTCTCTATACTTCGAAAACACACATCGATCGATCGCAAATAAAGAGCAAACATTATTATTAATATATCGTGCGTTTTTATTAATATAAATAAAGGGTGGCATATTGGTTGTCTTCCCCATAAACAATTAGCTAGCAACAAAATTGCTAACATATTTGCACAACACTTTTCTGAACTATCCGGCGACTGGAACTTTTCAGAGTAGTTTTGAACCCATAAATACAGAAACAACTTACACAACAATACCCCCAAATCCCTCAACTGTTGTATAGCAAAACCACTAGATAAAATTATAGCTAAAAGACTCTGGTGGTTGGTGACGCATAGCAAGCTACTTAACGAAAACCAATTTGGATTTAAACAAGAAAGGCATGCCGAAGATTAAATACCCTTGCAGTAAGTAAGAACGAAAATGTTGCGAACAAAAATTTTGCGAACGAAAATGTTGCGATCGAAAATGTTGCGAGCAAACTAAATGAATTTATATAGGGTAAGGTGGGGCAAACCCGACCTAGTAAATGGTTTTGGATATAAAATGTGTATTTTACATTGGATTAAGTTGTTATATATACCAAATTAAAGGTTAGACTCCTGCGCAACTTTCTATGTATAGCTTTTATTCATACCTTCGGAAAATTTTGAGATACAAGCATTTTACGAAAAAGTTCATTTTTACATTTGTCAAAAATGGTGGGGTAAACCCGACCGCCTATATTTTTGCTTGATGCAGTACAGATATAACCTAAATATAATGGTTTTACAATGATTTATCAATGAATATTATGTTATGTAACGGTAATGAATGATAATGGAAAAAAATGGAAATGGCAAAATTATTAATCTAAGTCACTCGATTCACTGCTCAAATAGCTTGCTGTAAGTCATTGACTCAGAATCGTGGACTTTGGAAGCTAAAAATCGACCGCGAATGGTCTATTTTCACGCCTATTCTAGAAAATAATAATAATAATTCTTTTTATTTGATAAATAAACAATTTCATAGCAAAAACAACATTAAAAAAAGCGGTCGGGTTTGCCCCACCACGTCTTTTTTCATAACAATGCAATTAAAAAAAAATATGTAAAAAATTGAACCAAACTAATATGCACTTTGTAGGACCTTAATCATAGAATCTAAATCCACTAACCTTTCTTATGTGATCACTTTAGCAATATGAAATATCCTGTAGTCAACTGGGCACAAAAATGAAACTCGAAATTGTAAAAACAAACTTGCCGTCGTTTTAGCAACTCATTGCTGACTGATGAAACAGTTACATACCACCATATTGGTTATTTTCGATGCTCTACACGATACCACTAATATTAGTTTGCGTAGTGCTTCCGATTGTCGATAACAGAGGGAGGTCGGGTTTACCCACACTGTCGGGTTTGCCCCACCTTACCCTATATATTCCTATGGCAGCTATATGATATAGTGGTCCGATTTTGATCAAATTAAAACCGAAATTCTAAAATATTACAAAATGGCCATGTCTTAAATTTCAATGTCTGAAAATATGTTGAAAACTGCCTAAGTTATAATTTTTTTTTATTAAAAATTTTCCGATCGTTTCTATGGCAGCTATATGATATAGTCGTCCGATCCGGCCCGTTCCGACATATATAGTAGTGAGAGCTTATAGGAGCATATGTGCAAAGTTTCATTCAGATAGCTTTAAAACTGAAGGACTAGTTTGCGTAGAAGCGGACGGACAGACAGACGGACAGATGGACATGGCTAGATCGACTCGGCTGTTGATGCTGATCAAGAATATATATACTTTGTAGGGTCGGAAATGTCTCCTTTACTGCGTTGCAAACTTCTGACTGATATTATAATACCCTGCAAAGCTATAAAAGGCAAATCAACTTCGGACTGTCTACTCTATGCAGACTATCTCATAACGAAGTCAAAAACACACACCTCCCTTGTCACTTTTGATTTTCCAAGAGCCTTCGATCGAGTAGGTGTGCACTCTATAATTCAAAAGCTGCGGGAATGGAAAACAGGCCGAAAAATAATTAACTACATACAAAACTTTATAATTAACAGGAAAATAATTGTCTTCGTCGCACAGTGGGCGATTTGACCGATCTAGCGACAGGAAATCAAAAAAAATATTTTGTTGAAATGTTCCAAAATTTGAATTCCCGCCGATAACTAAATATTTTATTAGCACAAAAATACTATTTTTGGTGTTTTAATCGATATATTTGATCAGCTGTGAGCTTTCAAAGTGAGCATATATTTTCGCTACAATCATAATAAGTATTTCCAGCGTTATTTCGTGGTAATTCAATTCTTTGCAAAAATCTAAATTTTAACCTTTTCGATGATTTTTTTTTGGTTTTACAAGAATTCAGGTATGTAGTAATAGGAAAAAAAACGTTTTGTGACCTGTGATAAGTGTTGAATTATTAAATGGTGATTGAATGTGGTAAGCTTTAAATTACCCTTTTTGTGAATAATTGTTAACTTCTGTGGAATAAAACTATATGATGACCGTCCTTGTCTGTGATAATTGTGTATACATTTGAAAATATGAATCGTCTTCTATTCAAAATGACCAAAACTTGGCCGCAACTCGCCGCTTCTAATATTTTTCATATTGCAGAAATCATTTTAGTGGTCCAGAAGCGACCTTTTTTCAGTGTGGCATGCTGCTTTTGGGCTTTGTAAAGGAGGGCGAATTAACCGACTCTGATTGGAGCAGCGACTCAGAAAAAAAATTTTTATAGGTACTTAAAAATAAATAAAAAAAAAAAAAAACTAAAATGTTAAATTAAAAATTTAAAAAAAT
Source organism: Drosophila aff. chauvacae BK-2020 (assembly GCA_018903765.1). NCBI lineage: Eukaryota > Metazoa > Arthropoda > Insecta > Diptera > Drosophilidae > Drosophila > Drosophila aff. chauvacae BK-2020. The sequence continues at coordinate 654,166 of JAEIGO010000862.1, forward strand.
TGGTTTATTTTTTAAAACAAAAAATTAAATTTAAAAAAATAATTTTTTGAATGTCTTTTTAAGTTATTATTACGATAAAAAAATTTTTCTTTTGAAAAATCATTTATTTTTTGAGTTATTCATTTTCTTTCACTAGATTGGCCAAATCGCCCACTGTGCGTCGCACAGTGGACCCACCGGCCTTTCTAGCGGAACTTAATTAAGAACTCGAGTAAAAGATGGAATATTTTGATGAAAATTTAAATGTAGGATATTTATCCAATTTTTAACATATGTAAAAAAAAAATTTTTTAAGTAAAATTAAAAAAAAAAAAATTAATAGTTCAAAAATTAGTAATTTTCCTTGTAATTTCCTCAATTTTCTTTGTAGATGGGTTGTTGTTCTTATAAGCTGTACCAAAAATAAGTTCTTTTAAGACTACAACTTTCTTTGCGCCGATATTTTCGCTAAGCCAAGTGGAATACATCACGCGCTTTGGGACCGACATTCACCGAAAAAGTGTAACAGACTTAAGAGTTTGTGGGGACCACCCACTAACTTCCGCACCGTGCCTGCGTCCGTCGGTGTAATGGCAAACAGCCATCACCGCGAATGGCACTTTTCGATACTTAGCTTTTTTCGATAGTTTTTAAGAGTAGGATCTCTATTCTCTTCGACCACCACCAGCGGCCTCGTGTGAAAAACTAATTTACTCTGATCTTAAGTTTATAATTAAACCTTGTCAATAAAGGAATACTATCTCAACTCCCACATTGGTGACCCCGACGTGATCTAATTGCGAAAATCGTGTGGAGATCGCAGTATTCCGGCGAACTTATTGGCAAGTCGAAAACCGGCACTTTGGTGGTACATAACCTCAATAGATGGTTAACCACAGCGATGATGAAGACGCCCACTCGAGGCAGCAAAAGCCTCAGCAGGCACAATCAGTGCCTCCACAACAAGCGCCTCCACTACAAGCGCCTTTTCAATGGTCGCAGCAGAGGCTTCAAACACCGCTGCAACAGCAGCCGGCGACCCAACCAATTGGGCAACCGCAAGGTTCATTCCAACCTCAACATTTTGCACCTATGGCGTTGCAGCAACCCGTCGCGTTTTATCCGACTTCATCCGCTCCGCAGATGAAACACATACGGATGTATTTTTCACCCAACTGGAGTCGCAATTCGCAAGTCTCCGCATAACGGTGGACGAAACAAAGTACCATCAAACTTTGAACGTACTGCCGGCAGAGTACCTGGAGACCATCATGTACATTCTGCGAAATCCGCCGCCTACTGGAAGGTATGAAGCAATTAAGGCCAAAATTATTGCCGAACACATGCCTTCAACTCAGTCCCAGTTCTTCAATTCAATTCTTTCGTCATGGGGGGAGTTGACCTCACAATTATCGGTCGTACAGAACTTAAAATTTCCACGATTCGTAATGCAACCTAGGGCTTCCGTTCAGCTGCATGGATTTTGCGATACTAGCATAGCAGCTTATGGAGCGTGCTTATACTTGCGATCGGAAATTAATGGAGAAGCGAAAGTCCATCTACTCTGTGCCAAATCAAGAGTAGCTCCACTAAAGGCCTTAACAATTCCAAGGTTGGAACTTTCCGCAGCGCTTTTATTGTCGGAGCTGATCGTAAACGTCAAGGAATCCATAGACTTTGAGTGCGCCTTTCATTGCTGGTCAGACTCGTCTATTGTGTTGGCGTGGATTCGGCAACCGCCGAGGGAGTTTAATGTATTCGTATCAAACAGAATCGCTAAAATTCAGGAGATGACGAAAGACATGACTTGGCATCACGTTCCGACAAACTTGAACCCGGCAGACGTCGTGTCACGAGGATGCACCCCCAGAGAATTGCTGGAGCATTCCCTATGAACTAATGGGCCTCCATTCCTTCTGCAAAGCTCGTCGAATTGGCCGTCCCTGCTAGATGCATTAAAGGATCTGCCAGATCGCCGTTCTGCGACTCTGATTGGAACCGTTTGTATTGACATTTCATCGAACTGCAAATACCTAAACTCCTTCGGCAAGTTGCAGCGCGTATTTGCATACATTCACCGATTTATCTCGAATTGCAGACCCAAATCTGTGCCATTAAAAGGACGTCTTGCAGTGGAGGAGATCAACTCGGGAACTGTACTTCTTCTGAGGAGCATCCAGCAGGTTCACTTGGCGAAGGAGTATGGAGTTCTTAGCCAGGGCAAGCCGTGTCCGCAGAAGAGCAAACTGGTTTCACTCCGGCCTATACTCGGTTCCGATGGATTACTTCGCGTTGGTGGAAGGCTTCAGAACTCCAACTTGGACTACGGTATGAGGCATCCGATTCTTTTGCCCAAGGATCATCCACTCACCAAGGCAATCATCGTTTATTATCATAAGAAATACATGCATGCAGGATCACAGGCATTGCTTGCCATATTGCGGCAAAGGTTCTGGCCGATTGGAGGCCGCAAGTTCGTTGCTAGCGTCATCAATAAATGCGTCCGATGCTTCCGAATGAAGCCTGCGACTTGGGAGCATGTCATGGGTAGCTTGCCAGCGAGTCGAGTGCAGCCTAATCCAGCATTTCATACCACAGGAGTGGACTATTGTGGACCATTCTATCACAAGGCAGAGACCAGAAACAAGGCACCCCATAAGTGCTACATCATCGTTTGCTTTTCGACGAAGGCAGCTCATTTGGAGGTCGTCCAGGATCTTACGACGGATTCTTTCATCGCAGCGCTGAGAAGATTCATCAGCCTTCGAGGCAGTCCGCGCACCATTTGGAGTGACAATGCTACAAACTTTGTCGGTGCAAAGAGCGAGCTTGCCGAGCTGCGGGAACTATTTTTGACGAGCCGCACACGTCATCGATATCTTCCGCCTGTTTAGCTGATGGGATCGATTGGAAGTTCATCCCTCCGCGTGCCCCTCATTTTGGTGGCTTATGGGAGGCTGCTGTTAAGTCGGCAAAATTTCACTTCTACAGAGTCGTCGGTGCATCCATCTTAACCATCGATGAATTAAGAACTCTTGCATATGAGATTTCTGCCATCCTTAACTCCCGTCCGCTCTGTCCAATTTCAGAAAATACTGAAAGCCTTGAAGTGCTAACGCCGGCGCATTTCCTAAAGGGTTCCAGCTACACCAAGTTTCCTGAGCCTGACATCACCCATCTTCGCGAAGGTCGCCTCAGCAGATGGAAGAGAGTGACCCAGATGCATCAACACTTCTGGAAGAGATGGAGCAGCGAGTATTTGTCCCTACTGCAAGAAAAGAGCAAGTGGCGCGTCGAATCGTCTAACATCAAGGTTGGAAGCCTGGTGTTGCTGAAGGAGGACAACATTCCACCGTTGAGATGGCAGCTTGGGTCATACCCGGCGGTGACGGCGTCATCAGAGTAGCCATGTTCCGTACAGCTACGGGTATAAGCAAGAGAGCCGTCGCAAAATTAGCCATTCTGCCCATCGATTCGGAAATTGTTGGAACCGTGCCTCTTCCAACGGGGGGAGTATGTTCGGAGCAGACCGCCAGCACCTAGGCATGCGCGCATGGGTGTTCCGCTGCACCTGCAGCTCTCTTATCTTTTTTCGCTTCTCTTCTTTCGTTAAATGTGCCGCGCTTTGTTTACCTAAGCTACAATTGTCAACCGCTGCTCTATGCATATATATTTGGAAGCCGAGCTTCACTCCGCACCTCTCTATACTTCGAAAACACACGTCGATCGATCGCAAATAAAGAGCAAACATTATTATTAATATATCGTGCGTTTTTATTAATATAAATAAAGGGTGGCATATTGGTTGTCTTCCCCATAAACAATTAGCTAGCAACAAAATTGCTAACATATTTGCACAACACTTTTCTGAACTATCCGGCGACTGGAACTTTTCAGAGTAGTTTTGAACCCATAAATACAGAAACAACTTACACAACAATACCCCCAAATCCCTCAACTGTTGTATAGCAAAACCACTAGATAAAATTATAGCTAAAAGACTCTGGTGGTTGGTGACGCATAGCAAGCTACTTAACGAAAACCAATTTGGATTTAAACAAGAAAGGCATGCCGAAGATTAAATACCCTTGCAGTAAGTAAGAACGAAAATGCAACAAAAATTTTGCGAACGAAAATGTTGCGATCGAAAATGTTGCGAGCAAACTAAATGAATTTATATATATATTCCTATGGCAGCTATATGATATAGTGGTCCGATTTTGATCAAATTAAAACCGAAATTCTAAAATATTACAAAATGGCCATGTCTTAAATTTCAATGTCTGAAAATATGTTGAAAACTGCCTAAGTTATAATTTTTTTTTATTAAAAATTTTCCGATCGTTTCTATGGCAGCTATATGATATAGTCGTCCGATCCGGCCCGTTCCGACATATATAGTAGTGAGAGCTTATAGGAGCATATGTGCAAAGTTTCATTCAGATAGCTTTAAAACTGAAGGACTAGTTTGCGTAGAAGCGGACGGACAGACAGACGGACAGATGGACATGGCTAGATCGACTCGGCTGTTGATGCTGATCAAGAATATATATACTTTGTAGGGTCGGAAATGTCTCCTTCACTGCGTTGCAAACTTCTGACTGATATTATAATACCCTGCAAAGCTATAAAAAGGCAAATCAACTTCGGACTGTCTACTCTATGCAGACTATCTCATAACGAAGTCAAAACACACACCTCCCTTGTCACTCTTGATTTTCCAAGAGCCTTCGATCGAGTAGGTGTGCACTCTATAATTCAAAAGCTGCGGGAATGGAAAACAGGCCGAAAAATAATTAACTACATACAAAACTTTATAATTAACAGGAAAATAATTGTCTTCGTCGCACAGTGGGCGATTTGACCGATCTAGCGACAGGAAATCAAAAAAATATTTTGTTGAAATGTTCCAAAATTTGAATTCCCGCCGATAACTAAATATTTTATTAGCACAAAAATACTATTTTGGTGTTTTAATCGATATATTTGATCAGCTGTGAGCTTTCAAAGTGAGCATATATTTTCGCTACAATCATAATAAGTATTTCCAGCGTTATTTCGTGGTAATTCAATTCTTTGCAAAAATCTAAATTTTAACCTTTTCGATGATTTTTTTTGGTTTTACAAGAATTCAGGTATGTAGTAATAGGAAAAAAACGTTTTGTGACCTGTGATAAGTGTTGAATTATTAAATGGTGATTGAATGTGGTAAGCTTTAAATTACCCTTTTGTGAATAATTGTTAACTTCTGTGGAATAAAACTATATGATGACCGTCCTTGTCTGTGATAATTGTGTATACATTTGAAAATATGAATCGTCTTCTATTCAAAATGACCAAAACTTGGCCGCAACTCGCCGCTTCTAATATTTTTCATATTGCAGAAATCATTTTAGTGGTCCAGAAGCGACCTTTTTTCAGTGTGGCATGCTGCTTTTGGGCTTTGTAAAGGAGGGCGAATTAACCGACTCTGATTGGAGCAGCGACTCAGAAAAAAAATTTTTATAGGTACTTAAAAATAAATAAGAAAAAAAAAAAAAAACTAAAATGTTAAATTAAAAAATTTAAAAAAATTGGTTTATTTTTTAAAACAAAAAATTAAATTTAAAAAAAATAATTTTTTGAATGTCTTTTTAAGTTATTATTACGATAAAAAAATTTTTCTTTTGAAAAATCATTTATTTTTTGAGTTATTCATTTTCTTTCACTAGATTGGCCAAATCGCCCACTGTGCGTCGCACAGTGGACCCACCGGCCTTTCTAGCGGAACTTAATTAAGAACTCGAGTAAAAGATGGAATATTTTGATGAAAATTTAAATGTAGGATATTTATCCAATTTTTAACATATGTAAAAAAAAAATTTTTTAAGTAAAATTAAAAAAAAAAAAAATTAATAGTTCAAAAATTAGTAATTTTCCTTGTAATTTCCTCAATTTTCTTTGTAGATGGGTTGTTGTTCTTATAAGCTGTACCAAAAATAAGTTCTTTTAAGACTACAACTTTCTTTGCGCCGATATTTTCGCTAAGCCAAGTGGAATACATCACGCGCTTTGGGACCGACATTCACCGAAAAAGTGTAACAGACTTAAGAGTTTGTGGGGACCACCCACTAACTTCCGCACCGTGCCTGCGTCCGTCGGTGTAATGGCAAACAGCCATCACCGCGAATGGCACTTTTCGATACTTAGCTTTTTTCGATAGTTTTTAAGAGTAGGATCTCTATTCTCTTCGACCACCACCAGCGGCCTCGTGTGAAAAACTAATTTACTCTGATCTTAAGTTTATAATTAAACCTTGTCAATAAAGGAATACTATCTCAACTCCCACATTGGTGACCCCGACGTGATCTAATTGCGAAAATCGTGTGGAGATCGCAGTATTCCGGCGAACTTATTGGCAAGTCGAAAACCGGCACTTTGGTGGTACATAACCTCAATAGATGGTTAACCACAGCGATGATGAAGACGCCCACTCGAGGCAGCAAAAGCCTCAGCAGGCACAATCAGTGCCTCCACAACAAGCGCCTCCACTACAAGCGCCTTTTCAATGGTCGCAGCAGAGGCTTCAAACACCGCTGCAACAGCAGCCGGCGACCCAACCAATTGGGCAACCGCAAGGTTCATTCCAACCTCAACATTTTGCACCTATGGCGTTGCAGCAACCCGTCGCGTTTTATCCGACTTCATCCGCTCCGCAGATGAAATACATACGGATGTATTTTTCACCCAACTGGAGTCGCAATTCGCAAGTCTCCGCATAACGGTGGACGAAACAAAGTACCATCAAACTTTGAACGTACTGCCGGTAGAGTACCTGGAGACCATCATGTACATTCTGCGAAATCCGCCGCCTACTGGAAGGTATGAAGCAATTAAGGCCAAAATTATTGCCGAACACATGCCTTCAACTCAGTCCCAGTTCGCACAGTTGTTTCGGTCGTTGGAACTTGGAGACAGCAAGCCGTCTATATTGCTGCGCCGCATGCGCGAACTGGCCAGGGGCGGCATTGGAGAAGACGCCCTGAAAGCCATGTGGCTTGAGCGCTTACCCGAGGGCTTGCGACTTGTAGTGGCGATGGCGCAAAGCGATCTGGACAACACCGCGATAATGGCTGACAGGACCTGGGAGTACGCGCACCCCACGATCAACGCGGTCGCTGCATCTGCTTCGATTACAGCCCATAGCGCGTCAGCACGGCACGGATCTGTGGAACAGCAATTGACGGAGTTGAGAGCGATAATAGCCGAGCTCGGAAGACGCCCAGACCATCAGAGCCGTAGTCGAACCAGAAGCAACAGTTTCGGCTCTCGTGGAAATAGCAGCAGTCGATCAAAGTCCCGTGACGATGGCTTTTGTTTCTACCACAATCGGTTCGGCGAAAAAGCGAGGAAATGCAGATCGCCTTGCAAGTGGCCAGCGGGAAACTAACCGCCACTTCGCAAGAGGCAGCAAGCGAAGTGGGCGCGATCCAGTCCAGACGTCTATTCATATTCGACAGAAATTCGAACACTGAATATTTGATAGACACTGGCGCGGACATATCAGTTCTGCCCGCCAACGCATTCCCTCACCTAAAACCATCGTCAACGCATCAATTATACGCAGCCAATGGCACACCAATTAGCACCTACGGGACGAGAACCCTGGCACTCACACTTGGACTCCGACGACGTTTCAACTAGACGTTCATAGTGGCCAATGTGTCAAAAGCTATCATTGGCGCCGATTTCATCTCTCGCTACGGTCTCATCATCGACATCAAGCGACGCAAAATCATCGATGGAGCCACCTCACTGTCTACAGTCTGTGAACTTCGTCATGTCCAGTACTCACCCATCTCGACCGTTGCCACCGAATGTGACTACCATGACATAATTCTACAATATAAAGACCTGACCCTGCCTCCTGTTTTCGATGAGGAACTCATGCAAAATACCCGAGTGCAGCACTACATTGTGACAGAGGGCCAGCCCGTATTCGCAAAGGTCCGCCGTCTGAATGCTGAGACTCTAGCTACCGCCAAAAACGAATTTGCACGAATGCTCGAAGCGGGAATATGCCGACCAAGCAGCAGCAGCTGGGCATCGCCATTACATATGGTGAAGAAAAAGAACGGCGAATGTCTACCTTGTGGTGACTATCGTCGGTTGAACGCGATCACTGTTCCCGACCGATACCCGCTCCCACATGTCCACGACATCAACCAGGTGTTCGCCGGCAAGTCCATATTCTCCACCATCGATCTGGTCAGTGCCTATCATCAGATCCCGCTCGCGCCGGAAGATCGGGAGAAGACCGCCATCATCACACCATTCGGACTCTTCGAGTTCAATGTAATGACATTTGGTCTCCGCAATGCATCGCAAACGTTTCAGCGGCACATGAACAACATCCTTGGCGATCTCGACTTTGTGGCTGTGTACATCGACGACATTTGTGTGGCTTCGGCAAGTGAAGCTCAGCACCGTCAGCACCTCAAAATTGTTTTTGATCGCCTGCGGCAAGCCAACCTAGTAGAGGTGCAGAAACATCGATGAAAACATCGATGCATCGATGTTTTTGAAATTTCCTAAAACATCGATGTATTTTTTTGACCATCGATGTTTCTGTGTCGTCACTATCTAATGCTAAAATAAACGTAAATTTCATGAATTTAAAAAATTTTAAAAAATGTTGTAAAACTTCGATGTTCCATCGATGTTTCTGCACTTTTACCCACATCGATGTTACATCGATGTTTTTTGTGAAAAACATCGAAACATCGATGTCTCCATACATCGATGTTTCTGCACCTCTACAACCTACATATTTATGTGGCTAAGAGTATGTTCGGAAAGACTGACGTAACATTTCTGGGACACTCTATCACGGCATCCGGTATATCCCCAACGGTCGAACGAGTGAATGCGATCAACGAGTTCCCGAAGCCGATCAAGATATGCGAGTTGCGCCGATTCATTGCCATGCTCAACTATTACCGCCGTTTCCTGCCGCAAGCAGCCGTTGTTCAAGGCATTCTCCAAGCGCTCATCCCGGGCAACAAGAAGAACGACCAGTCGTTAGTAGTTTGGTCCGAGGACGCCGAAATGGCATTTTTGCGCTGCAAAACCGACTTGGCCGAAATGGCATTTTTGCGCTGCAAAACCGACTTGCGCCAACCGTCGCACCCAATAGCCAACGCACCCCTTGCTCTCCATGTTGACGCCAGCAATTACGCAGTTGGAGCAGCGCTTCACCAGGTTAACGACAAACAACTGCAGCCCCTGAGTTTCTACTCTAAGCGCATGACGGAAACACATAAGCGCTACAGTACGTACGATCGGGAGCTACTAGCGATTTTCCAAGCCGTCAAATTCAATCGTTTCATGATCGAGGGACGCGACTGCACTATTTACACCGACCACAAGCCATTAATTTATGCGTTTCGGCAGGATCACGAGAAAGCATCACCACGACAAGCGAGACAGTTGTCCTTTATCGCCGAATTCTGCACGAAAATCGAGCATATTAGTGGTGCGTCCAATACTGTGGCAGACACCCTATCCCGCATTGCTGGAATCGAACAAATCGACATGGACGAGTGCGCACGCCTGCAAGAGGCGGACGACGAGCTGCAGCATCGAGACGGGCAAATCTTCGTTGCAATTACGTAAACTCCAGCTGCCGAACTCCAACATCAGCGTATATTGTGATGTATCATCGTCCCGTATTCGTCCATACATTCCATCGCCGATGCGCAGAATCGTATTCGACGTGCTGCATAGTATGGCTCATTCCGGCAAACGCGCCACTGTCAAACTGGTCACCGAACGCTTTGTGTGGCCCAGCATCAACAAGGACATCGCATCATGGTCGTCGTCTTGTGTCGAGTGCCAGCGATGTAAAGTAAATCGACATAACAGAGCCGCCCTCAGCAACTTTGATGTGCCTGATGCCCGTTTCCAGCACATCAACATAGACCTGATTGGTCCGCTACCACCATCCAATGGCTATCGCTACTGCTTGACGATAATCGATCGGTTCAGCAGATGGCCAGCAGTAGTACCATTGACTGAAATCACGGCTGAAGAAGTGGCACGCGCACTCCTGCACGGTTGGATCGCACAGTATGGTGTCCCGATTAGGATTACGACCGACCAAGGACGACAGTTCGAGTCGGGCCTCTTCAAAGAGCTTTCGCGGATCCTAGGCGTAAAATTAAGCAGAACCACACCATACCACCAACAGTCGAACGGAATCATTGAGCGCTTTCATCGCACACTAAAGGCAGCGTTAAAATGTCACAATACCGTCGACTGGTACAACCGTATTCTCATCGTCTTACCTGGATTGCGAGCGACATTCATACGCCTGCCTGGTGATCTTTTCGAGTCTAGCCGGATCGAGGACTGCAATTCGCACTTTGTCAAGAGCCTGCGGAACATCATGACGCAGCTCCAGCCGACTCAAACCTTAGACCACGCTACAACAAGGACCTCATTCGTCATGCATCTGCGTCATCTAATAAGGACGAAATAGCGAAGCCTACAGCAACAAGCGACCCGCTGCCAACATCGACTACAACGCAAAGTGGACGTCATGTTCGGCTGCCAGCTCGCTTCAAGGACCAGTGATCAGCCTCCTGGTCCAGCAGTTCCAGCAATCAGCAGTGCTGATTTCTGGGGGGGAGTAATGTGGGGACCACCCACTAACTTCCACACCGTGCCTGCGTCCGCCGGTGTAATGGCAAACAGCCATCACCGCGAATGGCACTTTTCGATACTTAGCTTTTTTCGATAGTTTTTAAGAGTACGATCTCTATTCTCTTCGACCACCACCAGCGGCCTCGTGTGAAAAACTAATTTACTCTGATCTTAAGTTTATAATTAAACCTTGTCAATAAAGGAATACTATCTCAAATACCACAAGTTGGCCGTAGTTGGCTATCATTTTGATTTTATTGACACCACAAAGACTCACATGTTACACAAATACAAATTTTAGATTGAATACGAGTGAATCACGTTAGTAATACTCCAGAGATTGTTGTATCTGGCTTAAAACCGTATCTTATAAAACTGCATATTTCTAACTCATTTTATTTTCTACACATGAAAAGACGGGACACAAACATATATTTTTTATTCAGAACATACCTTTTCTTAACAAAAGTTGTTGGGTCACTTAGTTTTAATTCGTTGTAGTTTTGGGTTTACCAATAAGAGCCAATAAATACCAGCGAATTTTTGCAGGCCACGCGGTGAAACATATTTCCACTTTGAAAGATCAACAGCTGATCAAGAAAAAATGTTAAAGCTCATATACAAGCTTTTATAAGCTCATCTGAGTATTTACAGTTAAAAACAAGCAAACACGACGACAAGCAAACACGACGACTTCTTCCTTATAATAAATTTCAATAAAAACACAAGGGGTATCACTATCCCTATCCAAATAACATCCAAATTCCTACCGTTACTGCCCTAAAAATTCTAGGTATATCCATAAACAACAAATATAAATGGAACACACCCATAAATTCACTCTTAACCAAACTCCACAATAAACTAAATATAATAAAATATCTTTCCAGTCTTAGATTTAATTTCAACACGTAAAGGGTGTTTTTTTAAGAGGTTTTTTTTTTGATAGGCTTCTGTTCCGCCAACTTTGATGTCAGCTGATATCTATCGAGTGCTTTATGTTAAGTTTGGTTTGGCAATTCATGATGAATAACTTAACAGCTGAGCAGCGATACCAAATCGTTGAATTTTACTTCGAAAATCAGAGGTCGTTTGTGAAAGTGCACCGTTTGCTTCGCCCGTTTTATGGTGCTCATAATTGGCCATTAATTCAGACTGTGCGCAATACTATCGAGAAGTTTCGCACCCAATTCACTCTTTTGTACTTCCGGCCACCGAGTAGACTTCGCAGAGTGCGCACTGAAGAAAGTATTGCGGCCGTTGAGGCCAGTGTAACAGAAGACCCGAACTCATCGAACTCATCATTTCTTTGGCTGGAATTGTGACTCCCCATGCATATCTTGAAAATGTATCAATAATTGTAAAAATAGTTTTCTTATTGACAAAGTATAAATCAATATGCATTATCTCCAAGGGTCTTTCTGGGGTTTCTGTTACGCTGTATTTTATTTTATGGGGTCTTCTGTCGTACTTCTGGATTTGACAAATATCGCAATTGTTGATCGTTTGTGTTATCACTTGTTTCATATGCGGAAAAAACACCTTCCTTTTTATGTGTGCTACTGTCTCCTCTATTCCCCTGTGATTACTTTTCATGTGGTATTCCCTGACAACTTCCTCTTGCTGGCTTCTCTCTATTATATCTGGCAATAGCACCGTGCATCTTATTGCCCTATATAACCTACTATAAGCAAAATATTTGCAGTACGCCTCTTGGATGGTCAAAACCAAGTCTTCCGGTATCAGCAACGCCACCGTTCTCTTGGGTTTTAATATCTCTTTAAGTTTTCGTCCAATTGTTTCTTCGTCGAAATTACTTTCTGTCCAAATCATTCTCAACTTATTCCTAAATGGAATCTCCTTCACTACCTTAGACATTCCCCCTTTTTCTATTATCACCTGAATATTGTATTCGTTTAACGGTTTTTCAGAAATTGGGAATCCCACTTGTAAATCTTCTACCGCGGAGTGGATCGTCTCTCCGTTCGTTGCTACATCTGAGACATTTTCTAAGATATTTAACTCTGGTTGAACTCTGCTTAGTGCGTCTGCCACTACGTTCAGGGAACCTTTTTTATAAACTATTTCGTACTCGTACTCCAACATCTGGAGTCTCCATCTTACAAGCTTAGTGGATCCTGTATATATCAAAAATTTTATTGATTTTCCTGGTTCAATTCTTATCAATAAATAAGGCAGCGTCGAATGACTCTTCCTGGTTCCTAAATATCCTGAGGGTTGTTCGAGGCTGGTTGGGAAAAATTTGCCTCGTCCTCTTGGATATTATGTAATTGTCCCCTAATCGATGCTTGATTACCCATTCTTTCGGAGGGTTTATTTGAATTAAAAGATCGCCCTGAGTGGTTCGAATTGTTCGAGTTGTTCGATTTGTACGAGTTGTACGACTGTCTGGATTGCCCTGAATTATTCGAGTTGTTAAAGTTTCTGGACATTCTTGACTGTCCGCTGCCCTCTGTGTTTTTTGGTGCTTCGATTGCTAGCTGCCCTCTCTCTCTGGCATTGTTGTTATTATAGCCGTAGTTATTCCATGGTCGGTCCCTGTTTGCCTGTCCCTGATTCCATCTCGGATTCCTATTCTGATAACTACGGTATGGTCTTTGATAATTTGAGGCCTCCCCTTGATTAAAGTTACCTGCCCTAAATGGATTTCCCATCGGCTATGAGAACCCAAATCCAGGCCACCCATTCATATTCGGCATAGTAAATGGCATCGGAAACGGCGGTTGGTCGCTTCCACCCCACTGGTACTGCGACCAGACGCCTGTTTCCGTGCGGGATTCCACTGTCTGGGGCTCTTCCTTCTCTACTTGTTTCTGAGCTTCCTCAGTAGCCTTATCTTTTGACTCCGTTGACTCCTGTGCTTTCTGATCTGAGTTGGTTTCTGCCCAGGCTGCCAAGTTCTTTTCCCTGCAAGCTATTTCGTAAGCTTTCGCTATGTCCAGCCCCTACATATTCCTAATGGTCACCCCTATCGGACCTTTTAACGCTGAGACAAAGGCATTTAACGCCATTTCCTCGTACCATTTAATCTTTTCTCCTTTCAACAGCATATTATGCTCGCCAGACTTAACAAGGCTCACCAGCGCCTTCTTCAACGTCATGACCTTGGTATACAAGGCCTCCACCTCCAATTTCCTTTCCTTAATATGAGTCAATTCCATGATTAGGTCTTGTTCCGACCTCTTGTCTTTAAAATGGGAAACTAATATCTTCTTAATCTGATCCTAATTTAATTCTGTTTCATCTAGGTCTAAGACCTTATCTGCTGCTCCTACTATCTTGCTTCTAACCGCTCTAAGCGCTATAAGTCCTACGTTCGACCTTTCCTCTCCTTTGATCAACCCTAATACCTGCTCCACCGCAGCAATAAATCCTCTAGTTTACCTCCTTCTCCATCATACTTGGGAATAATCTCTACCAAATCGATCACCTTGATCGCTTCTAATACACCTGTAGTTGCCATTTTCTGATAACTTAGCTACCTTTCTGCTTGCCTATATATTTCTTCGAGTGTCTTGTTTGTGTGTGTGTTTCTTAATCTAATATTGTGTCTTATTAATAATTAGTAATAGTTATAGTAGTTAAAAATGTGTATTTGCCAAAACCGGATCTCCGTGTATATGTGTATGCCAGTTCTGTGAGTAAATTATATTGTGAATCCGCAAGAGTCCGTGTGTGAAATGGAGTTTTCTGTAATTAATTATCATGAATAACTCTTCAATATTCAACATTATTTTAACAAAATGGGGTTTCAAATAAATGTCGCTTGTTTCTTCTTGTTTTATTATTGGGTGTTATTTAACTTCCTGTTATTATTTTCCCTTCTGATACTTTATTCCTTAAAATACCCTGCATGCTGAAGCTAGCTGTTTAGCTGTGCCATACAGCTTCACAACCAATTGCGGACAGTCATTGCTAAGGCATCCCCGCTTGTCTATTCCACCTTGCATGCTGAAGCTAGCTCGTCGACTGTGCGATACAGCCTCGGAACCAAATGCGGACAGTCATTGCACCTTGGTGTTTCCATTTTCTCTCACCTACTGTGTAGTTTCTCTTTTTTTCTTTTTTTTTTTCCTCCCAGCCATACCTACGCTAAGCAGCCGCCCTGTGCGTTACAGTGCGCCGCCCAATACATGTGCATGGCTGGATTGCATAATTCCTCTTCTTTATTCTTCCTTATTTATTTTCCATATGCAGTAATCTTTATTCTTTATTTTTATTTTATTTATTTATTTTTTTTTTTATTTTTTTTTTTATTTCGATATTTATTCCAAATTTATTTATTCCGTTGTATTTTCCTCTATTTAAAATGTTAATTTTCCTGATGTACGAATATCCATTCCTATGCTAAGCGGCCGCCCTGTGCGTTACAGTGCGCCGCCTAATACATGTGAATGTCTATCCTATTCCTAATTTTCCACCTTTTGGTCTCGTCCTCACGCTAAGCAGCCACCCTGTTTGCACAGCGTCCTGCCCAATACATGCGAACGAGCCCCAAATTTATTAAATTACCCTACTTCAGGCCCCGCGGTGTTTTTCGATCCGCCCCTGTACTTGTATGCAACGTTCGCTTCCATCGAACCGTTCTCCTACCGCCTCATACTATCGAACTTTTGTTGCACTGAACCTCGAACTCCGACCGCCCGAACCGTCCGGCCCGAAGTCGCCCGACGATCGCTCGCTCGGCGAACTTCTCGTTGCATCGAACCGCCGACAACCATTGTCGCTTGCCGACGCACAATGGCGCAAAAGATAGAGATACTATACAATAATCAACTTTTTGATGACAACGGATCGTAAATTTGCTATTGCATTCGACAGGTAATAGTTCAAAAGGGTTGAATCCAAAAAATTATTCAAATCGGTTCAGTATTTTAGAAGTTACACGTGTTCAAAGTTGAACCTCTTTTGGGTTGCAAAAGAAGCTTGTCGTTTTTTAGAAAAATTCTGACTTTGAAGTCGATTTTTAGGTAAAATATGTAACCGACCGGCATGGTTATGGTTTCTATCGAAAGGGTCATCAAATCTTTGTAACATCAAGGTAGAATAAGATTATAATGTTTATTGCACGTGCTGGCATACCTGTTTTACAGAAGTACTAATTTTTCACATATTTTTCAACTTTGATGGAATGTCCAAAATGAGACTACACGAGATGATGGGTTTGGCGTATGAGGTGTTGTTCTTGAATATGTTCTTTATCATATTCAAAAGAGATCGGCTGCCCCAATCTGCCACCCCGGATTTCCCAAGCAAAAGATACTTTCAACTCAGCGTAAAAAACGCGCGGCTTCATACAAATTCTGCTACAAGCGCAGTCGTTGCGCAGTACGAAATTGTATGGCGGGCATACATTTTTTCTTGTATTGGCGGCTTGTTTTTCAATTCCTGACTTTGTAAGGACACTTAATGATTTGAAATGAATGTATAGTGATTAATTATTCTTCAACAATATTAAATAGTGTAAAATTGAATGATTATTTTGAACAAAAAGTGCATAAATGATTGAAAATTAGTCAAAAATTTGGTCAACAAAAAAATACTTTTTTTTTCTTTAAAATGTATTCTTTTTTTATTTTTAAAATATTAAATATGCACCATATTAGCATTTTCAGAGAAAACAAACGAAAAGTATTGTTCGAAATTGGATAAAAATTGATAAAACTGCCTCAAATAACATTAATTTTCGAGTATAAAATCTACTATTAATCACACCATATAGTATGACCACTCAATCGAAAGGTATTAAAATTACCTTTCATATAAAAAAAGAATTATTAATAATTAAAATATCTCAACTGGTTCAAGAGTTATGATTTTTGTAACCCTAAAATATCTAATGCGCTACTGTGCGACGGTCGTTCGTCTGCTTGAGCCGTTCGACGCGAACCGCCTGCCAACATCCGCCACTGACCATTCGTCCGATCGAACCGAACTTCTTCCCCGTGCATTTTATTGTCGATCATAACTTTAACTTGATTTCTTTTTTTTTTCTTTTACACAAATTTGTTTTGTGTTCTTATTTCTTCCATAATGGATTTAGCTTTTCCCAATTCCTTCGTCACATTTAACTTACTAATTTATTTCTCTTTTACTCTATTCCACCTTGTCGTTTTAACTTGTTATTTCCATTAATTCTTTATATGTTTTTCCTCTCTTTTTTTTTTATATCGCGAACTTTTCTTGCATTTGTTTGTTCTATTCTTTTCATTTGCATTATTTTTCTTTTAATTGCGATTTATTATTTCTTTAAAACCTCCATTTCACTCACAACACTCTACTCACTGTTTTTCTGTTCTTCCTTACAATGCTATTGCTAAAATAATTTTCCACATCCTTGGTCGTCACGAATCCTTCCTTCCTGTTGAATCCGTCCTTAGGCCAAAGGACTACCGACTGCGCCAGTTATGATAAGTAGGTCCGTTGTGGGTTGTGTGGGAGTTGCGGGGTGTCTTCTTTTAATTGGATTTATTTGGGGAAATGAAATGTCCGTTCGTTTTGGCTCCAATAATCATAATGAATTCTTTATTTCTACACTTTGTTATTCACAACTCTGTTTTTTACATATTGTTTACCTAAATGCTGATCTGGCCGAAAAGTGGAATTAGAGCGGATGCAGTTCTGTGGTGTCGAGGGGTATCGGGTGAACCCCGATGTTTGTAGCGACTCAGCACTGGGCGAATCGTGGAATTAGAGCGGATGCAGTTCTGTGGTGTCGAGGGGTATCAGGTGAACCCCGATGTTTGTAGCGACTCTGCATTCCAAGACCGCCGAGGGTAATTGCTGAGGCGACACTTAAACCTCTGGCTGACGAGGGGGTTTCGGCGGGGGGCCGCCGAGGTCGTATGCTGAGGCGGTAACTAGCGTTATCTCCATAAATGGTCCTGTGCCATGGCCTCCAAGATCGTGCAATATTACACGATTGGACTATTTTTTGTGGGGGTATTTGAAGTCGTTGGTCTATGCGAACAAGCCCACCTCGATTCCAGCCCTAGAAGCCAAGATTTAAAGAGCTATTGCCGACATACGGCCGCAGATGCTTGTCAAAAATTGGACTTCCAGAATGCAGTTTCTGAAAAACTCACGTGGTGGCCATTTGCCCTAAATTATATTTCATCATTAATGCCATCGAATTATCTATCAAATAAAAAAAAAATATACTCCCTACCGCAACCTGTGCATTTCCTATCTCAATTTAAAAACATAAAGCTCCTAAAAAAAACACCCTTTATATAGTCTGCTTCTATACGGCCACGCTCCCAAGAGCATTCTAAAAAAAATAAAAACACTATTTAATTCTGCAATCTGTGTAGCCCTCGGAGCCTATCGCTCTACTGTAATAACTTTCTCTACGAATCAAATATTCCCTCTTTAGAAATGAAACGAGACCTTTAAAAAGCCAAGCTATCTCAAAACCTAATATTTTCAAAAAACACGCCAATTCACATATTTGTTAGGGAGAAAAAATCTAAAAAGAAAATCCCACCAATTATTATGACCAAACAATCAAACTCAGCCCAGAAATTAATCTACCCTACAAACCAGTAAAACTCCATAAATACAGGCCATCATGGGTTCTCCCCAATCTAATAGACACATCACTCAGAGTCCACAAGAAACACGAAACATCCCAAGAATCATACCGAAAATTATATGAACACACAAAAAATAATCTAAAGCCACATACTTTCATATTCACAGACAGTTAGAAAATTAACTGCACAATAACACTCGCCATAACAACGGACACCAACATCCTGAAACAGGGCATACTGCCTCCATATTCATCCGTCTTCACCTCCGAAACAATCGCTATACTAGAAGTAATAGAACAAATTCAAAACCGAAAAGGCAAATTCATTATCTGTTCCGGCTCTCTATCGGCAATAGACTCAATCAAAAACTCAAATAACAACAGCTTTTACCCAAACCGAATCAGATCACTATTAACGCAACATGCCCCTAAAAATAAAATAATGTAGATTCCTGGCCATTCTGGAATAAAAGGAACGGAACTTGAGCTGCAAAATCAGCAAGCAATTTGCCGTTTATTCTCACCCCAAACATAAATAACACAGATATAAAAAGACATTTTATAGCAGAAAAAACAAAAAAGAAAACATAATAAACTGCAGTCAATGGTATCAATCAATTAACATGAATAACGCACACGCCTGCGACTACCTTAAACAATCCCACCAAAACAGGACCGGACTCGACCAAATGAAAATATTACGACTTCAACTAGGGCACACAAACATAACCCACCAACACTACCTAAATGCAAATTCAATAAACAAACCAAAAAAGCCATATTTAGCAACGCTAACCCTCTAGACCTTAGCAAGCCCGACCCAGAAAACATACAAAAAATCATACATTTCCTAAGAAAAAACAAATTAAACCAAAAAATCTGAAAAAAAAGTACACAACAAACACAGTAATCATTTAACCAATTAGCCATTAATTAGAATACAAATAAATTCAAAAATTGTAAACCAACATTGACATAGGCAGTGCAGCCTGTGCTATACTATTTAAGATAGTTTAGTCTTGTAATCTGCTCTATCTATTATAATAAATAAATAAATAATCAGTTATCTTCTCTTATCCCGGATACCCTTGGTCGGGGCATAATCAACACAAGAGTCTGTTGAGCACCTGAATTTTCATTCATGTGTTTGCTGGTTGCGAAAGTTAATTGAAAATTCAAGTGCTATGTGTGAAACCCCTAATGGCTATTTTCGGGAATCAAAAAAAAACTTTTACAACCCAAACAATAATAATACGTAATAATAAAAATTTTAATGTTAACCCAATGCATACAATAAAAATCATAGACATGTAGTATTAATTTTTATTTTTAGCTGGGTACCCATGAGAAGCGGGTCCGGCCTCTAAAATATTGACAAAAACATTTATGCAATAAGGAAAAACTGAAAATTTGGCTCGAAAAGGTAAAGCACCACCAAAATTATTTAAAATAAAATACTCATGCTGAAAATTCACATTTAACCTTCTATCCAGATTTAGCTCTTTGAATGGACCTTACGCAGGCCAGGCTTTTTGGACGGCTTAAGAACATAGAAAGAGCACATTAATGTGTCATCCACGGACATCATGGCGCCAGCATTGTCAAATTCTCCGCAGTAGTTGGGGGCCGAAAATATAGTAATAAGCTGCCGCTTGGCGAAAAATTCATAGCCATCCTCTACGACTTGGTGGGCACGACAGATTAAATCGAACTTATGGCGGTGAACAAACTTGCCCACAATGTCAGCACCAAAAGTGACACTAACACCACGGTCATTCTCGCTCCAACCCATTATTTTTGGGTCAGGGTCTGACCACAAGAGGTCGCAAAGTAGTCCCTTATCAGGGACGTCACATGGACGGGCCAATTGGCCAATTTGATTCATATTTAGTAAATCCGGACTTAATCCGCCATGACAGCAGAAGATTTTCTCGTCAACAATGGCGGATACAGGCATGCAGCTGTAGCAGTCGACAAAAGTGCGCCATAATTTTATGGTGTAGCGACGCTTGCATTCATCATAAAACCCATATATGCGGTTAATGCCAGCAGATTCATGATTTCCGCGAAGAAGAAAGAAATTTTCCGGGTATTTTATTTTATAAGCCAGCAACAGGCAAATGGTTTCGATAGATTGCTTCCCGCGGTCCACGTAGTCTCCAAGAAAAAGGTAATTTGAGGCCGGTGGATATCCGCCGTAGTCGAATAGGCGCAACAGATCCGTAAACTGACCGTGAATATCGCCACAGATCTTTACTGGAGCTGACAGTTCAAGAAGCATTGGCTGTGACATAAAAACTTCACGCGACTTGTTACATAAAAGCCTTATGTCCGTTTCGGTCAAATTAAGCTGCTTCAAACGCCGAGTGTCGATGATTCGTAAGATTAGTTGATCGATATTATTTAGGTCTGCCACTGTTGTCATTTGCTGCGACATTTTTTCCGTCCTAGGCGACTAAAACCAAAATTTTGTTATCAAATAAAAGGCTTTTAGTTAAAAAATACTTGAAATAAACAAATCATTTTATATGATTTTGATTATTCGCTCTTGGCATGCCACACCAATAAATATATTAGAAAAACACTGCTTTTTTGTAATATTCAAGGAACACGTGGCCCGAATCCCCAGCAGCCAGTGTCCTCGCTTTCGCTTGTGAGGGGAATACCAGAAGACAAGTCCCACCGTAACCGATAAAGAAGTCCACGACGAAACTCCCGTGGGTGCGAATAAGAGAGAAAACAGAATGGCGGAGCACATAAAGAGCTTACGCCTTAAAAAAAAGTAGGCAATTGTTGAAATGTTATTTCTTTATTCTGTAATAGGTATGCATTGAAAAATGTTTAGCGGACCCGGTGGACGTTGTCCCTCCCAACTCCAAACACAACTTAATTTAAATTAATTTCAGTGTGTTTTAATGCAATGCAGAATGATAGACAACATTTGTTGCCTTTCCATTTGTCGCAAATATAAATAATGAAGATGGCTTTCCGACACGGGAACATACGACGTATAGTTGGCCGTGTGAAAAACAATCAAATTCCAAATAAATTCCACAAACGTCCAGTGATTGACCATGCGACTTATTAATTGACATAGCGAACGCAAGACGGACCGGAAACTGAAGTCGTTTCAGAGCAAATGGCATATCGTCGGGAATCATAGGAGTACTTGAAATATTCACATCCTCGCCTCGATATTTGGCTTTCAAGATGGTGATGTGATGGTGATGTTATAAAAGCATTTGGCTGTAATCTCTTCACCGTTAGTCGCGTACCGTTGCAAAGACGCAGCTAATTGGATGTTTCTCAAGAAAATTATCACCGACAAAATTATAACGGCAAATTATGTGGTGGAAATCCTGGTAATTTCAATGAATTTAAAAACTCAGTTGAATAGCTGACAACGTAGTTTTCATCAGTGATTGTGTCAATTGATTTTTAGGAATGCATATCGCCTGGTATTTCATTTTGAATTGAAAAATTTATTTCTTCTATATCCTTATTCTTTGCCGTCAATATTGGTCGTGAACTTAATTCTTGTAAACATGCAACATGCAACATGCAACATGCAACAAGCAACATGCAACATGCAACATGCAACATGCAACATGCATCATGCAACATGCAACATGCAACATGCAACATGCAACATGCAACATGCAACATGCAACATGCAACATGCAACATGCAACATGCAACATGCAACATGCAACATGCAACATGCAACATGCAACATGCAACATGCAACATGCAACATGCAACATGCAACATGCAACATGCAACATGCAACATGCAACATGCAACATGCAACATGCAACATGCAACATGCAACATGCAACATGCAACATACAACATGCAACATACAACATGCAACATGCAACATGAAACATGCTGAAAAAGGAGGAGGAGGAAGAAAAAGAAGGAAGAAGAAGATGCGTAAGGCAGAAAGTGGCGAGCGAAGCGAGCTATAGGCCTACATACAAGTTAACGTAGCCGAACAGCAGACCAGAGAGAATAGAATTGTTCTCTCACGCGAGAGCAGAGGCTGGGTAAAAAGAATAAGAAATAAAATATGTACTTAGTTCTAAGCGAAGACTCTAACGAGTAAGCTACATATTATGTAGCTCAGTAAAAAAATTGTTAATTGGCGCCCAACGTGGTTGCAATTTTCAGTAAATACTTTTAACATTTTGAAAAAAAGTTAAAAGTGGCAATTAATTAAAAAGAACCTACATACATACATAAAAGAACTCAAAAAGTGTATGTACAGTCCCGGCGTGGTGAACAGTGCTAAAAAATCAACGGTAAAAGTACAGTTCATTTGAAGCAAGCAAAGAAAGAAGATCTTATTTAAGATCTTAAGTAAAGAGTAAAGAACAAAAAAGAAAAAAAAGAGACCGCAGTGTGGACGGCACTAAGCGAGTTAGTAAATGAGAAGTGGAACCTAAGCATTGCCGCAGCAGAGGAAGAATTTTTAGAACCGGCTCTCGAAAAATAATCAAAACTTGTAAGTAGAACGCTCAATAAGAAAATTATAAAAGATCAATTCATATGTAGCTTTAGAATTGTTAGTAAAACGAACAATCACAAATATCTTTTGCATTAACAAATACATATTAAAAACATTAAAATATTTACTCCTAATATACAAAAATATATTATATTTAAAACAGAAAACGTAAATTCAAACTTATTATAAATAATTCTTTAATATAAAATATATTTCTATTAACAATAATAAAGCATTTGAATACATTATCCGAAAAAACACGGAAAAAAAGTGCAAGATGCATATTTCGAAGCAAAAATTTTGTCTTTCTCATTCGAAACAAACAATAATTTATTTTTTTTCCTGTAAGCTACACTATTAAGCTATAAAAAACTCCAAGAGTTTTTTAAATTGGTCAACAACTTTTCGATCAGGAATTTTTCAAAGTGAAAAAGAGCCGAAAAACGGTTTTTTGACCATAACTCAAGATTTTAAGGGTGTTAAAAGAATTTCAAACATGGGTTTGTGTTATTTTCGACCTGCTTAACAATCTCTACTATCTCTACTAGGTCACTTCAAAAGTGCAAAATCACTGTTGCACCGTGCTATCGATGTTTTTGGTTCGTCACTATTTCAAAACAAGAAGAAGAGTTACAACGCTAAAGGTATGCAAATTAAAAGAATTTGTTTTAAATATTTTAATTACCACGCGTTCGGACTCCATTTTTTTTTGCTCCGGCAGCATCTTGAGATGGCGAACGACCCAGAAAAGTGCGACCCACTCATTTTTTGGAAAATAAATTTTTTAATTTCGTATTATGAGCTATTTAAATTAATATTTTTAATTTTAGGAGAGTTCAAACAATATGGCACCATTAAAGGAACTGGCGTTGAAATACTTTTGTGTGCCTGCAACTTCGGTTGAATCGGAATGGGCTTTTAGCAAAGCGGGAGAAATCATTTCCGATCGCCGGACTCGTCTCAAATCCGATATAGTGGAAAAATTAATGTTTATAAACAAACATTTGAACAACAAAGTGATTACATATACAATATGTACTCATTATAGATAGACTGTTGAAACAGATCTCTTATGTATAAGTTTATTTTCCTATTACATTGTGAAAAGAATTCGCATTGTTTTTAAGTTTCCAATTACCAGTTATTATGATGCGTGTGAAAAGAATTTGCATTGTTTTTAAGTTTTTTGATTTGTTATTAAATTTAAAATAAATTTATTTTAATAATGAATAAATGTGTTTTCTTTTTCAAGTGTTAATTCAAATATAAATTTTGTTAGAAAACATCGATGCTACATCGATGCTTCCAAACATCGATGTTTCGGCACCTCTAATAATTTCCCTAATCAGTCTATGAGCCAGTGGGGAAAGACATTTAATGAGTGATAGAGAATTAGAAGAATTGCTGCAAAGAATTAAAAGCCCCAAAGTAAACTCCCAAACGGACAGACAAAAACCGAACAAAACAAATATGGCCCTTACAACGGAGCAACTGAACTCGATCGTCCATTCCGCAGTAATAGCAGCGTTAAAAACTTAAGAAAGGAATTTCGAAATCAAAATCAATGAAATGCTCAAAAGAATTTATAGTATAAAATTATATGCGCCACAGGTAGAAGCTTACGAGGATGCAAAAATAAATTCCATTGTCCCGTGTAATGAAACACTTGATATTGTTAAGTCAATGCCGGATTTGGAGGGAAAGCACGAAATTTATGTTTCATGGAGAAAGGCAGCCCATACTGCTTATAAGATTTTTGAAAAGTATGATGGTACTTCAAAGCATTACCAAGCTTTAGGAATTATAAGGAATGAGATAAAAGGCGCTGCAGATATGGTACTAGCTTCCTTCAACACACCGATCAATTTTAAGGCGATTATAGCTAGGCTCGACTTTACGTACTCGGATAAACGACCAATACATCTAATAGAGCAGGAGATGTCGACCCTTCGCCAAGGAAGAATGACGCTAATCGAATTCTATGATGAGGTCGAAAAGAAGCTCACGCTCCTTGTCAACAAGACTGTAATGTCGTACGATCCAACTGTAGCAGCCCAATTGAATGGGTATTTATCTCAGGCGTAAGGAAATCGTTAAGCGACATCCTGTTTTCCGCCAGACCAATGGATCTTCCCTCGGCCTTAGCGTTGGCCCAAGAGGTAGAGGCCAATCACGAGCGCTATAATTTTGCAAACGATTTTGCTCGAAGCCTAGAAATAAGGGCACAAAGGAACGAACAAATCCAAAAAGCAGATATGCCGACAATGATCTCAGGAAATAGCCCATACTTTTATAGAAGACAAGCACAAAACAACTGGTCGAGAGAGGCGCAAGAGCAGCCAGTTCCTATGGAAGTGGACCAATCGCTGCGCTCAAGACAGTTTAGACCACAACAACAACACAGATTTACACAGCCCATGGATGGTCGCGGTCAAGGCCAGACTCCAAAGAGGCCCTTCGATGGATCAGCAAGACTTACAGGACCGAAATACCAACGAATTAATCATGTCACTGACGAAAATTTCGTCTTAGAATCTGAAGAGGATTATAATAATTTTGCAGAGCAGGAAGCGGATTCAGTCGAAAAAGATGTCGTTGAATACGACCAGATTAATTTTTTAGGAGCTGGTCCTCGCTACCGTATGTAGAACGAATAAAATAAAACTCTTATTGGATTCGGGTGCTGCTAAAAATTATATAAGACCACTCGCAGAGCTGAAACATGTCACTCCCGTCGATAGAAAGTTTAAAGTTAGGTCCGTACACGGCTGCGACGACATCTAGCAGAAGTATATAGACTTACAGTAGTCTATATAATACTCTTGGGACATTTTTTTTACTACCGAGTCTGAAAACGTTTGACGGAATTATTGGGTTTGATTTTATGAAAAAGGAGGGAATAATCTTAGATCCGAAAAATGAGCTAATAATTTTCAAGGATGGGTCGGAGAAGATGTATTTTCAATGTTGCCTAGATTACCAGGACTGAGGACATTATAGTACTTGAGGAGATAGCGGCACGATTAGCAGAGTATCAGAATTCGTCAAGGCAGAGATCCGAGAGCTACTGAAAAACAAGTTTATCAGGGGTGCCATGGAAAACACTGTGGTTTTGATTTCCCCAAAAAGGCATTTCCGCTAAACCAATTTCTCGGTGCCATACAACATCGAATAAGTTTTGTGTTTTTAGTTTTTTCACAAACCATTCGAAATGGCTGGCAGGGTTGCCTTGATGAAATCACCCATGTGTTTTAACAAACATTTT
Organism: Drosophila aff. chauvacae BK-2020; assembly: GCA_018903765.1. Lineage (NCBI taxonomy): Eukaryota > Metazoa > Arthropoda > Insecta > Diptera > Drosophilidae > Drosophila > Drosophila aff. chauvacae BK-2020. Next base: position 680,158 of record JAEIGO010000862.1, read on the forward strand.
TTTGAAATGACTGTAAAATGGTAGGTTTTGGGTTATTTTATTCTTTAAATAATGTGATTTAACCTATTTTGTTAATTAATTTAGTTTTTTTTTACTTTTATTTAAAAAAAAAAGTTTAAAATGTTGGCGCAAAAATAAATAAAACTAGCTAGACAGCTCTACTAAACCCGACTTCAAAATTTCGAATCTATTGATGTGGTAGGCATCGAAATTGACGTCAAGCTGTGTGTTTTCAAAGACCCGAAAAATATTTGAGTGGAAGTGCTGTGGCACCGAGGAATCATTTTTCAGGGTTTTTGCAGCGGAAGTGGTTTCTGTGGCACCCTTGTATAAGACCCTATTATTTAAAACCTGGGCGAAGCGAAGTATTTCACAACGCTTGATTTGAAATCAGGATTTCACCAAATCCTTCTATCAGAAAAAGATAGAGAAAAGTCTGCGTTTTCCGTTGAGAATGGGAAATATGAGTTCTGCAGACTTCCTTTTGGCCTCAAAAATGTGCCAGGCATATTTCAGAGAGCCATCGATGACGTTCTTAAGGAGAAAGTTAGCAAATTTTGCTACATTTACGTTGACGACGTGCTCATTTTTTCTAAAAACATGGAAGACCATTTAAAACACATTGACTGGGTCTTAAACAGTCTTTATCAAGCCAATATGAGGGTATCACGAGAAAAGTCAAACTTTTTCATTGAATCCGTAGAGTACTTGCTTGATCTCTGTTTTGTCTCAGATCCGGCAAGAGTCAGTTTAGCCAGGGTGGCGCCGTTGACGCTTCCCGAAGATCCCTATCATCCTACTTTCGACGTGACTCTCGACATTGGGACTGACTTACAGAATATATCTGACTGTCCAGCCAAGAAAGTCCTTTGTTTTTGCAAAACGGACTTCGAACGGCTGAATAACTTTATATCAGATTTTAATTGGTCCGATTTATACATGTGTACTGACATGTCAGTAGCCGTGGATATTTTTTACAGTGCCATAAATTCCTTTTTTACTGAATGTGTTCCGTTATACTATCCATCAACATAGAATAAGCCTCCTTGGTTTACTAAAGAGTTGAGTCTTAAATCTTAAAAACAAAAAATCTATGCTGTATACTAAATATAAATATACCAGTTCTAACTCTGCCCAATCCCTTCATTTGTCGGCTCGGTCAAGATTTACCGTGTTGAACGCGCAGTGTTACATGAATTATTTGACTCGTTGTAGGGTCCAGATCTCTCAGGACCCAAAACAGTTTTATAATTTTTTTAACACTAAACCCATTTGGGTCCCCTGTTCCTTACATTATTTATCAACGACCTGCCCAAAGTTCTGACTAACTCCAGAGTACTTATGTACGCGGACGACGTCAAACTTTGCGTGCATTATAAGGACGTTTCCTGCCAGTCTGATTTACAAACAGATCTCAATAACTTCCAAACATGGTGCCCCATGAACTTATTGAACCTAAACGGCTCTAAATGCAAACTAATGATTTTCTCTCGAGTCGCTCCCAAGCTCGCGACTTACACGCTAAACTGCTGCTCTTTGGAAAGAATTAATATAGTCGATGATTTGGGTGTCCGATTGGACCCTAAACTTGATTTTATCGATCATATTTCGTGCATGGTGAATAAAGCCAGAGGTGTGCTTGGTTTCATTAAACGGTGGTCGAAAGAATTCAATGACCCCTATGTTACAAAATCCTTATATATTTCGTTAGTTCGTCCTATCTTAGAATATGGATCTTGCGTCTCGAGCCCTCAGTATGGGGTTCACCGTAAACGCATTGAGCCAGTTCAGAAGAACTTTTTGCTTTTCGCTTTACGCGGTTTGAACTGGGATCCAAACCTTGGTGTCCGATGGGCCTCTTGAATGTACTGATCGTAGTGCATCAACGTCCAATTATAAAAAAAGCTATTATAGATGTTTCATCAAGGATTTTGCGGCCATAGCTAGACCTCTGAGCGATATTCTAAAAGGCGAAAACGGCTGAATAAGCGCCACACAATCAAAACAAACAATCCATTTGAATGAAAGGCAACTCGAATACTTCAACAAACTGAGAACCATTTTGACCTTAGAGAATGTCATGCTTTTGTATCCCAACCAGGGATCGTAACAGTTACAATTTTTTTAATAAAAATCATAAAATAAGAGTTATTACCAATTTTTATTTTATTAATTGCGATTAAACTATTATTTTCAATTTTTAAAATAAAAATTGCCAAATAATTATTATTTATAAAAGTTTGGTAATAACTATTATTTTCAATTCGAGAGGGAGCTTCTTGCCATCGTCTGGGCCTTGAAAAAATTCAGAAATTATCTATATGGCGTAAAAAACCTGAACATTTTCACAGACCACCAACCTTTAACCTTTGCCGTTTCTGACCGAAACCCGAATGCGAAAATAAAAAGGTGGAAAGCTTTTATCGATGAGCATAACGCCCAGATAGTCTATAAGCCGGGAAAGGAAAACCAAGTGGCGAATGCGCTTTCTAGACAAAATATTCATGCCTTAGAGAATGACGCTCAATCTGACCGCGCTACAGTTCACAGCGAGGAGTCCCTTTCGTACATTATAGAGTCCTCTGATAAACCACTAAACTGCTATACAAATCAAATCATCATCGAGACTGCACAAACTGACTCATCTCGCACCGTTATTATGTATGGCGAAAGGACAAGGCACTTCATACACTTCTCAGATAGAGAAGTTCTGTTTGATGCCGTCTGCAATGTAGTCAAGCCCGACGTTACGAATGCAATTTTATGCGATCTACCAATCCTCGCTACAATCTACCAATCTACCTCGCTACCAATCCAGCTACAACTTTCAGACACACCAAGGAATTAGTAATGGATATATTCGATAAGAACGAGCAAAGACAACTACACCCAGAGAAAAAATTCCGCGAAAATCCAAGACCGCTGTTCTTACTTCCAAGACACATTGGGTCTGTTCTTAAATATGGAACATTTGTACCATTTGTGTATTAATATACTACCGATTGGTCTTAATTGTCATACACATTCGTTTAAATAAATTAAAAAAATATATTTTCATGAAAAAATATTCTTTAAAATTTTTTTGTTGTATTTTCTTATACATATAGAACAAATCCCCCACACAATTCCCCCCAAAAAAAAAAGAGAAAAAATCAAAAGTCAAACCGGTATTCGAACCCATGCAGTTAAAAAAAAAAAAATAAAAGAAAAAGAAAAAAAAAATTTTCGAGATCGGGATTCGAACACGCTGTTTCCTAGGCCAAATATCAACACGAGCAAAAAAAAATTGTTCTTAGGAGTTGCAACCTATTGTCCCTTACAATCACTGAATGAACTATATATCGGCGACTCAAACTAAAACGCGTGCGTGGTCCAATGTGTACGCTGTCGGTCTGTTAAACTCTGAGACGCGGGTTCAATCCCAGAGTGATCCTTTGTAATAAAAAAAATTGTGAGTATGGTTTTTCAATATAAATTATAAATGAATTTACTACAATAAACATAATATGAATAAGTAAAGTTGATAAACTAATTAAAAAAAAGGATTTCATTTTTTTTTTTGTATGAATGAAACCAAAATGTTGCTAAGCCTAGACCGTTTGTTCTTAAACTTAGACTATTTGTTCTAAGACCGTTATGTTCTTAAATGTAGAAAAACGGTACTAAAATTGTGATACCATATGTTCTGGGAAGAAGAACAAACGGGATAGCGCTGTTTTTAAGACCGAATAGACACGCTTTTGGTACATTTAGAACGCTTTTTTTTCTGAGTGTAATATTGACAGAGCACAACAGGGCACACAGAGCCGCTCAAGAAAATATAAAACAAATTCTACATGATTATTTCTTCCCTAAGATGACTCAAATAGCAAAGGAGGTGGTTCTCAATTGTAAGATCAGCCGAAAAGCCAAATATGATCGTCACCCCATTATGCAGAAAATCGGTTAGACTCCTATACCTACGGCTGTGGGAGAAATTTTGCATATTAACATCTTTTCCACAGACAAGCAGTACTTCCTTACATGCATCGACAAATTCTCAAAGTTTGCGCTGGTTCAGCATATTCCTTCGAGAACAATAGCTGACCTGGAACCAAGAATCCTTCAGCTAATTAATATCTTCAAGAGAACAAAAGTTGTATACTGCGACAATGAGCCTTCGCTAAAGTCAAAAACTATAAAATCACTCCTATCATCGTACGGAATCCAGATTTCACATGCACCGCCACATCACAGTACTTCAAATGGGCAGGTGGAAAGATTCCATAGTACTCTTGCGGAAATAGCAAGATGCCTAAAACTGGAAGGGGGATCAGTGACACCGTGAAATTGATATTCCAATCAACAATAGAGTACAATAGAACAGTTCACTCCGTCACAAATGCAAAACCCATCGATGTAATACATTCGTCACCGGATCAAATGGACTGCGAGATACGGAACAGAATCCAAAAGGCGCATGAGCTCCAGCTTAAACGCTTAAATGAGAGGAGACATACAAGAACATTCCAAAGGGGAGATACAATTTTCGTAAAGGCAAACAGAAGGCTGGGAAACAAACTTTCTCCTCTCTCTGCTGAACAAACTGTTGACGCTGACCTAGGGGCAGCATCCTCGCAAATGGGAGAGAGGTCCATAAGGACAACATAAGTTAACATTCTAAAAAATTCTCACTCTTTCATTGTCTCTCTTAACTATGCGGAAATTGTTTGCAATTAATCAATTATTGAAAAAGTAAAATACTTGCACATATTACCACAACTTTTGTACACCATTTTTATAAAAACAACTATTAATAAATAATACAACTATTAATTATAAGAATTTAAGACATTGATCAATGAGCGTTCTACTAGTATTAAATCTATCTTAAGTACCTACTTAACCATTTATTCATTGTATACCAAATTTAATTTCTTATAATGAGACCAAAGGTATCGACTACGATAACGAGAGCAATAATTTAAGAAAAATACGAACAAAAATATATTGAAGCTCGAGGACGCGCTTCACTTGAAGGTGGGAAAAGTTAACGTAGCCGAACAGCAGACCAGAGAAAAGAGAATTGTTCTCTCACGCGAGAGCAGAGGCTGGGCAAAAAGAATAAGAAATAAAATATGTACTTAGTTCTAAGCGAAGACTCTAACGAGTAAGCTACATAATAATAGTAACAAAATTGTTAATTTACATATATGAGCGAGCGGAAATATTAAACGAATATAAATTTCGGCCTTCAGAGCCTCCTGTGGCGTTTTTTGCTAAAAATGAGTTTTTTTTATTTTCCTTTGCTTTTTGAAAGAAAATTTATCTTATGTCAGTATTTACCTTAAATCTTCTAATTTGTGGTTTATTAAGTTCCTGTTCACTTCGTGTGCATGCAGCTACTCTGTTTTGTGTATTTAATTGTTTTTATTTTCACAATTTAGTTGTGCTGCCGGTGTTTGCTTTGCATTTTTTTGCATTCCTCTTTGTGCTTTCTCCGTTTAGTTTGCGCCATCGCGACAGCTAAACGTTAAGCTCACTCCCACGTTCACCCGCTTACCCGCGGGTGCTCTCTCTGTGCAGCTGCACTTTTCTTATCTCTTCCTACGTAAAGGTACAGTGGTAAGCCCCTATAATGTCCGCTATTGTCTGCTTAGCTTAAATCTGTAAAAAGGATATTACTGCAAATGATTTTACAGACGGCTGCTGGCTGTACGACAACAGTGTGCATGCCAAGTGCATTGGTGTTGTCGCTGGGACGGTGGACAATGTAAGAAGAAACATCGGTCTGCGTTACTGCTGCGAGGCCTGTCGCGAGGTTGAAAGAGAGATGATGTCTTTTATGCGTAAAACCAAGGGCGGTTTTAAGGAAATATTATTGAGTTTTCGTAAAACTCAGGATATGTTATTGGCGCTGGATACACAATTAAATAGCCTAAGGCTATTAAATGAGTCTCCCAGATGCAAAGAAACCTTAACTGGTCTACAGCATCTAGGCGGATCTCAAAAACCAGCGGCGGACTCTCAACAGCAGCCTCTCTCGGCGCAGCTTTCGACCGCAGAATTAAGTCAAAGAGTTCTGAGATCGAGTGGTAAAAAAGATTCGGTCTCCGAATGTGTTGAGGGAGTGACTGTTGCCCCGGTGATATCCGTTTTGTTCCCTGGGGGGTCTCAAATATTGAACCCTCAAATAATTTACCTGCTCAGAGTAGCCTAATAGTAGTACCACCTACGAAATAGATATTTGTTTCGCGGCTCTCCCCTATTCAGACATCGGAAGATGTTGGTCCCTTTATCAAAGGCAAAACAAGAGCTGAAAAAATAAAAATAAACCGCAGCTGTGGCTGTGGCTGGGCAGCAGACACAGGAGCAGTCATTCTAAGTCGGTGTCATGCCCTCCTACAGGAACGTTGCCAGCTCGTCGAAGATCGCGATACTCTCTGCCGATTACCCCAACAGCCTGCTCACGACGGAGCAGCTAAGCACCATCCAGTCTGCCATCCTGTCGAGGGTGATTGCCCTGAGACACGGCTCTGTGAAGCCGCTGTTCTCTGGCTGCACCTTCCGACCAGGCTGGATGCCTGTGACATGCGGGAATACGGAGACAGCCGAGTAGCTAAGCACCGAGGTCCCCAAGCTCCGGCTGTGGAAGGACGCTCGCATAAAAGTAGTCCGTGAGGCAGAGGCTCCACGTGCCGCTATCTATTTCGGCTATTTTCCGCTTCCAAGGGCGGAACTCAAGACAGCTGAGGTCTTAAACCTCATTGAAGGCCAGAACAGCGGCCTGCGAATAGAAGACTGGCGTGTCTTCCACCGCGAAATGAGACAAAAAACGGCTGTCCTGACGATTGCGCTAGATCCGGTCTCCGCCAACCGGCTGAAAGCGCTGGGGCATCAGCTCAATTTCGCGTTTGGCACGACTACTCTTAAGCCAAAGGCCGACACGCAGGCAAAGAGACAGGCAGTGGCCCCCGTTCCCTCAACGGAGAAGCCCACCTGCTCTAATACCAGTGCTCCTGTTATGGCTGCATCGACACCACAGGGCACCGCAGTCGCACAAGAGCCCGCAGCACCGCGGAAAGTCCTGCGCCCTCCACTCCATGGGCGCATCACGCGCAGAACCGGGCGCACTACTCGAGGCACCGGGTGTGTACCCAAGGGTGCGAGGCGCACACAGGAAGAGGGGGCCCTTCTAGGCACGAAACGGGGCCAGAAGATGGCGACCAGGGGCCGCAAGAGGAGGGACTAATGTCCTCTCCCCCTCTCTCCACTCCCCTCAACACCAGGAGACACCTCCGTTGTCTCCAAGCGAACCTCCCCCACGCAAAGGCCGCATCCGACGTACTTTGCGAGAGGTTCGCTACAATGGATGAACGCTATATCCAGGAGCAGTGGATAAATGCAGGACGTGTCCTGGGGCTTAGCACCCCATCCGGTAAGTTGCTGAATGCACATGAGCAACCTCGCCCTAGATCGGCGTTGTTAACAAAAATTTAACATTTGTTCCCCTTTCACAGTTCATAACTGAGAACCTGGTGGCGGTTTGGGTTAAAATACCCACTGTCCACGGCAAACAGGAGGCAGTGCTGGCCTCCGCCTATCTACCCGGCGACTCGGAGGATGTGCCTACGGCGGCTACCTGTGCCCTGATAGAGCACTGCCAGAGAAACCGGCTCAGGTGGATAATCGCCTGCGATGCCAATGCGCATCACACGGTCCGGGGGAGCAGTGATATTAACAAGAGGGCTGAGTGCCTTCTGAATATATTATTAGTAATAAAGTGGGTTTTATAAATCAGGGCTACGAGCCTACATTTATTAATGCGATTAGAGAGGAAGTCCTTGACTTAACTCTCTGTAGTATTAATATGTTGTCCGTCGTCTTAAATCGGCACGTTGCAAGTGAGATCACTATGTCAGATCACCAACACAGTAGATTTGATATTGGATGTGCCCTGCAATGTAGCCTAGTTACTAGAAGTCCCAGAAAGACCAACTGGGATCTCTTCTGTTTTGAACTTGAGCAATCCAGAGACTGCTCCACCCGTCCGATAACAGCCATAGACGAGTTAGAGCGTGGGGCTACTGTGCTTCATACAAACGTTCCGCAAGATCGGAAGGGCTGTTCGCTGGTGGAACAAAAGCCTTAACGATATCAAAAAGGCTTCGCGAAGGCTCTTCAATAAAGCGAAGAGTGGCAGGGCCACATGGGACTCCAACAAATCTGCTTTAACGCTCTACAATAAAGAGCTGAGGAGGTCAAAACGGGCTACGTGGCGTCAACAATGCGATCAGATCTCATCTCTCTTGGAAGCTGTTAGGCTGCAAAAAGCATTCTCCAAAGACCACTCAAACGGCATCTGCACGCTGAAAAAGCCGGATGGAACATACACAAACAACCCAAAGGAGACGAGTAGCCTACTCCTGGCTACTCACTTTCCTGGGTGTGTGGCTGTGGAGCAACCCATCTCAGAGAGTGAGGCACTAACTTACCTCTCTGGGACTGGAGAGTGCCCACATCTGCACGTGACTATGGTGGCAGACTCTAATGGGGCTGAGGGGAGGGGAAGCCCCCTATCGCTCAGAACGTGTTGGAAACATGTCCAATAGACTGTTTCATCAAAATAGCGTACAATAGGCGTTTTTTTTTTGTTTTTTTTTTTTTTTTGCAGTGGCTGTTTTTACACTAATAACTATATCTATTATTATCAAAAACAATTTGTATATACTGGTTCATTACAATTCATTAAGTGTCAATTTGTATGCTTCAAAGCAAACAACTGCCCGAATTGTTAGCTATTTCGATTGGGAAAAGCAAGATGATTAGGTTTAAAGGATTTTACGGCTCGGCAGTGGTCCTAGGGTGACCTTAAATCACCTGGACCAGACGGAATCTATCCATGCTTGTTGCAGCGGTTACTGCACCTAATCGCACTCCCCCTGGTCCGTCTATTTCCAGCTAGTCTCCTGCTTGGACACATACCAAGCAACTGGGCTAAAGTTAAAGTCGTGTTTATATCAAAGGTAGGGAAGAAAGATTCCCAATGGCTCAAATCCTATAGACCGATTAGCCTTAGCTCCTTCTTCCTTAAGAAGATAATCGACCAGCATATCAGGAAGGTGAAGCTTAAGCAACTTCCCCTAAACAAGTATCAATATGCGTATCAAGCTGGTAAATCAACTGAGACAGCCGTACATTGCCTTACAACAACCATTGAAAAGGCCATTGGCGCTCAACAGATAGCACTAGGTGCCTTCTTAGACATCTCAGGAGCTTTCGACAACACATCATATGAGGCTATACGTGCCTCTCTTGTACGTAAGAATGTCTCCACACCCATTATTAGGTAAATTCTGATCTAGTCATCTATATAGTGGGCTGGCATGAGCAAACCATCTCGGACCGCATGCAGCAAGCCCTAGATATAGCCAACAGATGGTGCCAGGACAAAGGACTGTCCATAAACCCATCAAAAACTGTTATAGTCCCATTTACTAGGAAAAGGTCTCTCTCCCTAAGAAGACCATCCCTAAATGGGTCTATCATTGACTTTTCGGTTGAGGCCAACTACCTAGGAGTCACACTTGACTCCAAGCTCAACTGGAATGTACACCTGGAAAAGACTATAAACAAAGCCACTCGAGCACACTTTGCTTGCAACAGGCTTTACGGTAGAACATGGGGCCTAAGTCCCAAAATGATCTACTGGTCTTTTAACACTGTGGTAAAACCGATCTTAACCTATGCATCTCTTGCTTGGTGGACGAAATCTACCCAGAGGACAGCTGCGGCTGCACTTACCAAATTACAACGACTGGTCTGCATAGGCATCACCGGAGCCATCCGGACATGTCCCACTGCAGCACTAGGAGTCATAACTGGCATACCCCCTTTACCAATTACATTGAAAAAGGAGGCCTGCCTGGGGGCACTTCGCCTTCAAAACATCACCAATATAAAAAGTGGTGATCTTACCGGGCATCTTAGGGTCCTTGAACCCCTAATAAATGAGCCCATTCTGCGCGTAACTGACGAGCAGAAACCAAAACTTGTTTTCCACAGAAACTTCTCTGTAGTATTGTACACTAGGAATGAATGGAAAACAAAATCAATAGCTCTGCCCAGTGGATCACAAACATGGTACACTGATGGGTCGAAACTGGAAAACGGTGATACTGGGGCTGGTATTTTGGTATTTACATCTTCTCTGACAGTCAGGCAGCGCTCATAGCGCTGAGTTCCTTTACGATCTCGCCCGGACTTGTAGAGACCTTTTTCCAGCAGCTGAATGCCCTTGCCTCCAAAAACACCATAACGGTAGGCTGGGTGCCAGGGCATGAAGGCCATATAGAAAACGAGGTGGCGGAGATAAATCGTCACTGGACCGACAGTGCAGGGCTGAGACAAGCCAAACAATTTCTCGTCCCCCAGATGACGCGATCAAAACGCATCATCAACCTGCCAAAGAGCGAAATTCGCACTCTAGCAGGTTACCTAACGGGTCACTGCAACCTTAGGTATCACCTTAAGAAATTAAAACTTTCGGAAATCGACACATGCAGATTCTGCGAGATGGAACAAGAAACATCAGATCATGTTCTATGTGACTGCCCCTCGCTAATCAGACGTCGACTTCAACATCTAGGAGGTGAACTTATTCCCCCCGACAGGATTTGGGAACAAATAGACCCTACCAAAGTGCTCTCTTTTATTAGAAGCCTAGGTATAGGGGCTCTACCTTTTTTTTTTCTTCTTCTTCTTTTTTTTACTGAATGTGTTCCGTTGTACTATCCACCAACATCGAATAAGCCTCCTTGGTTTACTAAAGAGTTGAGTCATCTTAAAAACAAAAAATCTAGGCTCTATACTAAATATAAATATACCGGCTATAACTCTGCCCTATCTCTTTATTTATCAGCTCGGTCAAGATTTACCATGTTGAACGCGCAGTGTTACAAGAATTACACAGGCCGACAAAATTTTGACCCAGAAACCAGTATATACTTTTCCGAAGGTTTTCGGTGCGCTGAATCCGAATCCGAGATCGAAATTTCCGAATTGGCTCTGGTTTCCGAGATATCCTAACCTAAATGTGCAAAAACAGCGTTTTTTGTCTATATTTGAGGTTATGTAGCATCGAATTTGTTCTTTTACTGAAAATACTACAAAAGCCATCTTAAAGTCTGACCCTTGCCCTTTCAAATGCTGTTGAGTTTGTTTAAATATCTTTTTTTTCGCTTAGATATCGTACTTTGAAATTGATATAGAGTATTCTTTGTCGAGTGAGCTGTCTGACATTCCCCGCCATTTCGTTTATGGTCGTTTTATGGTCGCCATATTGAATTTTTTACTTACATCTAACATCTAACATCAAATTTGATCATCAAATTTCAGAATTTTATCTCAGGTTGGTAAACAGCGACCCCGAAGACCCCCATATACCCAGTTTCAGCTTGATCCAGTAACTTTCTACGAATTTGGTCCGCCATATTGGATCCGCCATCTTGAATTTTGAAAATTTGAGTCCGGATTCGGGATCATCGACCCCAAAAACCCCCGAGTAACAGATTTAAGCTGTTTTATGTGCAAAGAAAAATGTTTGCTTCATAGGGCCTATCCATAATGTTTTTTTTAGGTAAATTCATTAACCTGAAAATTTCAAAGTACGATATCTCAGCGAAAAAAAAAGATATTTAGTCAAACTCAACAGCATTTGAAAGGGCAAGGGATATACTTTAAGATGTTTTTTTTTTTTGTATTTTTAGTAAAAGAAGAAGTCGATGCTACATAACCTCAAATATTGACAAAAAACGCTGTTTTTGCACTTTTAGGTTAGGATATCTCGGAAACCAGAGCCAATTCGGAAATTTCGATCTCGGATTCGGATTCAGCGCACCGAAAACCTTCGGAAAAGTATATACTGGTTTCTGGGTCAGAGGGTTGAGCTGATTTTGTCGGCCTGTGTTATTTGACTCGTTTTTTTTTTTTTTTTTTTTTTTTGGTATTGAAATGGCTGCTCATTTATTATTACACATATTATTAATAAACAATTTGTGTGTTAAGGTATGGTAACGATATAAGTATAGAAGTGTAAATTACAGGTTGCAGCTACCTGAAACAGCCTTTGTTAGCGGTTTTGAATGAATAAGATTTCGAAGTTACATACAGGTATTGGTGTATGAAGAGTATTTAGAAAGAATGATTGGAAGTGGAGTGATGAGAAAGTGGTAATGGATTACTAGATAATTCTTCGGTGAGATAGCTGATTGAAAGTTCTCCGTTTCAGCCTCCTTCTTCTTCGAGTAGTAGCTGCATCTCTTGCTAAGGGGTTTGGGTGTACTAATGGCCTCTCCCAATGTCTCCTGGCCAACCCGTTCAAGATATCCCCAAATAGAGGAACTTGGAGCTCTCGGTGGATTTCTATATTGCGAATGAACTACTCCGCCCCAGTGATGCGTCTTAAGAATTTCGCCTGGAAGGCTCTGATCTTGATGAGGGTGGTCTTGGAGGCTACGCCATATATAGGGAGACCATATTTCCAAATATTATTATTATTATGATATGCACAGATTCTTTATCCACTCTGCAGGCGATAAAAAATATAAACAACAGCGACACCACAATACGGAGAATAAGAGAAAAATTAATAACAAACGGAAACAAAATAAAATTGCTCTGGACTCCAGGACACACCGGGATAAAGGGCAATGAACTTGCAGATTCAGCAGCTAAAAATGCCACACGATCCCCATTGCATCTATACTACACAAACAACAAACACGACATCAACAAACTAATTAACAAACATACAAACGAGGCTCTAACCACCATATGGGACAATCTATACAAATCATTTAACCAAAAAAGAGAACCAGCTTACATCCCAGCAACAATAAACAGAAACCAAGCAATTCTATATACAAGATACAGATTAACACACACGAAACTCACGCATGAACACCTATTTAAGACGACCCCTGCACCTGTCTGCCCCACTGCAACAACGCCACTTTAACAGTACAACACATTGCCACCGACTGCAGAAATATACACCAAATTTGCACCTCTCTCAAAATCCCTACACCAATCCAACTCCTGTCAGAAATCACACCAAACAACATAATTACATTTAATAAATTAGCAAAAAAAAACTCAACCTAAATTAAGAAATCATAGCCTGAAGGCCATAGTTGCTCTGGCTTTAAAAAAAATCGTAGTAATTAAATTATATTTGTTATTACAATAAAAAATAATAATAATTTCCAAATAGGAGCCAGTATGGTGAGGTAAATTCGCCTCTTATTGCTAAGGCTTAGCTTGCTGGCAGCGCGGGTAAGCCAATGCAGCCGCCAAACAGCGTTCTCCAGTTTAGCTCTCGTCTTTTTAATGTGGGACGCAAAGTTCAGTCTTCGGTCGAGGACCAGGCCCAGGTAGGGATACTCCTTAAGCTGGCGGAGGAGTTGTCCATGGACGAACACGCCTGGGCTTGAGTCTCTACGCAAGGTATATGTGACAATGGCACTTTTTTCGGGACTGATGGATATATTTCATCGACAGCACAAGTTTTCAAATTTTTGTAGCGTAATTTAAAGCCGATCAGTCGCCTCATAAACCTAGCCTGCTCTGGACAATAATGCTGTGTCATCAGCAAAAGTGGCAACGCAGATTCTGTTGCATCGTCTACGAGTTCGCAGAAGAGCATCTTGTGTGAAAAGGCTGTAGAGCATGGGCGCCCAAACGCTCCCTTGGGGGACACCTGTTAAGATGGATCTGGCCGAAGAAGAGATCCCATCCTGTACTACTTGAAAACTTCTATTAGTAAGGAAGCTTCTAATTAGTTCATAGAGCTGGTGGTTCAGCAACCCTTTCAATTTAGAAAGGAGGCCCAGGTGCCAAACTTTGTCGAAAGCCTGCTGAATGTCGAGAAATGCCGCTACAGTATATTGTTTCTTCTGAAATCAGTCCAAGATAAAGTTACGAACTCTGTGAAGTTGCTCTGGAGTGCCGTGTCTTCTCCTAAAACCAAACTAATGGTGTGAATCGCTCTTAAGACGCCAGAGGACTTTAGTAGCCTGTCAAAGATGGAACGCTCTGGGACTTACCAAAAGCTGATAGTAAGCTTATTGGCCGATAACTTTCAACATCTTTGCTCGGCTTTCCCTTTTTGTGAATCATCACCACGTTAGCCACCTTCCACATTTTTGGGAAAGAACCCATTCTTAAAGAGGCATTAAAGATAAGGACTAGGAAAAGGATAGCTCTGTTCAGGAGTAACTTGGCTACTCTGTTGGTTATGCCATCATGTCCTGGCGACTTTCGGTTCTTCAGCTTGCAGGAACCCGAATAGGCGAGACTTGCCAGTGCATTTGGTGCGGGACTTCTAACGAAGACGTAACCTTGCCGACTTTTCCCACGGAAGCAGTATTAAAAGGAAAAAATCTTCGCTCAAGGCTGTCCGCAAAGGTTTCAGCACGATCCAGAGGAGTACGAGCCCAATTTCCATCTGCTTTCATAATTGGGTATTTTGGAGTTGCTTGCTTTCTGTACCTCCCTGCTAGCCTCCACAGAGCAAAAGTTTGAGTCTTGAGTTGGAGTAGCTTCTTCCAGTTCCTTCTCCAATGTGTTTTGACGATGCAACTGCAGAAGTTTCTTGACTCTATTACCCAGCCTTCGAAGGATTCTATTTATTTGCTGTCTGTTAGTCCTACATATACTCCCTCCTTAATCGATGCTTAAGCCGTATGAGCTCTGCAGCAGTCATGATTTTCTCATTAAGAATATATACAGCATCGTCAATATCGTCCTCTGAGTTTAGTTTCGTTGGGAGATGCACATAATTTTCGAAGGACCTTTTAAATTCGCCAATATCAGATCCAGGAGGCAGTAGGACTTTTCTGGCTGGGACGCTAGTTCTAACTGGACAATCAGGGGCGAGTGTTCTGAGCTAAGGTCGTACTTTTCGCCAATATGCAGTCTGTGATTCTGAATTCCTCGGAACAATGGCAAATCCAGGGCTGAAGGTGTTCCACCGTTACTGGGAAAGAAACTGGGCCTGCCCGTAGACAACATTTGAGTTCCAGTATTGTCTACAGCTTCTACAAGAGCTGCGCCTCTACTATCCGCTCTGGGGTTACCCCAGTTCTGGTGCTTAGCATTAAAATGTCCTCTAATCAAAAAACAATCTCCGCCCAGCTGGAGTAGGGCCTCAAAATTGTTGCAGGACCAAGAAAGCCGTGGCGGAAGGTAAGCAGACATTAGCTTATTTTTTCCTTTCGAAGTGGAAACACTCACGCTTGCTATTTGTACAACTCCTAGAGTAATTGGCCGTTGGTGATAATGTAATATCGTGCTCCTAACAAGAATCGCCGCTCCTCCTTTAGCAACTCTCCCCGGATAATCCGCTTTGTAAACGTCATATTCCGGTATATTATGTAACGACCCTTTTCTAGGGTAATACAAAGTTTAGTATTACACGCCAATGTATATTCTCTGTAAATAGTACTACTTAGACTTAACTACTTAACAACTACTACTTATAACCGCAACGAAGTCACAGTGTTTCCTTCACCCCGGCCACCTCTGCTTCCCACTCCTTCCCCCTTGCATGCGAACCTTGTGTAGCTCGCCAGAACTTGCGCGTTTGGTTTCCCATCCGCACAAGAACTCCCGAGTCTACACCTCTGCTCCCCCACCCCGATCCTCTACATGCGTACGCTGCGTGGCCCGACGGTTCCTATGCGTTTGGTCTCGCATCCGCACCGGAACTCCCGAGTTCACGCCGCTGCGCTCCTTGCATGTCCACCGATCCCGGTAGCCTCCGCGAAAAACCGGAGTGTGTAGAAAATCCCGTAGCCTTCGTGATTAACCGGAGAGTCCCGAGAAGCCCTAGAGTCTCGAGGATTCCCATGATTCCCCCCGACCCTTGTTCCACAAGCTTTTTTCTAGCCACGGTTGCCAGACGGTGCTAAGCCAGCGTTGCCAGATCGAAATGGGTGGCCAGAGTTACCAGATTGCGTAGAGTTGCCAGAGCTGCCAGATCGTACTGAACTGCCAGGGTTGCCAGATCGTTCCGAGTTGCCGGAGTTACCAGATCGCGCAGAGTTGCCAGATTGTGGCGAACCGGAGTTGTCAGATGGCGTTTCGAGCCGGAGTTGCCAGACGGCGAACAGCCGGGTCGAGCAGTACGACCGGTACCACCAGGTGGCGCGTTTTTCCCGCCAATGGTCGACCGCGGAGCAAGGCGATCGCCGAGTATCGCCGCCAGGGGCGTCTCTATCTTCACTACCGGCTACCGGCCGCCCAGCAGCGCAGTTGGGAACTATTCCAAAATTCAGCACAACGAACGACGACCAGCGGTAGAGAGTTATGCATCAGTACTTCTGTCGGTCTCTCCGCTCCTGCATACAAAATTCCTAACTACAGGTTCCACCCTTCTATACAAATTTCTTGTGTAGGTTCCTTGGCCGCGACTGAGATCTCACCCCGGCTATAGAAACCACGTCACAGGTGGCGCCCGAGCAGGGACCTTATTGGGAGAAACACCAGGAATATTACCATCTGTATACGGAGCGCGAAGCCTCCAGAATAGTGACATAACCTCAAAATACCGCGAAAAATAAACAAAAAGTGAACAAAGTGCCCGCGACCGTGCAAAATACTCGAACTAACAGTCTGCGCGTCCAGAATCAAGCCCACGTGCTTAGCCGCGAAACCGCCCAGTCCACGCGAACGAGTGCCAGTGCAGTGATAATTCAAAACAAAAACCTAAACTCCAGAGACGCATCCCCGAAGCGGAAAACGAGATCAGTGCCAGTGACAATAAACCATAGACACGAAGACACAACCATCCGAGAAGTGAAGACCAGTGAGAAAGACGCTTAGAACCATTTGAA
Organism: Drosophila aff. chauvacae BK-2020; assembly: GCA_018903765.1. Classification (NCBI taxonomy): domain Eukaryota; kingdom Metazoa; phylum Arthropoda; class Insecta; order Diptera; family Drosophilidae; genus Drosophila; species Drosophila aff. chauvacae BK-2020. The sequence goes on from JAEIGO010000862.1 coordinate 697,032, forward strand.
AGACGATAAAGCCCCAACCAGAGAATGCCCGGTGAGTTCGTTCCACGTAAAGTTAAGAATCCGGGGGTCTCCACACGGTGGATTTATGGCCGACTCAAGGCCGAACTGTTATCCTTTGCCGAGGAATTCGGATTCCCTGCCGACGGCGTCGTCGACGACCTACACCGAAACTTTGCCACTCTAGTAAAAGATTCGGAACAGACCCAAGAAGTATGGGCCCGACTCTTTGACTTGGAGAAACGATATACACTCCGATCCAGTAGCCCAGTGCCTCGTGATGAGGACCAGGCTGGCTCCAGCGGCCACCTCGCCAGCATAAACGCCGGGCCGAACCCCGGAACCTCCCCTCGCAATCGGAGTACCCCTGGTATCGTTGTTTCTGCCCCTTCTTCACTCGACACGACCCAAGAAAACTCCTCTGACCAGAGCGGCGACCGACACCGTCACGAATACGTATGCGTGCCGGAGAGAATCCGCAAATGGGGTCTCCAATTCGACGGTTATTCTGACCCACTTGCGTTCATAGAGCAGGTAGAGAGCCGCGCAGTATCTTATGGCATAGATTTCGCGCTCCTTCCTCGGGCCATGGCGGAACTACTGACGAGCAGAGCCGATAAATAGTTCCAAACCAGCCGCCTCCAAGGGGCTGATTGGACCAGATTTCGGAGAGAGTTCTTAGAGTTCTTCCTCCCGCCTAGGTACCTCCAGCGCTTAGACGACCAGATTCGGAGTCGTGAGCAGCTGGACGGAGAAACTTTCAAGGACTACATACTAGACCTTCGCCTTCTCATGCGTCACGCCGGCTACACCGAAGAGCAGAAGCTGAACAGGCTCTACGAGAACATGGCCCCGAAATACCAAATGTATATCCGCCGTAGTGAGTTCCGGACCATCGGGGACCTGGTCCACTTGGCCACTGAGTTCGAAGCGGTCAAGACACGAGACCTAGGGCGCCATAATGCCAACCAAGTTTCTCTGAGTATGCCTGCACAGAGTGCCACCGCTCCGACCCGAGCTCAGCCTTTGTCCCACGGGGAACCCAGAGTATCAATGCCGGCTAGAGTCAATCGAGTGTCAGCGTCCGCTCCCCGCGTTGAGGTGCGAGACGCATGTTGGAATTGTGGAGAGGCTGGACACCTCAGCCATGACTGCCGAAACCCCCGCCAGTACTATTGCTGGGACTGCGGCCGCAGAGGAATACGCACGGTGGAGTGCTGCCGGCGTCCACAACAGGGAAACGAGACGGGTCCCCGCGATCGGCGGAATCCGCCGGGAACCAACCCAGCCGAGCGCCGCCTGAGGATAGAGAGGGGGAGGATCGCCGCCGAAGTCGATATTGGTGGACATGTGCGACTAGCCACCATCGACACAGGGGCCAACAGGAGTTTCATAAGCCAAGACATTGCCGAAGTGGTCGGACAACCCCACCAGTTCCGAGAGATCCGCACCCAGATTAATCTGGCGGACACGTCGCGAGTGGAGGTCACCCGATTACTGCTGGCAAACGTAACGCTCGCTCGAAAGACGACCCAGGTGTCTCTCCTAGTTATGCCAGCTATGCTGGAAACCTTGATCTTAGGGATGGACTTCTTGGCCACCATAGGCACTACCCTTCGATGTGGGACCGCCAGTCTCACACTATCTCGGCGCAGACCTGGAGATAACGACCCGGCCAGACATACCGCTACAGAGCGAAACACGCCAATGGAACCCGAGCCTCGACCTCAACCCCGCAGACCACCCCGACCAATAGACGGCATAAGGACCTCGACCACCGAAACTCGCCTAGGCATCACTGACCATGAGATAAGACCATGGAACGAACAGGATACAGAAATAACCATGGAGAACAACGTAGAGGGATCCGAGAACGATTCCAACCCAGAGCCAGAGACACAGAGATATCATAACCCAGAGCCAGAGACCCAGAGAAATGATAACCCAGAGCCAGAGACCCAGAGTCCACGGATACCCGACACAGGAAACCCAGAAGGCGATAGCACAATCCCGCCTCGCGTACGAGCGTTCCTCAAGGAGCAGCTGACACTATTCGAAGGCATGGCAGGAGTAGCCAACATAGCCGAGCACCGAATAACGATGAAGGACGACCGACCGATCAAACAGCGCTATTTCCCGAAGAACCCCGTCATGCAACGAATCATCGACGAACAGGTGGATGCCTGACTGGAGCAAGGATGCAAAGAGCCTTCACACAGCCCTCACAGCGCACCCTTGGTTCTGGTACGGAAGAAGACCGGCCAATGGCGAATGTGTGTCGATTACCGGCAATTGAACGCGAAGTCCGTCCCGGACGCATATCCGCTGCCGCGCATCAACCACATCCTGGAACGGCTGAGGAACGCAAAGTTTATCTCTACGTTAGATCTACGATATGGATACTGGCAAATACCCATGGCAGCCGAGAGCCGAGCATGCACCGCTTTTACAGTACCCGGTCGCGGCCTGTACCAATGGCGAGTCATGCCCTTCGGTTTGCACTCTGCCCCAGTGACCTTTCAGCGAGCTCTAGATAGCGTGATAGGACCAGATCTTGATCCACACGCTTTCGCATACCTTGACGACATAATTGTCATAGGGGCCAGTCCAGAGGAACACATGGATAACCTTCGTAAGGTGTTCGGACGTCTGAGGAAAGCGAACCTGCGGATTAACCAGGAAAAGTGTTCTTTCTTCAAGCGGAAACTAGCATATTTAGGACACATGATCAGCGACAGAGGGATACACACTGACCCAGACAAAGTAGCCGCTGTACAAAACCTGAATACGCCGACGAGCCTGAGAGAACTGAGGAGATGCCTCGTCATGGCTTCATGGTACAGGCGTTTCGTACCAAACTTCGCGTCCGTAGTCCAACCCATGACGAACCTGCTGAAGAAGAACCAACGATGGAAGTGGGAGCAAGAACAACAGGCTGCCTTTGACCTCCTCAAGAACTTGCTGACAGACGCACCCGTCTTGGTATGCCCGGACTTCTCCGCGAAGATGACACTCCAGACCGACGCCAGCAACTACGGGCTCGGAGGAGTATTAACCCAAGAAATCGACGGCCAAGAACGGGTCATTGCCTACGTAAGCCGGAAACTCGATGCCGCAGAACTAAACTACTCTTCCACAGAGAAGGAATGCCTCGCCATCGTTTGGAGTATTCGGAAACTCCGTTGTTACCTCGAGGGTTACAGGTTCGACGTGATTACCGACCACCTGGCCCTTAAGTGGCTGGATCACATCGAGAACCCAACCGGAAGGATTGCGAGATGGGCCCTAGAGCTCCAACAGTACCAATACGACGTACATTACCGACGGGGGAAATACAATGTTGTCGCCGATGCCTTATCCCGGTAACCCCTGGAGCACCTACAGTTGCTCACCCACGACAGTCACCAGTGCAAGTGGCTTCAACGTAAGCTCCGAGAGGTCCGAGATGAACCACAGAAGTTCCCAGATTACACCATCGAAAACGGAGAACTCTATCGACACTTAGGACACCGCCCGGACGACCAGGCCTATATCCCCTGGAAACTGTGCGTAGCGAACGAACATCGAGAGCGCATTCTACAGGAATGCCACGACGCTCCCACGGCCGGCCACCTCGGCATCCGGAAAACAATTCTCCGAATCTCGCAGAAATATTACTGGCCTGGAATGTTCCGCGACGTGCGACGACATGTGCTCCAATGTCTCTCATGCCAGAAATACAAGTCAGTACAACGACAACAGGCCGGCAGGATGCTAACCCGGCAAGTCAGCGAACCGTTCGGCATCTTATGCGCAGATTTCGTGGGACCGTTGCCTCGATCAAAGGAAGGAAATACGATGCTCTTAGTCTTTTTCGACAGTTTCACGAAATGAGTCGAGTTAATACCCCTACGGAAGGCAACCACGGCCACGAGCTTTTCGCGAGAGGATCCTCAGTCACTTCGGAGCGCCCAGGAAATTGGTGTGTGATAATGGGACCCAATTCACAAGTAAGGTATTTAAGGACATCCTCCAGGAGATGAGAGTAGACCTCCAATTCACCGCTCCATACTGCCCCAGAGAAAATCCGACCGAACGAGCTAACCGTACGGTCAAAACCATGATCTTTCAGTACGTCGAGGCCGGCCAGAAGACGTGGGATAGCTTACTGCCGGAATTGTTGCTCGCAATCAACACCAGCATCTCAGAGACGACGGGATATAGTCCCGCATTCCTGCTCCAGGCCCGAGAACCGAGATTACCCGGATCCTGGTACGAACAAGTAACGCCTGGTACGGCAGATTTACCCCAGTCACCTCTCGAGATGTCGGAACACCTAAAGGAAATCTTCGCCATCGTCCAGAATAACCTACAGAAGGCCAGCCGGGAACAAGGGCGACATTATAATTTGCGCCGAAGACTCTGGAAACCCGCGATGGGCTCCTTAGTCTTAGTACGACAGCACCACCTGTCTAAAGCAGTGGAAGGTTTTGATGCGAAGCTCGCACCAAAGTTCGACGGGCCCTACAAAGTGGTTGCGTTCCCATCCCCGAACGTAGTCCGCGTCCGCTTACTAGGTCACCGCAAGGGTCGACTGGTCAACATAGGCGACCTAAAGGAGTTTCACTCATCCCCTCCCGAAGCCCCTGACGCCGGAGACGGCGACGTAGAAGACTCTTTCGACCACTGAGACCAAGCCATGACCTCTGAAGGCCCGCCTGTGCCTATAGCCTTGCCCGTTTTGTCAACAACCGACCCGAACTGACCGACTTACCAACAAGAACCCTACTGCTGGCCACACGGCCACTGTCTACAGAATACGATCACTAAGATAGGGTTTTTTTCTCTTATCTCTTCCGCAGGATCAACATGGAGACCATCTGCATCTCCAGTGACAGCGAAGACGGCGCAGCAGCACTCTCCAGGCAGCCGGCAGCCAACCGCGACCCCCGACCACGGCCACGGCCATGTCCGGTAGGTGGGAGCCAGCAAAGAGACTCTGGCCGAGCGTCCCAATCCTCACCAGAGGCCTCCTCCGCTAGGACGTATACCCATCGGGCAGCGCAGACTGCCTCCCCAGCCTACGACAGCGACGAGAGCGTTTTCTCGGACTGCCCACCGCCATCGCCCCGAGCCAACCGGGGGCCATCGCCCTGTTATGTGGGCCAACCAATACCGTCAGGTGGCCGCTTCCACACCAACCCAGGAACAGCGCGCCCATCTGGTCCAACCGTCGACAACGAGGAGATGACCGTCTCAGATGACGACTCCGACGCCGAGCGAGTGTACGACCCGTGCGGCCGCGAGGACGAGGACGATGACGACGAGAGGGAATTCCTTAGCTCCCCTCGTCCAGACCCGGTAGGAGGAACCTCATCCGCCCACATAGAAGATGATTCGACCAACGAGTCAAACGACGACGACTACCACTACGAGGAGGAACACCCAGGGGAAGGAGCCGCACATTACGTATATGAAGGTGAAGACCGCTTTGCGTTCCACCGCGGCTCCTGGGTGTACCTAACCCATACAACCTATCGGGTGATCCAGATAGAGGCACCATTTCGCCCAACACCGAGCCCCATCATTACATTCCCGCCATCCCCGGAGAGACTCTGCATTATGGGACCCGACCACGACCCCGAGTGGGACGGACCCGAAGCAGGAGAAATCGTGGGTGTCGCACGCCAGGACCCCGACACCAGTCACCGAACCCCGGAACGCGTCGAAGAGAGTGGCAGCCGCCCCACACCGGCGATGAAAACAATGACCGCCCAGTCGGCACCGCTACTCGTGCCCAGCGCCCCAGCCACTTACATGCCGCCGGCCAGCAAGGCCATGGAGTGGGTGTCCGAAACAAGTGAAGACGAGGAGGACACGGGACAGAAATTCCGACGCCGTGAGAGGCCCCAGGAGGTAATACCCCTGGACGAGCCCACCCAAACCGGACAACACCTCATGCCGCCGTTAGTTTCCGTGGCAAGAGACCAGGAGCCTCCGGAACACGCACCGGCCAGCACCCCCATGTCCAGCGAGGCCGATCTGAGCCTTAGCATGTCACCAAAGACATGCAGTCTATTGATGGAGGAAGTTCCAGCCGAGCTAGAGGAGCTGCTCCAGGCCCTCTCCGAAGGTTGGGATCCCCAAGCACGCCTCAATCCGCCAGCAGTCTGGTTGCTCTCACCCAGAGACAACGACGACGAGGAGAATGCCCGACACATGCGCCCGGAGGGTAGGTCCTATCCCTTACCAGCAGGATGGAGCGGAGACATCCCGAACAATGAGATGCCAGAGGAGGTATGGACGGCCATCCAGGAAAGGCGTACCGCAGCAATCCGGAAGAGGCAGTGGTTCCGTGTGCAGACTCCAACCGGATCGTACCAGGTGACAATGAAACCCAGCGGCGCCGTCATCGTCAATTTTGCCCCCCCCGAAGTACGGAGGGGATGTAACGACCCTTTTCTAGGGTCATACAAATTTTAGTATTACACGCCAATGTATATTCTCTGTAAATAGTACTATGCAGTAGTTAATCTTAAATATTACCAATAACGATATTTCATTAGGGACACGGAGTCCACCAATAATGATATTTCATTAGGGACACGGAGTCCACCAGTAACGTTCCACAAGCTTTTTTCTAGCCAGGGTTGCCAGATTGTGCTGAGTTAGAGTTGCCAGACTGTGCTGAGTTAGAGGATCCAGACGGTGCTGAGCAAGAGTTGCCAGATCGTACTTGGTGGCCAGAGTTACCAGACTGCGTAGAGTTGCCAGATCGTGCAGAGTTGCCAGGGTTACCAGATCGTTCAGAGTTGCCAGATCGTGGCGAACCGGAGTTGTCAGACGGCGTTTCGAGCCGGAGTTGCCAGACGGCGAACAGCCGGGTCGAGCAGTACGACCGGTACCACCAGGTGGCGCGTTTTTCCCGCCAACGGTCGACCGCCAAGCAAGGCGATCGCCGAGTATCGCCGCCAGGGGCGTCTCTATCTTCACTACCGGCTACCGGCCGCCCAGCAGCGCGGCCGCTTGTTGGGAACTATTCCAAAATTCAGCACAACGAACGACGACCAGCGGTAGTGAGTTATGCATCAGTACTTCTGTCGGTCTCTCCGCTCCTGCATACAAAATTCCTAACTACAGGTTCCACCCTTCTATACAAATTTCTTGTGTAGGTTCCTTGGCCGCGACTGAGATGTCACCCCGGCTATAAAAACCACGTCACAAATAAAATGAATTCCATGTCTTAAGTATGTTTCACTGACTAGCATAATATCAATGTTATGCTGGTGTAAGAATATCAGGAGCTCCTCTCGATTGGCAAGGAGGCTCCTGGCATTCCAAATTGCTATTATTAAGCTAGTCATTTGGAGTTTAGGGTAGATCCAGAGCTTCTCTCCCTTTGTAGTTATCTTACAACAAGTGAGATAGTTGCCAGGGATGATGCTAGTTGGTCAACTGTATACTTAAGCTCAGAAAGCATGTTAGTGATTCTTGAAATGTCCCAAGGGGCTTCAGGTAATGAATGAAGTTGCTGACGATCAACTCTGCGTGGTCTAGATCCCAGAGCCGGGAAGTCTTCTACTTAGGAGTTGGAGACGCTATTTGACTGTCTATAGGAATCAGTTCTGACTTGCGGGGCAGGTACAAAGTTTTGAAGCCCTCTGGAGGCCTGAGCGTAAAAGACACCACTCTGAATAAAAGCAGATGGGATGGCTGTATGCCTAGTTCTCCGTCTTTCCATTCCAGTTGGCATCAGAGGGATTCGTTGAGCCACATTCTTGATATTTTCCGCAAAATCTCTGCTTTTTTTGTCATAGGCATCATGGTTACCACCAGTTGGAGCAGGATAGATCCTCTACTGTTTTCGCCAAGCAGTCCTGCGAACCGGTCCAGTGATAACATCAAACGTAGAAAGCCTTCCCAAACTAAAAACTTTAATACTAACCCACTTAGTATGCATGAAGGCAAATAATCAGGCAGCACGCCAGTAGTCACTTCCTCGTATTCCTTTTCTATACTTTCATTTGTCGCGCCTACTAACACATAACACGAACAGGCACGTTCTTGGTGTCAGATGGGCCACTTGAATGAACTGATGGTAGTGCATCAACATCCAGATATAAAAAGTGACTACTGGCGTGCTGCCGCATTGTTTGCCTGCATGAGTTCTAAGTTGATTAGAAATAAAATTTTTTTTGTTTGGGAAGGCTTTCTACGTTTGATGTTATCGTGTACAAATCGGTATAATTTGCACATAAGACTCTAAAGGGTTCATGCAATTCAAAAGACGTTCTACAGAGGCGCAACACTAAAGGAATATAGGATCTAGTATTTCTACTCGGTACGTGAAAATTAAGCTGACCCAACAAGTCAGCCCTTTCCACGTCACCGTGGAGAAGGTTATAAATAAAGGTAATGCCAAGCATGGTTCTACAGTTAGCTAAAGATTGTAAGTTAATTAGGGGGAGTCTACCACAGTACGAGGGTAACCTATGACTTGCATCCCAGTTCAAACCGCGTAAAGTGAAAAGTAAAAAGTTCTTTTGAACTAACTCAATGCTTTTACTGTGGACCCCATACTGAGGGCTCCAAACGCAAGATCCATATTCTAAGATAAGACGAACTTAAGAAATTGTTATGCTATATCTGGTGATGATTTGTTTTATTATTGCGATTTTATTTTAGTTTTAGTTTGAATGTACAAGTTTTCACAATATATCTTATTTGTCGTCAATCGCAGAGTGACCGTAGGCTCCCTCTTCATATAAGCATTACTTTCCTTAACCTAATATACTAATGTCCGTCAAATTAGCGTCGGTGAGTTAGCGTCGATATGGAACGGTGGGAAAATGGAACACTGGGGAGGATTTTATTTTTTATTTATTTCATAAATAAACAACTAAATCGAACAAAATAACGTTTATATATACTAAGAAAACAATTTGCCATCGATTTCTGTTGGGTTTGGGAGCATTTGACTATTGAATCCATTAAAAAAGAGCCTTTGAAAAATCGTGTTTTCACAATTTTCTGAATATCTCGATTTCCAGAGTGTGTGCAATATAATAACATATGTCAGGACAAAGAATATTTATTCTAGTTTTACTCTGAAAAGTTTCATTTCATTTTACCCGTCAGTTTTTGAGAAAATCGCATAAGAGTCAACTAACCTCGGGGTCAGCTCCATACAAAATTGGGCAGAAAAAATTGTAACTCTTATAACTCCAGTTTCAGAGTGTGTGCCAATATGGTATATTGGCTTATAAGGGGAGGCGTAGAGAATATTTGGTGAAAATTTCATTAGATTTTAACCGTTAATTTTTGAGAAAATCGCATTACAGTGGGCGGGGTATGTGGGCTGATAACACAGGCGCGAACTATGAAAACGGAACCAGCTGAGTACCAGTTGCTGAACCAGACAACGGAAAAATTAAAAAAAAAATACTACCTTTAAAAACATTAAGAATTTATATAATTAAATATAAACTACAGCGATGTTCCCATAAACATCGCCATTCTAAGCCTTTTTGCAAGCGTTTTATTAAAATCCATGCAGTCAGGATAAAATCATTGCAGTTCAGGAGAAATTGCAATTTTTCACTTTATGCAATTATACTGCATATACCACGGCGATATGACTATGCATCCCAAATACCGAACCAGGCATGAATTCGACGCTAACTTTTAAAAAATTCCTACAGAATTTTCCGAGTGTGTGCAGAGATGCACGGTATCTCAAACGAAAGAGGAGAATATTCTCGAATTTCAAATTAAATTTATCCGCAATTTAACCGACAGTTTTCGAGAAATTCAAGTGTTTCTCTTTTCCAACCCCATTAATGAACACTAGTACATTTACATCGATAAGACCGCATGGTGCTCCTATCGATGTATAACCCGCCAATAAATAATTCTTATTGTCAATTTTAATATATTGTTCAAATATGCATGCCCAATTATCGAAGTTGTCATTCTTAGCATTTTGGTAAGTCTGCTATCAAAATACGTGCAGTCGTTTTGGGAGAAATTCGCAATTTCTCACTTTTTCGATTATTATTTAGATAGAAGTGGTGGTATTTTTTCGCTTGTATCAACTTTAATTGTATAGTAAACTAAGGCGAAAAATGTACGAAATGTACAAATGCAGTAAAAACATCCAGACGTTTAGGCCTTTAGTTGTTAAGAAAATTAATTTATAAATTTACGATATGTCGAAGTTTTCGACGGTCTGGCAGCATCGAAAAATCGGATGTCCCGATATTCGAAGAATTGCGGTAAATCTCCATGTTTTTATTGAAGAAGACCTGTCGAATTGCTGTATGGCGTATTCCTCAGTGGATCTGAAAAAAAAATAAATAAATCTGAAATAAAATAAAAATAAAATTTTTTAAAAATCGATTTTTAAAAAATTTGTAAGTAGAAGACCCCCTTAAGTCGTTTTTTTCTGTTGGTTGTCATTGTCGCTCTGCTCTTATTTCGTGTCGTTCTGCTGTCTTTTTGACGTTGGTCTGCTGTCGCTTTGTTCTCCTGATTTCTGCTTTTATTCTTGTTTTTCTTTTGCTCTAGTGTATTGTTCCGCATTTCTAATACAATGCCTGTATATATATAGTATTGATTAGCATCAACAGCAGTGTCGATCTAGCCATACCTTTTTTTAAATTAAAACAATAATAAAGGAATACAAATATACATAGATAGAGTTGGATAGAGTTCGGAATAGGAATCCGCTCTCGCGGGACTGCTGCAAAGCTTTACTTTGCAAGCGGTGGTCTGTAGCCATGTCCGTCTGTCTGTCCGTTTTAGAGCTATCAGAATGGAACTTAGAAATTTGCAGTTTTCTGACAATTCTCACTAGTATATAATTCGAAGGAAATAAGTTTTTATGAAATACTTTTATTTGAGATACAAGTTTTTTTCTTTTTTAATTTTTCGTTCTTCAATTAATATATTTTTTTTGTTATTTTCAGGAAAAAAAAACATACATTTGTTTACAAAAGCCATACGATGTACATCGATGTTTCTCCAGCTCTACGGCAGTCTGTAGAAACTGGGGCTATAGGGGTGTCAGGAAACTTATCAGATATAGACTACAATATTATTTATAATATTTTTTGTAACACAGCAAAAGTCAACGGCGGGTGGTGTATGACCGCCCAGTCGGCACCGCCACTCGTGCCCAGCGCCCCAGCCACTTACATGCCGCCGGCCAGCAAGGCCATGGAGTGGGTGTCCGAAACAAGTGAAGACGAGGAGGACACGGGACAGAAATTCCGACGCCGTGAGAGGCCCCAGGAGGTAATACCCCTGGACGAGCCCACCCAAACCAGACAACACCTCATGCCGCCGTTAGTTTCCGTGGCAAGAGACCAGGAGCCTCCGGAACACGCACCGGCCAGCACCCCCATGTCCAGCGAGGCCGATCTGAGCCTTAGCATGTCACCAAAGACATGCAGTCTATTGATGGAGGAAGTTCCAGCCGAGCTAGAGGAGCTGCTCCAGGCCCTCCCGGAAGGTTGGGATCCCCAAGCACGCCTCAATCCGCCAGCAGTCTGGTTGCTCTCACCCAGAGACAACGACGACGAGGAGAATGCCCGACACATGCGCCCGGAGGGTAGGTCCTATCCCTTACCAGCAGGATGGAGCGGAGACATCCCGAACAATGAGATGCCAGAGGAGGTATGGACGGCCATCCAGGAAAGGCGTACCGCAGCAATCCGGAAGAGGCAGTGGTTCCGTGTGCAGACTCCAACCGGATCGTACCAGGTGACAATGAAACCCAGCGGCGCCGTCATCGTCAATTTTGCCCCCCCCCCCCGAAGTACGGAGGGGATGTAACGACCCTTTTCTAGGGTCATACAAATTTTAGTATTACACGCCAATGTATATTCTCTGTAAATAGTACTAAGCAGTAGTTAATCTTAAATATTACCAATAACGATATTTCATTAGGGACACGGAGTCCACCAATAATGATATTTCATTAGGGACACGGAGTCCACCAGTAACGTTCCACAAGCTTTTTTCTAGCCAGGGTTGCCAGATTGTGCTGAGTTAGAGTTGCCAGACTGTGCTGAGTTAGAGGATCCAGACGGTGCTGAGCAAGAGTTGCCAGATCGTACTTGGTGGCCAGAGTTACCAGACTGCGTAGAGTTGCCAGATCGTGCAGAGTTGCCAGGGTTACCAGATCGTTCAGAGTTGCCAGATCGTGGCGAACCGGAGTTGTCAGACGGCGTTTCGAGCCGGAGTTGCCAGACGGCGAACAGCCGGGTCGAGCAGTACGACCGGTACCACCAGGTGGCGCGTTTTTCCCGCCAACGGTCGACCGCCAAGCAAGGCGATCGCCGAGTATCGCCGCCAGGGGCGTCTCTATCTTCACTACCGGCTACCGGCCGCCCAGCAGCGCGGCCGCTAGTTGGGAACTATTCCAAAATTCAGCACAACGAACGACGACCAGCGGTAGAGAGTTATGCATCAGTACTTCTGTCGGTCTCTCCGCTCCTGCATACAAAATTCCTAACTACAGGTTCCACCCTTCTATACAAATTTCTTGTGTAGGTTCCTTGGCCGCGACTGAGATCTCACCCCGGCTATAGAAACCACGTCACAAATAAAATGAATTCCATGTCTTAAGTATGTTTCACTGACTAGCATAATATCAATGTTATGCTGGTGTAAGAATATCAGGAGCTCCTCTCGATTGGCAAGGAGGCTCCTGGCATTCCAAATTGCTATTATTAAGCTAGTCATTTGGAGTTTAGGGTAGATCCAGAGCTTCTCTCCCTTTGTAGTTCTCTTACAACAAGTGAGATAGTTGCCAGGGATGATGCTAGTTGGTCAACTGTATACTTAAGCTCAGAAAGCATGTTAGTGATTCTTGAAATGTCCCAAGGGGCTTCAGGTAATGAATGAAGTTGCTGACGATCAACTCTGCGTGGTCTAGATCCCAGAGCCGGGAAGTCTTCTACTTAGGAGTTGGAGACGCTATTTGACTGTCTTTAGGAATCAGTTCTGACTTGCGGGGCAGGTACAAAGTTTTGAAGCCCTCTGGAGGCCTGAGCGTAAAAGACACCACTCTGAATAAAAGCAGATGGGATGGCTGTATGCCTAGTTCTCCGTATTTCCATTCCAGTTGGCATCAGAGGGATTCGTTGAGCCACATTCTTGATATTTTCCGCAAAATCTCTGCTTTTTTTTGTCATAGGCATCATGGTTACCACCAGTTGGAGCAGGATAGATCCTCTACTGTTTTCGCCAAGCAGTCCTGCGAACCGGTCCAGTGATAACATCAAACGTAGAAAGCCTTCCCAAACTAAAAACTTTAATACTAACCCACTTAGTACGCATGAAGGCAAATAATCAGGCAGCACGCCAGTAGTCACTTCCTCGTATTCCTTTTCTATACTTTCATTTGTCGCGCCTACTAACACATAACACGAACAGGCACGTTCTTGGTGTCAGATGGGCCACTTGAATGAACTGATCGTAGTGCATCAACATCCAGATATAAAAAGTGACTACTGGCGTGCTGCCGCATTGTTTGCCTGCATGAGTTCTAAGTTGATTAGAAATCAAATTTTTTTTGTTTGGGAAGGCTTTCTACGTTTGATGTTATCGTGTACAAATCGGTATAATTTGCACATAAGACTCTAAAGGGTTCATGCAATTCAAAAGACGTTCTACAGAGGCGCAACACTAAAGGAATATAGGATCTAGTATTTCTACTCGGTACGTGAAAATTAAGCTGACCCAACAAGTCAGCCCTTTCCACGTCACCGTGGAGAAGGTTATAAATAAAGGTAATGCCAAGCATGGTTCTACAGTTAGCTAAAGATTGTAAGTTAATTAGGGGGTGTCTACCACAGTACGAGGGTAACCTATGACTTGCATCCCAGTTCAAACCGCGTAAAGTGAAAAGTAAAAAGTTCTTTTGAACTAACTCAATGCTTTTACTGTGGACCCCATACTGAGGGCTCCAAACGCAAGATCCATATTCTAAGATAAGACGAACTTAAGAAATTGTTATGCTATATCTGGTGATGATTTGTTTTATTATTGCGATTTTATTTTAGTTTTAGTTTGAATGTACAAGTTTTCACAATATATCTTATTTGTCGTCAATCGCAGAGTGACCGTAGGCTCCCTCTTCATATAAGCATTACTTTCCTTAACCTAATATACTAATGTCCGTCAAATTAGCGTCGGTGAGTTAGCGTCGATATGGAACGGTGGGAAAATGGAACACTGGAGAGGATTTTATTTTTTATTTATTTCATAAATAAACAACTAAATCGAACAAAATAACGTTTATATATACTAAGAAAAGAATTTGCCATCGATTTCTGTTGGGTTTGGGAGCATTTGACCATTGAATCCATTAAAAAAGAGCCTTTGAAAAATCGTGTTTTCACAATTTTCTGAATATCTCGATTTCCAGAGTGTGTGCAATATAATAACATATGCCAGGACAAAGAATATTTATTCTAGTTTTACTCTGAAAAGTTTCATTTCATTTTACCCATCAGTTTTTGAGAAAATCGCATAACAGTCAACTAACCTCGGGGTCAGCTCCATACAAAATTGGGCAGAAAAAATTGTAACTCTTATAACTCCAGTTTCAGAGTGTGTGCCAATATGGTATATTGGCTTATAAGGGGAGGCGTAGAGAATATTTGGTGAAAATTTCATTAGATTTTAACCGTTAATTTTTGAGAAAATCGCATTACAGTGGGCGGGGTATGTGGGCTGATAACACAGGCGCGAACTATGAAAACGGAACCAGCTGAGTACCAGTTGCTGAACCAGACAACGGAAAAATTAAAAAAAAAATACTACCTTTAAAAACATTAAGAATTTATATAATTAAATATAAACTACAGCGATGTTCCCATAAACATCGCCATTCTAAGCCTTTTTGCAAGCGTTTTATTAAAATCCATGCAGTCAGGATAAAATCATTGCAGTTCAGGAGAAATTGCAATTTTTCACTTTATGCAATTATACTGCATATACCACGGCGATATGACTATGCATCCCAAATACCGAACCAGGCATGAATTCGACGCTAACTTTTAAAAAATTCCTACAGAATTTTCCGAGTGTGTGCAGAGATGCACGGTATCTCAAACGAAAGAGGAGAATATTCTCGAATTTCAAATTCAAGTGTTTCTCTTTTCCAACCCCATTAATGAACACTAGTACATTTACATCGATAAGACCGCATGGTGCTCCTATCGATGTATAACCCGCCAATAAATAATTCTTATTGTCAATTTTAATATATTGTTCAAATATGCATGCCCAATTATCGAAGTTGTCATTCTTAGCATTTTGGTAAGTCTGCTATCAAAATACGTGCAGTCGTTTTGGGAGAAATTCGCAATTTCTCACTTTTTCGATTATTATTTAGATAGAAGTGGTGGTATTTTTTCGCTTGTATCAACTTTAATTGTATAGTAAACTAAGGCGAGAAATGTACGAAATGTACAAATGCAGTAAAAACATCCAGACGTTTAGGCCTTTAGTTGTTAAGAAAATTAATTTATAAATTTACGATATGTCGAAGTTTTCGACGGTCTGGCAGCATCGAAAAATCGGATGTCCCGATATTCGAAGAATTGCGGTAAATCTCCATGTTTTTATTGAAGAAGACCTGTCGAATTGCTGTATGGCGTATTCCTCAGTGGATCTGAAAAAAAAATAAATAAATCTGAAATAAAATAAAAATAAAATTTTGTAAAAATCGATTTTTAAAAAATTTGTAAGTAGAAGACCCCCTTAAGTCGTTTTTTTCTGTTGGTTGTCATTGTCGCTCTGCTCTTATTTCGTGTCGTTCTGCTGTCTTTTTGACGTTGGTCTGCTGTCGCTTTGTTCTCCTGATTTCTGCTTTTATTCTTGTTTTTCTTTTGCTCTAGTGTATTGTTCCGCATTTCTAATACAATGCCTGTATATATATAGTATTGATTAGCATCAACAGCAGTGTCGATCTAGCCATACCTTTTTTTAAATTAAAACAATAATAAAGGAATACAAATATACATAGATAGAGTCCCGCTCTCGCGGGACTGCTGCAAAGCTTTACTTTGCAAGCGGTGGTCTGTAGCCATGTCCGTCTGTCTGTCCGTTTTAGAGCTATCAGAATGGAACTTAGAAATTTGCAGTTTTCTGACAATTCTCACTAGTATATAATTCGAAGGAAATAAGTTTTTATGAAATACTTTTATTTGAGATACAAGTTTTTTTCTTTTTTAATTTTTCGTTCTTCAATTAATATATTTTTTTTGTTATTTTCAGGAAAAAAAACATACATTTGTTTACAAAAGCCATACGATGTACATCGATGTTTCTCCAGCTCTACGGCAGTCTGTAGAAACTGGGGCTATAGGGGTGTCAGGAAACTTATCAGATATAGACTACAATATTATTTATAATATTTTTTGTAACACAGCAAAAGTCAACGGCGGGTGGTGTATGACCGCCCAGTCGGCACCGCCACTCGTGCCCAGCGCCCCAGCCACTTACATGCCGCCGGCCAGCAAGGCCATGGAGTGGGTGTCCGAAACAAGTGAAGACGAGGAGGACACGGGACAGAAATTCCGACGCCGTGAGAGGCCCCAGGAGGTAATACCCCTGGACGAGCCCACCCAAACCGGACAACACCTCATGCCGCCGTTAGTTTCCGTGGCAAGAGACCAGGAGCCTCCGGAACACGCACCGGCCAGCACCCCCATGTCCAGCGAGGCCGATCTGAGCCTTAGCATGTCACCAAAGACATGCAGTCTATTGATGGAGGAAGTTCCAGCCGAGCTAGAGGAGCTGCTCCAGGCCCTCCCGGAAGGTTGGGATCCCCAAGCACGCCTCAATCCGCCAGCAGTCTGGTTGTTCTCACCCAGAGACAACGACGACGAGGAGAATGCCCGACACATGCGCCCGGAGGGTAGGTCCTATCC
This sequence comes from Drosophila aff. chauvacae BK-2020, assembly GCA_018903765.1. Taxonomy (NCBI): domain Eukaryota; kingdom Metazoa; phylum Arthropoda; class Insecta; order Diptera; family Drosophilidae; genus Drosophila; species Drosophila aff. chauvacae BK-2020. The sequence goes on from JAEIGO010000862.1 coordinate 713,954, forward strand.
CTTACCAGCAGGATGGAGCGGAGACATCCCGAACAATGAGATGCCAGAGGAGGTATGGACGGCCATCCAGGAAAGGCGTACCGCAGCAATCCGGAAGAGGCAGTGGTTCCGTGTGCAGACTCCAACCGGATCGTACCAGGTGACAATGAAACCCAGCGGCGCCGTCATCGTCAATTTTTTTCTAGCCAGGGTTGCCAGATTGTGCTGAGTTAGAGTTGCCAGATCGTACTTGGTGGCCAGAGTTACCAGACTGCGTAGAGTTGCCAGATCGTGCAGAGTTGCCAGGGTTACCAGATCGTTCAGAGTTGCCAGATCGTGGCGAACCGGAGTTGTCAGACGGCGTTTCGAGCCGGAGTTGCCAGACGGCGAACAGCCGGGTCGAGCAGTACGACCGGTACCACCAGGTGGCGCGTTTTTCCCGCCAACGGTCGACCGCCAAGCAAGGCGATCGCCGAGTATCGCCGCCAGGGGCGTCTCTATCTTCACTACCGGCTACCGGCCGCCCAGCAGCGCGGCCGCTAGTTGGGAACTATTCCAAAATTCAGCACAACGAACGACGACCAGCGGTAGAGAGTTATGCATCAGTACTTCTGTCGGTCTCTCCGCTCCTGCATACAAAATTCCTAACTACAGGTTCCACCCTTCTATACAAATTTCTTGTGTAGGTTCCTTGGCCGCGACTGAGATCTCACCCCGGCTATAGAAACCACGTCACAAATAAAATGAATTCCATGTCTTAAGTATGTTTCACTGACTAGCATAATATCAATGTTATGCTGGTGTAAGAATATCAGGAGCTCCTCTCGATTGGCAAGGAGGCTCCTGGCATTCCAAATTGCTATTATTAAGCTAGTCATTTGGAGTTTAGGGTAGATCCAGAGCTTCTCTCCCTTTGTAGTTCTCTTACAACAAGTGAGATAGTTGCCAGGGATGATGCTAGTTGGTCAACTGTATACTTAAGCTCAGAAAGCATGTTAGTGATTCTTGAAATGTCCCAAGGGGCTTCAGGTAATGAATGAAGTTGCTGACGATCAACTCTGCGTGGTCTAGATCCCAGAGCCGGGAAGTCAGAAGACTTAGGAGTTGGAGACGCTATTTGACTGTCTATAGGAATCAGTTCTGACTTGCGGGGCAGGGACAAAGTTTTGAAGCCCTCTGGAGGCCTGAGCGTAAAAGACACCACTCTGAATAAAAGCAGATGGGATGGCTGTATGCCTAGTTCTCCGTCTTTCCATTCCAGTTGGCATCAGAGGGATTCGTTGAGCCACATTCTTGATATTTTCCGCAAAATCTCTGCTTTTTTGTCATAGGCATCATGGTTACCACCAGTTGGAGCAGGATAGATCCTCTACTGTTTTCGCCAAGCAGTCCTGCGAACCGGTCCAGTGATAACATCAAACGTAGAAAGCCTTCCCAAACTAAAAACTTTAATACTAACCCACTTAGTACGCATGAAGGCAAATAATCAGGCAGCACGCCAGTAGTCACTTCCTCGTATTCCTTTTCTATACTTTCATTTGTCGCGCCTACTAACACATAACACGAACAGGCACGTTCTTGGTGTCAGATGGGCCACTTGAATGAACTGATCGTAGTGCATCAACATCCAGATATAAAAAGTGACTACTGGCGTGCTGCCGCATTGTTTGCCTGCATGAGTTCTAAGTTGATTAGAAATAAAATTTTTTTTTGTTTGGGAAGGCTTTCTACGTTTGATGTTATCGTGTACAAATCGGTATAATTTGCACATAAGACTCTAAAGGGTTCATGCAATTCAAAAGACATTCTACAGAGGCGCAACACTAAAGGAATATAGGATCTAGTATTTCTACTCGGTACGTGAAAATTAAGCTGACCCAACAAGTCAGCCCTTTCCCACGTCACCGTGGAGAAGGTTATAAATAAAGGTAATGCCAAGCATGGTTCTACAGTTAGCTAAAGATTGTAAGTTAATTAGGGGAGTCTACCACAGTACGAGGGTAACCTATGACTTGCATCCCAGTTCAAACCGCGTAAAGTGAAAAGTAAAAAGTTCTTTTGAACTAACTCAATGCTTTTACTGTGGACCCCATACTGAGGGCTCCAAACGCAAGATCCATATTCTAAGATAAGACGAACTTAAGAAATTGTTATGCTATATCTGGTGACGATGAGTCTTCGAAGGACTTTCTGGCGGAGTGCGTCGCTAAGATTAGCGGCGCCTGGAAGGGGCTTAGCCTAAAGCTCGTCCCCGCCACGGATATCCCGAGAAGGCCCAGAGCTCGCATCTGGTTGCCAAAGGGGCTCACGAACCATGATAGGGTGCTCAAGACTCTGAGGGCTCTAAACCAAGATGTCGACATGGCAGACTGGGCCATCCTGAAGGCAGAGCGGGAGATGAGGACAAGCCAGCCTTTCTTGTTCCTCATCAACAAGCAGTGCCTGCCACAGCTAGAGAAAACGGAGTTCAAAGTGCGTTACGGCATAAGGAAGGCAAAGATAAAGGTCTTCCTAGCCGAGCCAGACGACAACCTGGAAGACGACGTCGACGACACCAAGCAGATGCTCGATGACTTGGTGATCGACGATGAAAGCCCCAACATCACACCGCAATAATGCCGAAGGTCGTGCAGATAAACCTGAAGCGTAGCTCGCACGCTTCGGCAAATCTTGCAGTCCTCCTCCGAGAGGAGGACATCGACATCGGCCTCTTACAAGAGCCATGGACCAGGGACGGCCAAATCTCTGGCGTGGCTATAAAAGGATATACAACACTATACACAAACTCGACAGGTAGGCCGAGGGCGGGTATAATCATTAAAAACAACCTTAACGCTCTTCTACATCCCAATCTTAGCAACTCAGACCTAGCAGTGGCCAGGCTTGAAGCAGCGGATGGGACAGCCATGCTGATAGCATCCGGATACATGGCCCACGATGAACCGGCACCCCCTGAAGCGTTTGTCAGGGTGATGCAATGGGCCGAGGACTCCAAGACGACACTCATCCTCGGGTGTGACGCCAACGCCAGGCACACACTGTGGGGAAGCAAGGAAACAAACGAAAGGGGTGAGTCTCTTTTTGAACATATTATATGTCGTGATGTCACTATCTGCAATAAAGGGGAAACACCCACCTTTATTTTTCCGAGTACGGAAGAATTCCAAGGATGGGAGGAGGTCCTAGATATAACGCTCCAATTAGAGCACAGTAACCACAGGGTAGAAAAATGGAGGGTTTCGACAAAAACTCTTTTTCAGACCATAGATACATATTCTTTGAGATTTCGATGCCGACCTGCGAGACGGCACCGAAGCGCAACCCCCGCAACACAGACTGGAACAAATATGAAAAGATTGTACAGTCAAAGGTGAAGAACAGGAAGGTCAAAGTAAGACCCACCCCGGAAGAAATAGACAAGGAAGTCGAGGACTTCACGAATATTCTCAACAACGCGTACGAAGAGTCGTGCAGAGTAACGTACTCCAAGAAGACATATCCGCAATGGTGGAACAGAGAGCTGAGCGAGCTTAGAAAAAAGGCTAGGAAAGCCTTTAATACAAGTTACGGAACCAAAGACTGGCAGCCGTATAAGGAAATACACAAAGAATACAAAAAGCGATATGCGCAGCCAAGAAAGACTCTTGGAGCATGTACTGCGAATCGCTAGAAGGAATCAAAGACACGGCTAGGTTGAGCAAAATACTAGCCAAGGGGCATACAAGCCCCACTCTTATAAACAGACCTGACGGCACAGGAAGTACGTCAGCAGAAGAGACACTGGAGATCCTGCTGGACACACATTTCCCAGGTAACCAGAAAGAAGAAACTCGATCAGAGGAAAGCCAATTGGCGGAACATCAGCAAAGAGTCGACGAGATCGTCACCATGGAAAGAATCCAATGGGCGGTGGACTCTTTCGATAAGTACAAAAGTCCGGGACCGGACGGAATCATACCAGCAATGTTGCAGACAACAAAAGCATGCATTGGCAGATGGCTGCAAGCAATCTTCCAAGCATGCATCAAAACAGCACACATACCACTTCCGTGGAAGGAAGCAAGAGTAGTCTTTATACCAAAACCAGGAAGAAGAGGACACATCCAAGCCAAGGATTACAGGCCGATCAGCCTGACCTCATTCCTCATGAAAACAATGGAACGGATACTAGATATCCATATCAGAGAAAGAACGGAGAAAAACCTTTCCGAAGCACAGCATGCATACAGGAAAGGCAAGTCCACTGAAACAGCACTACACGAAGTAGTGGGATACATAGAAAAGGCACTGGTCTACAAAAACTACACATTGGCCACCTTCTTAGACATAGAAGGCGCCTTCAATAACGTAAACGCAGATTCCATCCTGAGCTCCCTCAACAGGATTGGAGTTGAAGTAGGCATCAGAAAATGGATCGGCGCAATGCTAACGAGCAGAAGGATAACAGCCGAACTGAGTGGCACTCATCACACGAGATACGTGAAGAGGGGCACACCTCAGGGAGGAGTTCTGTCTCCACTGCTGTGGCTGATTAACATGGACGACATATTGAGAGAACTCAATAGCGAAGGAGTAAAAGTGGTAGCATACGCAGACGACGTAGTTCTACTCGCTTCAGGACCATTCCCAGACGTCATCAGCGAACTAATGACAAGGGCGCTGAAAAACTCAACCAATGGGCAAAAGCCTGTGGGTTGGGCATAAACCCAAGCAAAACGGAACTTATGCTCTTTACGAAGAGAACAAAGATTCCCAGATTCAGTAAGCCGAAGATAGACGGTACAGAGCTAGAGCTGTCACAACAAGCCAAGTATCTAGGAGTGATACTGGATACAAAGCTATCATGGAAACAAAACATCAACGAAAGAGTAAAGAAAGCGAGCATAGCATTCTACTCCTGCAGGAAGATGTTCGGGAAAAATTGGGGCATCAACCCCAAGACAATAATATGGCTCTACACAGCGGTTGTAAGACCCATACTCACATACGGAGCACTAGTATGGTGGCCAGCACTAACTAGGGCATACAACATCCAGAAACTTACAAGGATACAAAGGTCGGCATGCGCAGGTGCAACGGGAGCACTTAGATCGTGCCCCGCAGCAGCGCTGAATGCCATTCTAAACATATTACCGATAGAACATTTCATAAGGAACACAGCAGCCCAAAGCGCGGTACGACTGAAGGCAAGCCAGAGCTGGAAGAACTACCACACCGGGCACTGTAAGATCCTGAACGAAATAAACGATCGGTTAACAGTAAATACCGACTACATGACAACCGAGATGCGGTTCGGAAATGCATATACTACGAAATACCCAACAAGAGACGAGTGGAGAAGAGGGAGTGTAACCGAGCCAGATGAGGTATCACTCTACACCGATGGCTCAAAAATGAGCGGCGGGGGTAGGGGCCGGAATCTTTGCTGAAACCTGGGGGATAGAAGAGTCCTTCCATCTCCCAGGGTCAGCAACAGTGTTCCAGGCGGAGGTCCTTGGGATTTTGAAAGCAGCTGAACTTTCATTGGGCCGAGACCTCCAGAATACCAAGGTAAGGATATACTCAGATAGCCAAGCGGCCATCAAATCTCTCGCAACAGCAAGGACTTCATCCACACTAGTCGCCAAATGTAAGGAGGCACTAAACAGACTCGCGGAACACAACAGGGTGCAGATAGCCTGGGTACCCGGGCACGATGACATCCCCGGCAACGAAAAAGCTGACGAACTGGCCAGAAAAGGGTCAGTAGAAATTGCAGTAACAACAGATATTCGAGTATCTCTGAACACTGTTCAGGCCGAGATCAACGACCACTTCAAAGCACTAGCCAGCAAAGAATGGTCGATGAAGGCAGAACACAGGAGATCGAAACTGTGCTGGCCTGAATACAATAGGAGACGGACTGCAGAGCTGATCTCCAAGAGTAAAACGGACATCAGAAGGGTAACGGCAGCCATCACGGGCCACTGGCCAATAGGCACGCATGCCAGTAAGATGGGCCTACCCTATAACCCACACTGCAGAAGTTGCAAGGAACCAAACGAGCAGGAGACACCGGAGCATCTACTGTGTCACTGCCCGGCTTTCAACCAGCTTAGAGCGCGTCACTTCGGAGCCCACCAACTCGGGTCACTAGGGGAAGTGGGGAGGCAGCCAGTGAGTGCCATCCTAGCTTACCTGAATGACACGGGCTGGTACTGATGGGAGGCGCAGACTACAACCAACACGAGGGTGTGGATCAAAACGGAGCATAGCTCTAATTGGAGGTTACAAGCAGTAACCTCACCACTGACACCTACCTACCATATCTGGTGATGATTTGTTTTATTATTGCGATTTTATTTTAGTTTTAGTTTGAATGTACAAGTTTTCACAATATATCTTATTTGTCGTCAATCGCAGAGTGACCGTAGCCTCCCTCTTCATATAAGCATTACTTTCCTTAACCTAATATACTAATGTCCGTCAAATTAGCGTCGGTGAGTTAGCGTCGATATGGAACGGTGGGAAAATGGAACACTGGAGAGGATTTTATTTTTTATTTATTTCATAAATAAACAACTAAATCGAACAAAATAACGTTTATATATACTAAGAAAAGAATTTGCCATCGATTTCTGTTGGGTTTGGGAGCATTTGACCATTGAATCCATTAAAAAAGAGCCTTTGAAAAATCGTGTTTTCACAATTTTCTGAATATCTCGATTTCCAGAGTGTGTGCAATATAATAACATATGCCAGGACAAAGAATATTTATTCTAGTTTTACTCTGAAAAGTTTCATTTCATTTTACCCATCAGTTTTTGAGAAAATCGCATAACAGTCAACTAACCTCGGGGTCAGCTCCATACAAAATGGGGCAGAAAAAATTGTAACTCTTATAACTCCAGTTTCAGAGTGTGTGCCAATATGGTATATTGGCTTATAAGGGGAGGCGTAGAGAATATTTGGTGAAAATTTCATTAGATTTTAACCGTTAATTTTTGAGAAAATCGCATTACAGTGGGCGGGGTATGTGGGCTGATAACACAGGCGCGAACTATGAAAACGGAACCAGCTGAGTACCAGTTGCTGAACCAGACAACGGAAAAATTAAAAAAAAAAATACTACCTTTAAAAACATTAAGAATGTATATAATTAAATATAAACTACAGCGATGTTCCCATAAACATCGCCATTCTAAGCCTTTTTGCAAGCGTTTTATTAAAATCCATGCAGTCAGGATAAAATCATTGCAGTTCAGGAGAAATTGCAATTTTTCACTTTATGCAATTATACTGCATATACCACGGCGATATGACTATGCATCCCAAATACCGAACCAGGCATGAATTCGACGCTAACTTTTTAAAAAATTCCTACAGAATTTTCCGAGTGTGTGCAGAGATGCACGGTATCTCAAACGAAAGAGGAGAATATTCTCGAATTTCAAATTAAATTTATCCGCAATTTAACCGACAGTTTTCGAGAAATTCAAGTGTTTCTCTTTTCCAACCCCATTAATGAACACTAGTACATTTACATCGATAAGACCGCATGGTGCTCCTATCGATGTATAACCCGCCAATAAATAATTCTTATTGTCAATTTTAATATATTGTTCAAATATGCATGCCCAATTATCGAAGTTGTCATTCTTAGCATTTTGGTAAGTCTGCTATCAAAATACGTGCAGTCGTTTTGGGAGAAATTCGCAATTTCTCACTTTTTCGATTATTATTTAGATAGAAGTGGTGGTATTCCAAAATTCAGCACAACGAACGACGACCAGCGGTAGAGAGTTATGCATCAGTACTTCTGTCGGTCTCTCCGCTCCTGCATACAAAATTCCTAACTACAGGTTCCACCCTTCTATACAAATTTCTTGTGTAGGTTCCTTGGCCGCGACTGAGATCTCACCCCGGCTATAGAAACCACGTCACAAATAAAATGAATTCCATGTCTTAAGTATGTTTCACTGACTAGCATAATATCAATGTTATGCTGGTGTAAGAATATCAGGAGCTCCTCTCGATTGGCAAGGAGGCTCCTGGCATTCCAAATTGCTATTATTAAGCTAGTCATTTGGAGTTTAGGGTAGATCCAGAGCTTCTCTCCCTTTGTAGTTCTCTTACAACAAGTGAGATAGTTGCCAGGGATGATGCTAGTTGGTCAACTGTATACTTAAGCTCAGAAAGCATGTTAGTGATTCTTGAAATGTCCCAAGGGGCTTCAGGTAATGAATGAAGTTGCTGACGATCAACTCTGCGTGGTCTAGATCCCAGAGCCGGGAAGTCTTCTACTTAGGAGTTGGAGACGCTATTTGACTGTCTATAGGAATCAGTTCTGACTTGCGGGGCAGGGACAAAGTTTTGAAGCCCTCTGGAGGCCTGAGCGTAAAAGACACCACTCTGAATAAAAGCAGATGGGATGGCTGTATGCCTAGTTCTCCGTCTTTCCATTCCAGTTGGCATCAGAGGGATTCGTTGAGCCACATTCTTGATATTTTCCGCAAAATCTCTGCTTTTTTTGTCATAGGCATCATGGTTACCACCAGTTGGAGCAGGATAGATCCTCTACTGTTTTCGCCAACTCCAGTTTCAGAGTGTGTGCCAATATGGTATATTGGCTTATAAGGGGAGGCGTAGAGAATATTTGGTGAAAATTTCATTAGATTTTAACCGTTAGTTTTTGAGAAAATCGCATTACAGTGGGCGGGGTATGTGGGCTGATAACACAGGCGCGAACTATGAAAACGGAACCAGCTGAGTACCAGTTGCTGAACCAGACAACGGAAAAATTAAAAAAAAATACTACCTTTAAAAACATTAAGAATTTATATAATTAAATATAAACTACAGCGATGTTCCCATAAACATCGCCATTCTAAGCCTTTTTGCAAGCGTTTTATTAAAATCCATGCAGTCAGGATAAAATCATTGCAGTTCAGGAGAAATTGCAATTTTTCACTTTATGCAATTATACTGCATATACCACGGCGATATGACTATGCATCCCAAATACCGAACCAGGCATGAATTCGACGCTAACTTTTAAAAAATTCCTACAGAATTTTCCGAGTGTGTGCAGAGATGCACGGTATCTCAAACGAAAGAGGAGAATATTCTCGAATTTCAAATTAAATTTATCCGCAATTTAACCGACAGTTTTCGAGAAATTCAAGTGTTTCTCTTTTCCAACCCCATTAATGAACACTAGTACATTTACATCGATAAGACCGCATGGTGCTCCTATCGATGTATAACCCGCCAATAAATAATTCTTATTGTCAATTTTAATATATTGTTCAAATATGCATGCCCAATTATCGAAGTTGTCATTCTTAGCATTTTGGTAAGTCTGCTATCAAAATACGTGCAGTCGTTTTGGGAGAAATTCGCAATTTCTCACTTTTTCGATTATTATTTAGATAGAAGTGGTGGTATTCCAAAATTCAGCACAACGAACGACGACCAGCGGTAGAGAGTTATGCATCAGTACTTCTGTCGGTCTCTCCGCTCCTGCATACAAAATTCGTAACTACAGGTTCCACCCTTCTATACAAATTTCTTGTGTAGGTTCCTTGGCCGCGACTGAGATCTCACCCCGGCTATAGAAACCACGTCACAAATAAAATGAATTCCATGTCTTAAGTATGTTTCACTGACTAGCATAATATCAATGTTATGCTGGTGTAAGAATATCAGGAGCTCCTCTCGATTGGCAAGGAGGCTCCTGGCATTCCAAATTGCTATTATTAAGCTAGTCATTTGGAGGTTAGGGTAGATCCAGAGCTTCTCTCCCTTTGTAGTTCTCTTACAACAAGTGAGATAGTTGCCAGGGATGATGCTAGTTGGTCAACTGTATACTTAAGCTCAGAAAGCATGTTAGTGATTCTTGAAATGTCCCAAGGGGCTTCAGGTAATGAATGAAGTTGCTGACGATCAACTCTGCGTGGTCTAGATCCCAGAGCCGGGAAGTCTTCTACTTAGGAGTTGGAGACGCTATTTGACTGTCTATAGGAATCAGTTCTGACTTGCGGGGCAGGGACAAAGTTTTGAAGCCCTCTGGAGGCCTGAGCGTAAAAGACACCACTCTGAATAAAAGCAGATGGGATGGCTGTATGCCTAGTTCTCCGTCTTTCCATTCCAGTTGGCATCAGAGGGATTCGTTGAGCCACATTCTTGATATTTTCCGCAAAATCTCTGCTTTTTTTGTCATAGGCATCATGGTTACCACCAGTTGGAGCAGGATAGATCCTCTACTGTTTTCGCCAACTCCAGTTTCAGAGTGTGTGCCAATATGGTATATTGGCTTATAAGGGGAGGCGTAGAGAATATTTGGTGAAAATTTCATTAGATTTTAACCGTTAGTTTTTGAGAAAATCGCATTACAGTGGGCGGGGTATGTGGGCTGATAACACAGGCGCGAACTATGAAAACGGAACCAGCTGAGTACCAGTTGCTGAACCAGACAACGGAAAAATTAAAAAAAAAATACTACCTTTAAAAACATTAAGAATTTATATAATTAAATATAAACTACAGCGATGTTCCCATAAACATCGCCATTCTAAGCCTTTTTGCAAGCGTTTTATTAAAATCCACGCAGTCAGGATAAAATCATTGCAGTTCAGGAGAAATTGCAATTTTTCACTTTATGCAATTATACTGCATATACCACGGCGATATGACTATGCATCCCAAATACCGAACCAGGCATGAATTCGACGCTAACTTTTAAAAAATTCCTACAGAATTTTCCGAGTGTGTGCAGAGATGCACGGTATCTCAAACGAAAGAGGAGAATATTCTCGAATTTCAAATTAAATTTATCCGCAATTTAAGGGGGTCTTCTACCTTCGCGCTCAAATTTGGGGCCTATTTTTCAAAAATGGATTGCAAAAAAACTACACATGATATCCGAACAAAATTTTTTTTATTTGATTAACAAAAGCTTGAACTTGAAAAAAAAAAAAACCATATGAATTTATCATAACGTTTGCCATTGGCGCGTCGTCGAATTAGCCTCTGCCGGCGCGAAAGAGGCAAACGGTTGGCAAGAAATCTCAGCTTCAGAACGTGCAAACAACAAGAAGTATTTTTTAACTTAATTTTAAGAACGTCGATTAGGTCAGGACACAAGCTTTTTTTAATACTTGAAAATTTCACAAAATGGCAGCGATTTGAACAAAAAATTTAATTTTTGACCATGTTTTTCAACCTAAAAATGACTGTACAAAATTTAAAAAAAATGTTTTCGAAAAAAGCTTGTGTCCTGACCTAGCGAGATGTTTTGTGAATAAGTAACGCTTTACAGATCTTGGATATCTTCTATGGTTTCGTCAAAATCGTGCCAAAACTTTTGAAAAACACTACTTTCGGGAAAACGCGTTTAAAGATAGGAAAAATGGTCGAAACGTATGGAGGTGGCAATCTTTCGGGCTTCGTTTACCCATGAAGGAATGCGAATTTTACAAAACCCTTTATATGGCGTATTCCTCAGATCCTCTAGTATTTAAAAAAAATTAAAAAAAAAATCGATTTTTTCAAACCGCGAAGGTAGAAGACCCCCTTAACCGACAGTTTTCGAGAAATTCAAGTGTTTCTCTTTTCCAACCCCATTAATGAACACTAGTACATTTACATCGATAAGACCGCATGGTGCTCCTATCGATGTATAACCCGCCAATAAATAATTCTTATTGTCAATTTTAATATATTGTTCAAATATGCATGCCCAATTATCGAAGTTGTCATTCTTAGCATTTTGGTAAGTCTGCTATCAAAATACGTGCAGTCGTTTTGGGAGAAATTCGCAATTTCTCACTTTTTCGATTATTATTTAGATAGAAGTGGTGGTATTTTTTCGCTTGTATCAACTTTAATTGTATAGTAAACTAAGGCGAGAAATGTACGAAATGTACAAATGCAGTAAAAACATCCAGACGTTTAGGCCTTTAGTTGTTAAGAAAATTAATTTATAAATTTACGATATGTCGAAGTTTTCGACGGTCTGGCAGCATCGAAAAATCGGATGTCCCGATATTCGAAGAATTGCGGTAAATCTCCATGTTTTTATTGAAGAAGACCTGTCGAATTGCTGTATGGCGTATTCCTCAGTGGATCTGAAAAAAAAAAAAATAAATCTGAAATAAAATAAAAATAAAATTTTGTAAAAATCGATTTTTAAAAAATTTGTAAGTAGAAGACCCCCTTAAGTCGTTTTTTTCTGTTGGTTGTCATTGTCGCTTTGCTCTTATTTCGTGTCGTTCTGCTGTCTTTTTGACGTTGGTCTGCTGTCGCTTTGTTCTCCTGATTTCTGCTTTTATTCTTGTTTTTCTTTTGCTCTAGTGTATTGTTCCGCATTTCTAATACAATGCCTGTATATATATAGTATTGATTAGCATCAACAGCAGTGTCGATCTAGCCATATCTTTTTTTAAATTAAAACAATAATAAAGGAATACAAATATACATAGATAGAGTTGGATAGAGTTCGGAATAGGAATCCGCTCTCGCGGGACTGCTGCAAAGCTTTACTTTGCAAGCGGTGGTCTGTAGCCATGTCCATCTGTCTGTCCGTTTTAGAGCTATCAGAATGGAACTTAGAAATTTGCAGTTTTCTGACAATTCTCACTAGTATATAATTCGAAGGAAATAAGTTTTTATGAAATACTTTTATTTGAGATACAAGTTTTTTTCTTTTTTAATTTTTCGTTCTTCAATTAATATATTTTTTTTGTTATTTTCAGGAAAAAAAACATACATTTGTTTACAAAAGCCATACGATGTACATCGATGTTTCTCCAGCTCTACGGCAGTCTGTAGAAACTGGGGCTATAGGGGTGTCAGGAAACTTATCAGATATAGACTACAATATTATTTATAATATTTTTTGTAACACAGCAAAAGTCAACGGAGGGTGGTTTAAATGCAAATGTATTCCCAATAGCTAGCGCAAACTTGCGTTTGCAAGTTACAAACGCGCAATAAAGGACTGTAATTTCCAGTTTCATCGCCAAAGGAGGATATTAAAGCAACTGCTGATCTCTTTCTGCCTTTTTCAAAAAGCACCACTCTAGATTCTGAAGTTGTTCAAAATCTTTCAAATAATATTGTTTCAATTGTCAAGTATTATTTGCAGAGCTACTAATGCAAGACTTTGAGGAAACAGTAGAAAAGTGCTGCGTAAAATTTTCCAATAAGAAAAGCATACAACATGTTTTAAGAGAAAATTTTTAATCAAAAATCGTTTAAGGCTTTTGCATATTGCAAAGATCCGTCATGTAATTTTTACATGTTTAAAGGGTCATATGATGGATCATTTAACATTTATTTAAATAAATTAAACTTGACCCATTCTTTAAATTCAAAAAAAGGTACACAGTGTAGAGCCATAAATTGGTTTCTTGCAAAGCAAGAAATTAAGGGCAGCACTGCTTTTGAATTTAAAAATAAGTTAGTAAATAAAGCCAGTACCAATAGGGCATTAGTTGGCAACGACCAAATGATAAATGATAATTTATCATATTATAGAAATCTCATTTCCGAAGATAATGCAAAGGAGGACTTTGAAAAAGATCCCTTGAAAGATGCCTTTGAAATGAAATGTCAAAATTTTACAGACTACAATCAGCATCTTTCAACGAGGCTTGAGGTGTTTTTGTGGAACAAAGACCACTTAAGTCTGTTTGAAAAATCGGGAGAGTTTTCCCGAAGAAAAATTGTTTAAAAATGCTGGACTGGCGGCTGGCAGCCTAGCTGGGGAATTTCCTAAGCGAAACGAAGAAGAAGACGAGGAGATCGATGTAAAGAAGTTTATTCGCAGGCGCAGCTGCAGCTCTCGAATTCAGTTTTACGACTGTTTTTTGCGAACAGCATCCGAACATGCGTCGCGCCGAAGTTGGAAAGCTTATCAGTTGCACTCGGCTATGAGCAAAACTGAGTGTGTTAGATCAAGCTGATAAGCTTTTTACATTTTGTTTTTGTTTACATTCAGTTTGTTTACATTTCATTTCATATTCATATTTAACAAAAGTAAACTTATATTTAACTTATATTTAACAAAAGAAACCTTAAACTACTGCTCCAACATTCCGGCCCCGTTAAAGGGCTCCTGCGCTTTACACTCCTCGACAGGGAGCAAAGCCAACTTGTGGATGGCGCGCTTGATGATGCCTCCTGACGTCCGCACCTCCGCCACACGCACTCTATCGTCCTCGCCGACTGTTGTTGCCACCACGCGGCCTGTTAGCCAACGCTGCGGGGGCAAGTTGTCCTCGCGGACGAGCACTAGGGAGCCGACCTCCAGATCGCGGCCTCCGACGCTCCACTTGTTGCGCTGCTGCAGGCTGGCGATGTAGTCCTTGGACCACCCGTCCCAGAACTGCTGCTTGAGCGCGGACAGCATTCGCCACCGCTTCAAAAACGCGCAACTGGCCTTGCTGTAGACTCCTCCTGTGTCTGATTCTTGCGGCAGCGTGATCAGAGGCTGACCTATTAGCAGGTGTCCAGGAGTTAGGGCCTCTCCATCGTTGGGATCGTTGCCCGGCGACGCGATTGGACGCGAATTGAGCAGCGCCTCTACCTCGACCAGGTGGGTGCTCAACTCGTCTGCTGTGAGCTTGGCGTTGCCGACTCCGCGCAGCAACCGGTGTTTGGCGGATTTGACGGCTGCCTCCCACAGTCCTCCGAAGTGTGGTGACCTCGGCGGTATGAAATACCACTCTACGCCTCTCTGAGCCGCGTATCCCCTCAGCTCGTCCCGACTGCGGTGAAACGCTTCGCTCAGCTCCCTCAGAACGTTGCACGCTCCTACGAAGTTGGTGGCGTTGTCGCTGTACACCTTCTCCGGCAGCCCTCTCCTCCCGACGAACCTTTTAAAAATAGATAAGAAGCTGTCAGTGGATAAGTCGACAACAAGTTCAAGGTGAACAGCCTTTGACGAAAAGCACACAAAAACGGCCACATAAGTTTTTATAGGAGGTCTACCGCGGATCTTTAAGGACACATAAAATGGACCACAGAAATCTACTCCGCAAACTAGAAACGGGCGCGCCATTCGGACCCTATCGGCTGGCAAATTGCCCATTATCTGGCTCATCAGCACTGGTTTATACCGGAAACAGTGAACGCAGCTACGGACAATTTTCGTGCATGCTTCTCGCGCATTGATCAGCCATATCTGTTGTCTCAACAGTGAAACCATCACCTTGACGCCGGCATGGTAATGAGTTCGATGCAGGTTGCGAAGGAATAGTGAAACAAATTCTGATTTTGAGGACATTAATAGAGGAAATTTGGCATCATACGGAATTGGCGCATTTAGCAATCTCCCCCCAACTCGGATTAGGTTGAATGTCACACCTTCGAAATCGCTGGTGTGTATAAAAGGATTCAACCGCTGTAGATGTGGGCTCAAAACTTCAGACTTTTCCAACTTGATGTATTCTGAGCCGAACTCCGCCTTTTGAAATATTTGGACCATCCTAAGGAACGACAACTTCAGTTCGTTAGCCGAAATGACGACCTCGCGTTGACGCTTCTTCCCTTGAATAAATCGATTTACATAGGCCATGATCCGTAGGAGTTTATTAAATGATGAACATCTTCCAACAAGCTCAATAAAGGCATTCGTTTGGTTTGTTGTGACGGCACATACTGCCACGCTTTTCTTGTTCTCAGACAACTGTAACTCCGTTGAAACTTCAATTTGATGTGACTCAGGCCACTCGCTTGGATTTCGGAGTAAGAAGTCTGGTCCATTTTCCCATAGAGCACACATCAAACCTTCTATGTCTGTTCCACGTGATACTAAATCAGCCGGATTCTCTTCCGTGGGCACATGACGCCAAACTACATTCTCTGTGAGTTCTTGGATTTCAGAAACTCGATTTGCGACAAATGTTGCTAGAGTAGACGGATCCCTTTTTAACCAGTATAATGTGACTTGTGAGTCCGACCAGAAGTTAATGCTTTCAAACTCTAATTTGTTAAGCAAAGGAGCTACTTGAGACCAAAGCTTGGCCAGCAGATGCGCTGCACACAGCTCGAGCCTTGGAATTGATTTTGTTTTAAGTGGGGACACTCTAGACTTTGCGGTTAAAAGTCTTGATAAACTATTTGTCCCAGCCACGGTACGAATATAAATGCAACAGCCGTAGGCGTGGCTCGATGCATCCGCAAACCCGTGGATTTGAACAGTGTCATAGCCAGACAGACAGATATATCGAGGAATGGAGATCTTGTCAATTGCTAATAAATTTTGCTTAAATTCGTTCCAACTGGTATGCAAATTCATGGGAACCGATTCGTCCCAATCTAATTTTTGTCGCCACAGTTCCTGAAGTAAGATTTTTGCTCGTGTAATCAATGGACATAACAATCCCAAAGGGTCAAACAAACGAGCTGTGACGGACAAAATGTTTCGTTTAGTTGGTGGTAAGGACTGAAACGAGTCCTCCAAGCTATAATGAAACGCATCATTCTGAGGGTTCCATCTCATACCAAGCGTTTTGACGGACTCAGAAGTGTTAAATATAAGGGATTTTTCTGATCCCTGGTTGGTCATTAAACTTGGGTGATTTGTTGCCCATTTGACTAAATGAAAACCCCCGAACTCCAAAACCTTAGTCACTTCTCTACGAATTTCCTCCAACTCTTCCATACTGTTCGCTCCTGTGAGCATATCGTCGACATAGAAGTCGCTTGAAATCACCTCTGATGCAACCGGATGTGACTTAGCGTAAATTTTTGATAGCTCTATGAGGCAACGGATGGCCAGAAACGGAGCAGAGGCTGTCCCATAAGTAACAGTGTTGAGGCGATAGGTTTGGAGATCTTGCGTCGATTTTTCTCTCCAGACGATAAGTTGAAAATCCCTGTCTTCATTGGCAATGTTCACTTGCCTATACATCTTTGAGATATCAGCCGTCAAGGCATATTTGTGCAATCGAAATCTTGCCAGAATAGCGTAAAGCTCCCTCTGAATAGTTGCACCCACCATTAAAGTCTCATTTAATGATATCGAGGTTGACGTTTTGCTTGAAGCGTCGAAAACAACTCGCAATTTTGTGGTGCTACTATCAGGTCTCAGGACACATTGATGTGGAATGTAATAGTGTTTCCCTGGAGGAGGTGTTGGAAGCAATGACATGTGCCCAAGGTTAAGATACTCTCTCATAAACTCTTGATACATGTCAAGTAACTCACGATTATTCGCAAGCTTGCGCTCCAATGCAAGAAATCTGCGCTTTGTCGTTTCGAAGGATAAGCCTAAGACACTTGGATCTTTCTTAAATGGCAACTTCACCTCAAAACGACCAGACGAAAGCCTGTGTACGGTTTGCTCAAAGTGCTGCTCGCAAGCAATTTGTTCAGCTGTATAAACAGCCTTCGATCTCTCAGGAACGTGTTCCAATTCCCAAAATCGTTCCACCAGAGAGTCGAGAGAACTTATATTTTCATTTCCAAAGACGCTGCATACCTGAGCGTTCTTCGATGCGCGTTGAGTGAACTTTCCCGAAACAATCCATCCTAATAAAGTTTTTTGAAGTGAAGGATGCTCAGAACCCAATTTTATTTGGCCTACGCTCAGAAGATCGAAAAAGGATTCCGCACCAATCAGTAAGTCTACTTTTGCGGGCTTGTGGAACCGAGGGTCTGCCAGTTCAATGTTTTCCGGAATTTTCCATTGGGCACAATTTACTTCATGATCGGGTTGATATGATGAAATTGACCTTAACACCCAAAAATCGGTAGCGAAACTATGAGCATTGACGCGAGAATGAATCGAGGTGTGGACTTTGTGCCGTACTACCGAGTCGTTTTTCCCTACAGTAGTAATATTCAGATAAGATTCTTGCCTGGGTAAACGCAAACGCTGTGCTAAGTCCTCTGCCATAAAATTGATTTGAGATCCTGAATCTAAGAGAGCTCGTGCTACTTGAAACTGTCCAAATCTATCTCGTACCTTAACGACAGCAGTAGCAAGAATAACTTGGTCACTACTTGCGACGTGACAAGACTGCGCTTGAGTATTATGATCAAAAGCTACTGAAGATGCCTGGGCATGCACTTGAGGAACTGATTCCGAAGAAATCGGTTGCTGCTCTACCCCGTATCTGTGAAGCACTGTGTTATGAGGCTTAGAGCAAACACGACACTTTGCCGCTTTGCATTTTTTCACTGGATGACCTGGATTAAGGCAATTTATGCACAACCGATTATGTTTCGTGAAATCGAACCGTTGAATCACCGATAGAGCCAAAAAAGGTTGACAACTGCCTAAACTGTGATTTGTGGCTGAGCAATATCGGCATTTCGATTCAGGTCGGCGGTCTGTTTGCGTGCATGAGAAGGAGGATTTGGAATATCCTTTATTGGATCCTTGGCTAGGCTTCCCTTTACTCTTGGTTGACTCCTCGGCAGCTAAATGTTGGTATCGCCGATTCAACTGAGTCGCGCAATCAGACCACGTCGGTAAAGTATTATAATCTAGCTGTTCCTCAAATCGGGATTTTGTTGTGTGATCTACCTTGGACATTGCTATGTGAATAAAAATTGCGTTATTTATGTCCTTTTCACTTCCCAATGACTGTAACGATGCATATAGAGCTGATATTTCATCAATAAGGGACCTCAAGCCGGATGCAGAGGGTTTTGATACTTGAGGGAGGTCAAACAGTTGAGAAATTGTGTCGAAAAATATCAAGCACTTATTGTCGTAAACATTTTTCAGACTAGCCAATGCCTTTTCATAATTTACATCAGAAATTTGAAACGCCTTAACAGTTCCTAATGCATCACCTGTAAGACAGGTCAGCAAATGGTTGAACTTTTCTATGTTCGTTAGAGATTGGTCGTTGTGAACTAAACTCTCAAAAAGACTAATGAAATTTTTGAAGTCGGAATGTTTTCCACTAAATTTGGGTAAATTCATTTTTGGTAAACTGGAGGAATGACGATAAATACTGATTTCCCCTTGACTAAGTCTCTGAGGCTGGACTTCTCGCATTGCGGACCGATAAAGAGCCTTTGTTATTATGCACATATCCTCAACAGACGCTCTTAAATCATTTACTGGGTTTAGCACATCGATGTCTGACTGAATATCCATTAATTTTTCACAATATGTTTCGAGAAGTTGCATTCGGTATTCCAGTTGAAAACTATCGAACGAAATTGTTCTTTCCTCAAATGCAGTCCGCATTCGTCCAATGTCGCTCATAACCCTATCATGTTTTTGCATAGCCAATATTAACTTGGCATTAGGCTTTGCCGATACTTCCTTTTCTTTTTCCATCTTGAAGTTAATTGGTATAAATAAAAGTACTCCAAATGCTGGCAACTTTCCGAAACAAAGGTTAAATCTCACTCGTAAATGCTCACTTAATTAAATGCGCACTCAACCAATTTGTAATAAATTCCCAAATATAAAAATTTGATGATTTCCAAGTTCAAATTCAAATAATAAATTTTATTGGGTTATATAAGGGTTAAATGTGCACCGAGAAACTAACGAAATGCACAGAATATGTGGTTTGTATGTGTATGTACCGTTGATGTATAAACCAAAGCCGGAAATTTCACAAAATTTGAATTTTATTTGACATATAAAATGTCCGAAATATTTAAGTGGATCCCGTACGGGTTAAAGATGCCCACAAACACCGCCGAAAAATGCCAAAAATTTAATAAAATTTTCTAAGGCCGAATATCTCCAAATAAACTGAATTAATGTCCACGCAATTGCATATACACATATGTATGTATACATACAAATGTAAGCAGGGCTTAAATTCACTGCCGAGTTTTGCAGGAACTTTCCACTATGTAAAGTTTGAGAGCCACTGCCACAGTATGTACTGCTGAAAATAACCGATGTGCGGTATATACATATATTTCGGCCACTGACACCGTCTATATAGCAGACAAATAACTGCTCTGGAACTGCACAAAAGAGAAACGAAGTTGGCGGCAAACTGGCGTTATGTATATGTATGTATGTAGGTTTACTGTTCTTTGCAGTTTAACCGTATGTATATAACGCACATAAATTTCTCCAAATTTTCACAGAATTTAACACCAAAGGCAGTTCACTTTTTATATTTATATTTTTATTTGGGGGTGGTGGTTAATTTGGGATTTTAATTGGTTTTCCAATTTAACATATATGCCAAGAATTATTAATGCACAAAATACACACATAAAGTGGAGTGCTAATTATTTTTAATTTTTGGCACTGAATACCTGGTTATTATTTGGCATAATTTCCAAAACTTTCCTTTTTTTCCACTCCAAATGTTCGATCGCCGAATCCAAATAATTCGCCGAATTCCACCAGCTAGGTTTTTCGCAACAAAATTAAAAAAAAACAGAACAAGTGCCGAGACGACGAAAATGCACTATTTTTGTTCGTTTTTTCCGACGCGAAAATTAGGAAAATGCCAGCCGTAGTCCCTGTTCGGGCGCCATGAAAAATCGGGAGAGTTTTCCCGAAGAAAAATTGTTTAAAAATGCTGGACTGGCGGCTGGCAGCCTAGCTGGGGAATTTCCTAAGCGAAACGAAGAAGAAGACGAGGAGATCGATGTAAAGAAGTTTATTCGCAGGCGCAGCTGCAGCTCTCGAATTCAGTTTTACGACTGTTTTTTGCGAACAGCATCCGAACATGCGTCGCGCCGAAGTTGGAAAGCTTATCAGTTGCACTCGGCTATGAGCAAAACTGAGTGTGTTAGATCAAGCTGATAAGCTTTTTACATTTTGTTTTTGTTTACATTCAGTTTGTTTACATTTCATTTCATATTCATATTTAACAAAAGTAAACTTATATTTAACTTATATTTAACAAAAGAAACCTTAAACTACTGCTCCAACACTGTTACTTAACCACATCAAAAAGGATACTTTTTATATAGATGCCACAGGATGTGTTGTACAGCCAATGAAGTTTGTAGAGAAAAGAATTTTTCTCTATTAATTGGTGGCACATATTCCAGAGCATCAAATGGTGTATCCCGTGGCACATTCAATTTTGTCCAACCACACTGCCTATGATATTGGTCTCTTTCTATGTAATCTAAATAGGTTTTGTCGATAAAATAAATTCACACTGCCAATATGCAAACGATTTATAACCGATGTCAGTTTTGCAATCATCCAAGCGGTTCTTAAAGAATTCAATGACTTGGATGTCATAGCATACAATAGCATGTGTTTTAACTTTTTATACGAAAAAAGTGAAATATTCCCTGCAGTATACGTTCAGTTGTGTACGAGCCATTGTGCAAAAATAATGTGTGTCGATATAGACAAAACTGTTGGATTGGCAAGCATTGAATTAAGAGATTTTCTAAGAAAAGCCCTAGTTCTGGCTTATAATATAATTACTGTTAATGACTTAGAAAAATGGTTCTTCAATTTAGTAACCATTATTCTATCTCCATTCATAAGCAGTAAGGTACGCGAGGCTATCTCATATTTATTAGGTAGTACCCCAATGGCATTTGCTTTGGGAGAGAAAGAGTCGTATGCGAGGTCAACGCCACACATTAAAGATGATTCACTAAAAACCATTGCTGGTAAGAGTGAATTTAGGCAACGTTTTGAAACCATTGCCTCTGAAGTAGTCGAAATAATTTCTGTCGAATCAGATTTGGGTGAAGAAAACCGATTTCATCATTCAAAAATGGTTGATGTGATATTAGGCAAATTATTGTTTTTGCGCCATTTTGGACAAATATAATAGGAATTTTTATTGATCATAGCAATAAGAGACCCAGCAATGGTCCAATAGACTCTATGTTCAAGACTCTAAAACACAGCGTAATAAAAAATAAACAGGGACTAAAACTAGGAAGATTTATTCGTAAAATGAATGATTTTTCTAACTCTGTGGTGCGGCAAGTTGAACTTGCACAGAATTTGGCCCATGGTGCTATTATTAAAGCTAAGCAAAAAAAAAAAATAATAATAATTTCCAAAAGTAAGATTATATGGCCGATAAGTTGTCAAATAAAAAAATGTCGACTGTTAGAGAAAGTTGGCAGAAAAAAGGCAATAAAAAACTTAATATTGGGTTATTTAAAGGAGATTTTTCACGACTGAATACTGCCTGTGAATCAAAATTAAGTAACTAAGAAACGAATATTGATTCCAATGCCTCAATACATTTAGACCATTCCTACTCTAAAAAGGGTAATGAATTTAAAATTGAGGAAAACTTCAAAAATGTTCTGATTGAAATATTTAAATCGTATACGTTTTGTACGAAAAATGTACATTTTCACGTACTTAATTGTAAGACAATGTTTCAGTCTATACATACATTTAATGTTGATTGATTCAATTATCATCTTGAATTAGATGATATACTAACATTACAGAACAAAAAGTGGGTATCTAACTCTATGTTAGATGCCTCTTTAAATTCTTTAATTTTTGATACAAGTGACGCTAGTTACATTAATCTACCATGTCAACTAGATAAGAATGGTTTTCAGAATGAGAAACTAATTAAAGCTGCTTATAGGAGAATTTCCTGGAGGCATCTTCTAGCGATGCCAGAACCGTAGCGCCTAGGTATTTCATTCTTGCCCTTGCTAGGGCCGGACATTTGCAAATGAGATGCGCTAGTTGAGATGGTTTCAGTTGCCTCGGATTCATCACAACTCCGGCATTTGGCTTTTCGGTAATGCCCAGCTTGACTGCATATGCCGCAGCTAGGCAGTGACCTGTGAGAAATTGCAAATTTCTATTCACTGCACGTATTTTGATGGCAGGCCAAAATGCTTAGAATGACAACGTCGTTAATGGGGCAAGCAAATTTGAACAATTTATTAAAATTTACAATAAGAATTATTTATTGCCGGGGTATACATTGATAGGAGCACGAGGCGGTCTTATTAATGTAAATGTACCAGTGTTCATTAATGGGGTCGGAAATGAGAAACACTTGAATTTCTCGAAAACTGTCGGTTAAATTGCCTTTAAATTTAATTTGAAATTCGAAATTATTCTCCTCTTTCGTGTGAGATACCGTGCATATCTGCACACACTCGGAAAATTCTGTAGGAATTTTTTAAAAGTTTTTTTTTTTTTTTTTATCCTTGGTATTATTTATCGAATCTTCTCATTTTCGAGACTAACAATAAGTGTATCAAATCTAATACTATAACCTAACTAGGAGTCATGTAGACTGAGACAGTGGCCCTGACAAGTTATGGCTGGGTTGGAAGGTCTGTACGTTGCAGGCGGGTTCGACTGGAGACCCGAGTCAAGACCCTTGCTAGAGGATTTGGGTGGACAGAGAGTTTTTCATTGTAGGACGCTTTTTGTTTGTCTATTTCATCTTTTATTGCGAGAATGCCGAGCTCCCTGGATGTTTTGGTTACGAATATACCATGGTGCCCCAGTGATAGTTCGCTGGATCTTTGATTGGGATAGCTGTATGATGTCTATGTTGGTTCTGCTCGCGTTCCCCCACAGCTGGGAGCCATACGTCCAGATTGGCTTAAGAGTGGAGTTGTAGAGCATGACCTTGTAGTCCAGACACAAGGGCGATCGTGAGTTTATAATCCAGTGGAGGCTGCTGGCTTTTAGTTTTAGGTGCAGTTTCTTGCATTCGATATCTCTACACCATGTTAGACGTCTGTCGATGTGGATGCCGAGATACGTTACTTAATTGACTTGATCCCCGCAGATCCCCGCGTGCTATTCAGGCAGAGCGGAGGGCAAGTTTGTCTGTTAAGGGTAAACGTTCTGTGTTTACACTTTTGTTCGTTTATTTTAATACGCCAGTCAGATAGCCACTTCTGGACTACCACGAGGTGGTTGGCGAGTTGGGTTGTTGCACGGACTGGGCATCTGGTGCGGCTAAGGATCGCATTGTCGTCGGCGAAGGTGGATGTTGTTAGTCGGTCACTAGTGGGAATATCTGCTGTGTAAAGGACGAATAAAGTTGGCCCAAGTGCGCTACCTTGTGGGACCCCAGCTTCGATAGTGTAGCTGTCGGAAATTGTTGTGTTACATCTTACTGCGAAGGCTCTATTGTAGAGGTAGGATACAAGAAGTTTATGAGTGTACCCGGGCAAGTGTGTTTTAATTTTATGCATGAGACCTTTGAGCCAGACGCGGTCGAATGCTTGAGATACGTCGAGGAATATCGCGCTGCAATATTCCCTATGTTCGAAGGCTGTGTGAATTTCTGATGTTATTCTGTTTACTTGCTCGATAGTTCCGTCTTTTTCTCTGAAGCCAAATTGATGGGCTGGGATAATGTTGTGTGCTCCCATATATGGTATTATGCGCGTTAGAAGGCATTTTTCGAATAATTTGGACAGGCATGATAATAAACTTATTGGTCTGTAAGATGACGGAATCGTGTGATCTTTTCCGGGCTTCGGTATCATTATAATAATTGATTTTTTCCATTTCCTAGGATAGTAGCCGAGACTTATGATTCCATTGAAGAGTTTACAGATGACCTCAATAGCACAGTACGGAAGTTCCATTATCATTTTTGTAGTTATTAGGTCACCGCCTGGAGCCTTTTTTGGTTTTAGCTCCCTGATGACTTTTGTGATCTCGTTCGGCTGAAATGTAGTTGGCGTGGATTCAGTTTCGAGGTGGATTTGCGGAGGAACATAATCATTAGCTGCGGGGTTCGGCTGGAAGACGCCTCTGAGATGTAAGGCAAATGATTCGGCTCTATCTTTGTCGCTGCGGGCCCAGCACCCTGAAGAATTCCTTATAGGGGTGACGGTTTCAATTAGAGCTTAGATTTGGGTGAGCCCTCCACAAGGGATGCTTTGTACTAGTTGGCGAGAGTTTTCCAATATATTTAAGTTGTTCATTTTCAGCTTCTTGCTTCAGGGTCCGGGTTAGATTGCGGGTGGCTTCAGTAAGACGTTGCTTTGAGCATGGCGATCTGCTGGTTTGCCACGCTCGTCGCAGACGCCTCTTTTCCTGAACCAGCTGTTCAATTTGACGGTTGGTTTTGAACTTCTTAAATTCCCCATCTTTCCGTTTCGGGGTTGAGATCTTGGCTGCTGTGACGAGTACCTCTTCCAGGGCGGCGGTGGAGCAGTCGATGTCCGCTTCGATATTTAGTTGGGGAGTTAGCTCAATGTGGGAACTCACATACTTTCTATATTTCATCCAGTTAGTGTTGTGCGACGTCAGCCTGTAGAGGTGGTCCAGCCGTAATTTCTGGGCTTTGAAGAAGGCTTATCAACAAAGGCGAGTGGTCAGATGAGAGATCCGGTAGTGCTATGGCGCTTATTAGATTGCGTGGGATGTTTTTTGTCACCGCGAAATCAATTAGATTCCACGTCACCGTGGATAAGGTTAAAAATGAACGTAATGCCAAGCATGGTATTACGGTTAGCTAAAGAAGGTAAGTTAATTAGGAGAAGTCTACTAGAGTACGATGGTAACCTCTGGTTTGGATCCCAGTTCAAACCGCGTAAAGCGAAAAGCAAAAAGTTCTTCTGAACTGACTCGATGCGTTTACTGTGAACCCCATACTGAGGGCTCCAGACGCAAGATCCATATTCTAAGATAGGACGAACTAACGAAATATATAAGAATTTTGTAACATAGGGGTCATTGAACTCTTTCGACCACCGTTTAATGAAACCAAGCACACCTCTGGCTTTATTCACCATGCACGAAATATGATCGATAAAGTCAAGTTTAGGGTCCAGTCTGACACCCAAATCATCGACTATATTAATTTTTTCCAAAGAGCAGCAGTTTAGCGTGTAAGTCGCGAGCTTGGGAGCGCCATGAGATAAAATCATTAGCTTGCATTTAGAGCCGTTTAGGTTCAATAAGTTTATGCGGCACCATGTTTGGAAGTTATTGAGAGCTGTTTGTAAATTAGACTGGCAGGAAGCGTCCTTATATTGCACGCAAAGTTTGACGTCGTCCGCGTACATAAGTACTCTGGAGTTAGTCAAAACTTTGGGCAGGTCGTTGATAAATAATGTAAACAACAGGGGACCCAAATGGCTCCCTTGCGGGACGCCAGAAGTAATCCTGAGAACATTAGATAAAGAATTTTTAAAGAGGACCTTTTGCGTTCCGCCATTCAGATAACTTGAGATCCAACTAAGAAGATCAACCGGAAATCCCATTAGATCGAGTTTCCGAACAAGAAGAGAATGGTTGGCAGAATTTTCAGAGTCTGAAAATAAAGTTCGATTTGGGCATGATGTAGGAATAAGTCTGATTACAGTCAGTGGAAGTTGAGTAAATGGTTTGAAAAAACTGCGCAAACAACATTTTTTACGGTTGTATTTTCAAACGAAAGCGTTAACAAAATTCCGAGCAGATAAATAAAGGGATAAGGCAGAGTTAGAACCGGTATATTTATATTTAGTATTCAGCCTAGATTTTTTGTTTTTAAGATGACTCAACTCTTTAGTAAACCAAGGAGGCTTATTCGATGTTAATGGATAGTATAACGGAACACATTCAGTAAAAAAGAAATTTTTGACTCTGTTAAAAATATCCACGGCTACTGACATGTCAATGCACATGTATAAATCGGACCAATTAAAATCTGATATAAAGTTATTCAGCCGTTCGAAGTCCGTTTTGCGAAAACAAAGGACTTTCTTGGCTGGACAGTCAGATATGTTCTATAAGTCAGTCCCAATGTCGAGAGTCACTTCGAAAATACAATGATAGGGATCTTCGGGAAGCGTCAACGGCGCCACCCTGGCTAAACTGACTCTTACCGGATCTGAGACAAAACAGAGATAAAGCAAGCGCTCTAGGGAATTTTGTACATGGTTGACTTAAGACAGCGAAATGTCGACCAAGCCAGTAATAAAATCATGCTGTGTTGAGGTGAAAAGTACATTAGAGGAAGTATTTGAGGACCAAATAGCCTCTGGGATATTAAAATCACTAAAAACTACTAAATGATCCTTATTAGAAAGTCGGTTTAAAACAGTTTGGATAGCGGAAAGATGGTTCCAATAAATAGGAAGTTCGGACTAAGGAGGAATGTATGAACAGGTAATGAAAATAGAGCTACCATTAATGGTTAGCTTCACACAGAGGAATTCAACATCAAACTCCTCGAAAGTTATTCATTCCGACGCGAGAGTGGAGTCAACCGCTATGAGGACACCACCCCCACGTCTGATAGGCCGATCCAGCCGATATATTGTGAACACAGCTGGGAAAACTTCGGAGCTCAGAATCTCCGGCTTTAACCAGGTTTCTGTGAACACAATAACCTGGGAAGCAAACGAGAGACTATCAGAATATAATTTGGGAAGCTTACTACGTAGGCCTCTTGCATTCTGATAGGAGTTAGAGAGGAAGTTAATTAGTTTTTTTTTTTTTTTTCTGGTACTGAAGAACTAGTGAGATGGTTCTGAGGTGGGCTAGCTGAAGCCACCGGACGGGTCGCAGGTTGCGGATAGCGCAAGGCCTCCTGTGGAGGTTAGCTGCGAATAGCGACTTGTCGTGAATAAGCAGTCCCGGACAACAGCGGGTACCACACCGTTGTAGTACCGACAAGGCGCTTGTCTGACCGTCTTTAACACATAGTCTTACATACTCCATACCTCCTACACGTTTTCCTACCCACATCCTATCCCCAACATCTCACAAGGGCAGTGGTGACGTCCTGAGGCAATGGTGCCACTTCACCCCCTAAGCCAGGGTGTCATGCGTTTCCGTGCCCATTGGCTGGTTTGCAGTCAGGGGGTAACCGACTGTATTCGGACGGAGCCTCACCGATACCTGGCCGCCTCGGTGAGTAATCCCTGGCCCCAGCGTGTTAATGGGGGCTATGACACGCTGGTAATACTTTCCCCTACACTCGTGGGACCAATTCATGGACAAAAAAAGATCAAAAAATTTTAACACGCGGGACTTAACCGCAACCCAGGTGGCAGAGCGGATAGAGGAGGCGGCTCTGGACGACGGTGGTAAGCTGTCGCTGCGTAGGGGCTTGGCCCCTCACCCTAAGAGTGCTGCAAAGCCGAAGGGCCTGACCCTGACGCAGAGCGCCTCAAAGAGTGCTGCAAAGCCGAAGGGCTCGACCCCGACGCAGAGCGCCTCGAAGGGTGTAGAGACCTTCAAGTCTCGAGTGGCCGGCAGTGAGGCCACCAAACGTACTGACAGCAGGGGGGGTTGCAGTGCCCGGCACTGCCCCAGCGGCTGTCCAGCAGGCGGGCGACGCCAGCAGGAGAGACGCTGCAACACCCTCTTCCGTAAGGTCGAGGCAGCAACTGGCGAAGCAACCTGTCCCAGCGGCAGGGCAGCCTGGAGGAGCCGGTGATCCCCTGAGGCAAGGACTCAGCGGAGCCGGCCGAAAGTGGTACCTCCGGTACCTCGAGCGTGGCTTGAAGCCGGAGGAGGCCCGGAAAAAGCACTGGAGCACCGTGCACCGAACGGCCAGGCCGTTGCGGGGACGAACGTGTCTCCAGTGGAGAGAGTCGGCGGCCAGGCCGTTGCGGGGAGGAAGCGGCTACTGCAACACACGTCGCCGCTTGACCTCCCCAAGACCGAGTCCAAACGGACCAAGAACGTCGCAGCGCTGGAGGGATCGAGGACCTCGCTAGTCGGGAAGCGTCCGAAGGTGGCCTCGTACGCAAGTGTAGCCAAGGGCACGAACCTTGCTATACTGGCGGAGGACTACCTGAGGAGGCTCCTGACGAAGGATGAGCTGTCGGCGGTGGAGCAGGCCCTCGTCGAAGAGATGAGGAAGGGCTGGACCGCGGCTCTAAACTTTAACGGCATCCAGTTCCGTGATGGTCTACTATTGGTGGACTGCATGGACTGCGATGCCAAGAAGTGGCTGGAGCTGACGGTCCCCAGCATCAGCACCAAGGTGGGTGTGCAGCTCCGCACCTGCCTGCAGGATGACGTGCCGGCGATGAACATCGTCACGGTTTACCTGCCACGCACCGCAGGGGAGACGATGGAGAAGTCCCTTGGGCTGCTCAATGAGCAGAACAGGGGCCTTCTCACCGAGACCTGGCGGGTCATCCGGCACCTGGAGTCCAAGGGTGGCAAGGTGCTGATGCTCGGCCTGGATGAGGAGGCGCTGACACTCCTTAAGAAGCGCGAAATGCTGGTGAGCTACAGGTTCGGCCAGCTTAAATGCCGCCTGCACAAGAAGCAGGAACCTGTGGGGGCGGAGGTGCCCACGAAGGCGAACACCAATGATGTGCCTGGCACGTCAACGGCGACAGCCAAGGAGGCACCCTCCTGCCCCTCGGGCGAAGTAGCTGAGGCCATGGACTTAGCAGCAGTGGACGCCGAGTTGGACTCGGTTTCGCTACAGGGGCTGGACCTGGCGCGCCTGCACGTGGGCGGCGAGGAGGAGCTAACCAGCATTGAGGAGCCATCCGATGATGAGCGGACACCCACCGGGATGCTGTCAGAGGCCTATCTGACGCTCTCGGAGGGTGAAGAAGAGCTCTAAGGATGGGGGTCACCAGCGTGGCACAGATCAACCTGCATCACGCGAAGGCAGCTTCGGCTGTCATCGGCAGGTTGGTCTCCAGGTCTGACCTGGGGCTGGTGCTCATCCAGGAGCCTTGGGTCGTCAGAGGCAGGATCTGCGGCCTAAGTAAAGTGAGTATGCAAACTATTGCAGACGGAAGGGAGGCATCACCGAGAGCTTGTATCTTGGTGCGAAAGGATATTAACTTTCTTTGTCTCTCTCAATTTCTCAACAGAGATCTAGTAGCGGTGATGATCACTAGCGAGCATGGGAGTATTGTGGTGGCGTCGGCATACTTCCCAGGAGACGTGACAGATGCCCCCCACCAGAGGTCCAGGATCTGGTGCAGCATTGCAGCAGCAAAAGGCTACCCCTACTGCTAGGGTGTGATGCCAATGCGCACAATGTTGCATGGGGCAGCACGGATAACAACGGTAGAGGTGAGTGCTTACTAGATTATCTTTTATCTAGGGATCTTACAGTTTTCAATGTGGGGGCTGAACCCACTTTCATTACTAAAACCAGGGCTGAAGTACTGGATATCACTTTCGGGAATGAGGGGGGCTCCCGGTTGATTCGCAACTGGAAGGTCTCCTCAGAACCGTCAATGTCGGATCACAGGATCATCCTGTTCGACATTCATAGTAACCTTAGATTCAGCAGGGTTATCAGGAATCCACGACGGACTGACTGGCCAGCCTATCAGTCCTGTTTGGGATTAAATCTGAGCAGACTGAATCATAGTAGGAGAGTATCGTCTCCAGAAGATCTTGAGCAACTCTCAAGAGAAGTAGGAGACACAATCTTGGATGCATATCATGCAAGCTGTCCCGAAAAATCCATAGAGTCCAGTAGGGACAATCCCTGGTGGAATAGGAAACTAGGACTGCTTCGTACAGAAGTCAGGAAGCTGTTCAACACAGCTAAAAAGAACAGCGCCACTTGGGAACTTTACACCAAAAAGCTGACAGAATATAACAAAGAAATCCGGTTTAGTAAGCGTGCTCACTTTCGGAAATTCTGTTCTACCATAGAGCAAGCCGCACCTGCGGCTAGAGTGTTTAAGGCAATCTCAAAAGGCAAAGTACTTTCTGAACTTTGTCTGAAAAGGGCGGATGGGTCATTCACCGAGGACGAGGAGGAGAAAGCAGAACTTCTCCTGCAAACTCACTTCCCCATGTGTAGAACCATCTCCGATATAGACAACAGTTACGAAAGGGTCCCCAACGGGAGACCCAACTGGAGCCTGGCTGCAGCGATCGTAACTGAACAAAAGATTAGGTGGGCTTTGAGTACACTCAGCCCCTACAAGGCTCCGGGGGTGGATGGAATCATACCCATCCATCTTCAGAAGGGTGTCGAACAGCTAATGCTGTTCCTCATAAGTATTTTCCGGGGAGCCTAGCAATGGGTTACATTCCTAGGGCATGGAGAATGGCTAGGGTGATCTTTATCCCGAAGGTTGGGAAGAAAGACCCCTTTCATCCCAAATCTTTCAGGCCGATCAGCCTAACCTCCTTCCTGCTGAAAACCCTTGAGAAGATTGTGGACAACCACATTAGAATCTCGCACCTGGTGCGAAGGCCTCTGCATGCGAATCAGCATGCCTATAGAGAAGGTAAGTCTACTGAATCGGCTCTCTTGAGCCTGGTGGACAGTATGCAGCGCTCTGTAAAAGCCAAAGGGGTAGCACTTTGTGCCTTTATGGACATAGAGGGTGCTTTTGATAACACAGCTCATGACGTTGTGGTAAGAGCACTCTGTAGAAGGGGAGTTGAAACGGGTCTCACGACCTGGTTGGGCAAACTCCTTGATAGCAGAATAGCAGAAGTCACTGTCAACAGTGTGTCTGTTAGAGCTCAAACCACTAGAGGCTGTCCGCAGGGGGTGTCCTATCACCACTACTCTGGAGCCTCGTGGTGGACGAGCTGCTAGTTAAACTTACAGCAAATGGGTTTGAATGTCAAGGCTATGCCGATGATATCACTCTAGTATGTAAAGGAAATTTTGAGAGCACATTGTGCGACAGGATCACACTGGGCCTAAGACTTAGCTTAGACTGGTGCAGAGACGTGGGGCTGAATATCAATCCAGCGAAAACCACAGTGGTCGCCTTCACCAATCGCTACAAGCTGAAATCCATTCGGCCCATAGCCATTGGGGGCGCAGAGATTCCGATCTCCACAGAGGTCAAATACCTGGGAGTCATCCTAGACAAGAGACTAATGTGGAGACAACATGTGGAACATGCCGTTCGCAAGGCCACTATGGCCTTAATGAGCTGTAGATCTCTTGCAGGGAAAAATTGGGGAATATCCCCAAAGATCCTACTGTGGATGTATGTTGCTATGGTGAGGCCCATAGTCAGCTACGGGGCTGCGGTTTGGGCGAATCGCGTTGACCTTGATGTCACAAGAAGGCAACTGGGCAAACTCCAGAGACTTGCCTGCACGTGCATCTCGGGCGCTATGCGCACCTGCCCGTCCACTGCTCTGGATGTGCTGCTCGGGCTTCCACCACTGCACTTGCATATCAAGCACAGTGCGCGAAGATCTACCATGAGGATAACAGGGGCAGGACCAGCTGACTCGGCCGCGACTGCAACTGACCTGTTATTGGAATATCCGCAGGATGTTCAATTAGCCAAGTTTAGCTTTGATAAGCTCTTTAAAACAGAGCTTAGCAACAAGTCGGAGTGGACCAGCATGTCTACCACCTATGATGTGAAACCACATGCTATTAGGTGGTACACTGACGGCTCACTAACAGAGGATGGTGCGGGTGCGGGTGTCTGTGGACCCCGACTCAAATATCACGAACCTCTAGGGAAATTCGCCAGTATCTTTCAAGCAGAGGTACACGCGATAGAGAGATGTGCCTCGTTCAATATTGAGCGGGGTTACAATCGAAGAGACATAGCCATTTTCTCAGATAGTCAGGCAGCAATCAGAGCACTCAGTGCACATAAAATTGTTTCCAGACTAGTTTGGCAATGTATAGGAACACTCAATGAGTTGGGTGTGAACAATAAAGTAACCATATACTGGGTACCAGGGCATGCGGGGATCCCCGGCAATGAAGTGGCCGACATAATGGCTAGAAAGGGGGCGAGCACCCCCTTCTATGGTCCAGAGCCCTTCTGTGGACTAGGGCCAGGAGTCATCAGCCAGAGCAGTCGTGCGGACCTCATGACTGCCTGCGATGACTTCTGGCGGCTGTCGAAAGGGGCCAGGCAGAGTAAACGTCTGCTAGGCAGCTACAACAGTAAGAGGACCAAGGAATGTTTGGAGTTGAGCAAAGGATCTCTCCGAATAGTCACGGGTTTCCTGACCGGGCACTGCAGACTGCGCAAGCATCTGCATAATCTCAAAATAGGGGAGGACAGTCTTTGCAGACTTTGTCTGGAAGGAGAAGAGACTCCGGAGCACCTACTTGAGGAGTGCCCGGCTATCAGTCGGATGAGGTTGGCCCACTTTGGGGGCCTTACACTCACCACAAAGGAAATGAGGGCCCTTCGACCAGGCGACATCATCGCATTCCTGCGATCGATTGAACTGTTCGAGGAGCTATAGCTCATTCACTAGGACGAGGGCACAATAGACCCTAGTGGTCGCAGTGCAGTAACCTCTAGAAAACTATTATTATTAATTAGTTTTTTGGATTGGATATCGTAGAGGGCGCAGTGGCCTGGTCGGGCCTGGGAAGACTTATTCATACGGGCCGCCTTTTCTTTTTCTTAGCTTCAAACTCTTTGACGACAACATATTCTGGCCAGAATTTGGTAGTAGTTTTTGGTGATTTTAATATCCCAGGGGCTATTTGGTCCTCAAATACTTCCTCTAATATACTTTTCACCTCCACACAGCATGATTTTATTGCTGGCTTGGTCGACATTTCGCTGTCTTAAGTCAACCATGTACGAAATTCCCTAGAGCGCTTGCTTGATCTCTGTTTTGTCTTAGATCCGGCAAGAGTACGTTTAGCCAGGGTGGCGCCGTTGACGCTTCCCGAAGATCCCTACCATCCTACTTTCGACGTGACTCTCGACATTGGGACTGACTTACAGAATATATCTGACTGCCCAGCCAAGAAAGTCCTTTGTTTTCGCAAAACGGACTTCGAACGGCTGAATAACTTTATATCAGATTTTAATTGGTCCAATTTATACATGTGCATTAACATGTCAGTAGCCGTGGATATTTTTTACAGTGTCATAATTTTCTTTTTTACTGAATGTGTTCCGTTATACTATCCATCAACATCGAATAAGCCTCCTTGGTTTACTAAAGAGTTGAGTCATCTTAAAAACAAAAAATCTAGGCTGAATACTAAATATAAATACACCGGTTCTAACTCTGCCCTATCCCTTTATTTATCTGCTCGGTCAAGATTTACCGTGTTGAACGCGCAGTGTTACAAAAATTATTTGACTCGTTGTAGGGTCCAGATCTCTCAGGACCCAAAACAGTTTTATAATTTTGTTAACACTAAACGTAAGCCAATTACGCATCCTTCCTCGCTTTCGTTTGAAAATACAACCGTAAAAAACGATCGGGCTATTGCCGATCTGTTTGCGCAGTTTTTTCAAACCACTTACTTCTTCCACTGACTGTAATCAGACTTATTCCTACATCATGCCCAAATCGATCTTTATTTTCAGTCCTACTTTAAGCCCATTTATTCGCCAGGTCCCGACGGTATACCTGGCTGTGTGCTTAGGTATTGTGCAGACGCCCTGTGCGATCCCCTTCTAAAATTGTTTATCTTGTCCCTAGAAACCTCCCACTTTCCCCTTATTTGGAAGGAATCATTAACAAATGATGAATAACAATTCCTCTCCACAAAAAAGGTTGCAAGTCGGATGCCAGCAACTATAGAGGAATCTCTAAGTTGTCGGCCATTCCAAAACTTTTCGAGAAAATCATTACTCCACATTTGCAGCACCTATGTAGATCAATTATTTCTCCATGTCGGCATGGATTTTTAAAGCTTAGATCAACGACAACCAATCTTTTAGAGTTCACTTCCTTCTTAGTTAGGGGCTTCCATAAGGGCTTTCAGACAGACGTAATCTATAATGATTTCAGTAAAGCATTTGATTCTGTCAACCATTCTCTTCTTGTTCGGAAACTCGATCTAATGGGATTTCCGGTTGATCTTCTTAGTTGGATCTCAAGTTATCTGAATGGCAGAACGCAAAAGGTCCTCTTTAAAAATTCTTTAGGGAGCCATTTGGGTCCCCTGTTGTTTTCATTATTTATCAACGACCTGCCCAAAGTTCTGACTCACTCCAGAGTACTTATGTACGCGGAAGACGTCAAACTTTGCGTGCAATATAAGGACGCTTCCTGACAGTCTGATTTACAAACAGATCTCAATAACTTCCAAACGTGGTGCCGCATAAACTTATTGAACCTAAACGGCTCTAAATGCAAGCTAATGATTTTCTCTCGTGTCGCTCCCAAGCTCGCGACTTACACGCTAAACTGCTGCTCTTTGGAAAGAATTAATATAGTCGATGATTTGGGTGTCCGACTGGACCCTAAACTTGACTTTATCGATCATATTTCGTGCATGGTGAATAAAGCCAGAGGTGTGCTTGGTTTCGTAGTGCATCAACGTCCAATATACATAAACATTACTAATTCTAAACTCTTTTAGATAATCCTTCCCAAAGTTGCAATTTGTTTATAAAAATTCAGCTTTAGAAGCGATTATAAAACGACAAAATATTAGTATACACACGCACAATTTGAACAATTTTTTATATTAAACACATAGTGCAAACCTGCGAGATTAGTGTTCATAACTTGATTTTCTTCTAATTGTCTTTAAATCACCAAAATATTAAAACAAACCTCAGTGAAATAATTAACAAAACATAGCCGCACGAGCTTTCGATTGTAACAGCCGACTTAACAGCTCTTATTTCACATGGTGGTGTCAAATTTAACATTTTGAGTTTGGGCCATTACAGTCTGATGTTTTCTTAATGCATTAACAGCAAATTTGTGTGAATTAAACAACTTTTAAAAAACATGCAAATGCCAAAAAAAGTGGTTTTTTTCCCCATATTGCATTGTAGAGCCATTTTTCTCCACATCATTGTTTGATTTTCCTTTTTCCGTGACATCATTACGATTTTGTTAGCTTGTGTTATGTGCCACTTTTGAATTTGAAGCCTATACGTTCAAAATAAACTAATAAAATCTAACCCAGGCTTGGAGTGGACTGACACCATATTTAAGAGTCGCAGGCCTTGGCGTAAAACATTCAGCATTCAAATCAGTCGTTTCCAGGATAATTTTGGGTTTCACTGAACATATTGGGCAACACTGAGGTGATGCAGTGTATGTTAAAGCCCTTCCATCAATAAGTGTCATCTGTGGTTTATAAGTGATGACGATTTCTCTTTCTTCGTTATTATATGTAAAGTCCTTTAAGCCAGCTACTTGCACATCTAAACTTTCTTTTTCTAGCAATATTTTCTCACGGCTTGCACGGCCTGCAAAACCTTACAGATTGTGGAGCTCTATTATTCCAAATAATTCGATGATTTGCATCTATTAATTGTAGCGGAATTACAGTGGTGACGAAAAGGGATAGATCCAGGGAAGCAGGTTCTGACTGGAAATTTTGCTTATATAATTTTTGGCCAGTAGATCCATCAAAATTGTTGATTATTCTATTAAAGTGCAGATCAAAACGGAGCATAGCTCTAATTGGAGGTTATTTAGCCGAGAGTAGACTCACCACTTACACCTAAAGTGCAACACGAAACATTATCCATTTGAGATATAACCTCTTTTTGCAGGACCAATATTCTTTCGGCTGTGTGGTCCAAAAGATTTTGCATTGGAACCTGTGCAACAGTTTCACAAATTTGAATTTCAGTTGGTCTGCAAGTCTTTTTGAGTTTTTGAACTTCTGAATATGTGGGAAAATGTCGCAGCCACGCACTTTATTAATATGATGTATATTGATGTACTACTTTTTCGTAAATTCATTTTCCAGTAAAAATTCCAATGCTTCTTCAGGTAAGAGGAATAATCGCCTGGGATTTCCTGCCTTCAGTCGAGTGTTCTTCCCTCACGGTTTTTAAAGCATTAAGCAAATCACACTCCTTTGCCTTCTTTGCAGAAATAGCAGCAGCATGTAATATGTACTGCGTTGAAAAGCTTGTATTCGCTGCAAGGTCGCCAGCCAATTTATATTTCTTACGAGAACTAGCCTCTGCATAATCCAAAGTCGGTTTACCTCCTTTATGAGGAGATGATTCACTTGGCTCTTCATTCAAGGCTATAACAATCGCCATTGAAAGCCAATTAGAATGTTTAGTTTTAAACCTTGACATCATTCTCTTGTATTTAGGCAAATATTTCTTTATGTAAGTAGTTGTTAAATGCGGATTCTAGCACAGTCATGGGAGAGTGCACACGGGAGGGTGGGGGTAATGGGCGTAATTAGTCACGCATGCGTGCACACGGGGGGGTGCAGGTGTGCTAATTAGCATAGGAAACCTATTAATTATTGGTGGGAAAGGTTTTGGGGTGCCTAAATTTTTATGCATGTGTGATCATCATGAATAGTCACGTGTGTTGTGGGGCGTGTGAATTTGGTGGTAAGTGGGTTAAAGGGATAAGGTGTGTGTGCTAGTGCGTATCCGGCTTGTGCCTGTCCGGCTTGTGGGTCAGCAGTTTGTGCATATCTCGTGCTACTATGTTTAGGAAGGTGGATCTTCTAGGTGACCTGCATGTGCGTGTTACATGAACGTGGCTATCCTACCCGTGGCTATCCTACCCGTGCGTATCCTCCCCAAATATTTCTGCTGACCTACCCGTGGCTATCCAACCCGTGCCTATACCATAGAGAACGTTTACCAGCAGCAGTCCTGACCTGTGTTAACATAATTTTGGGGGAGATGTTTGTCTTTCTAAGCATGTGAACTATAAGGCGAGGTATGGAGAAGGCAGCAACAGCACCTAACCTATGCCCAAGTAACTTGAGGGTTGTTTGTCTTTCTAAGTATGTGAACAAAAAGACTAAAGAATTTGGAGGAAATCTATAACTAGTCACCTGCTACCCGAAATTAACATTTCCAAGACTCAATTTAAGGGAAACTAAAGAATTTAGAGGAAATCTATAACTAGTTACCTGCTACCCGAAATTATCAATTCCAAGACTCAATTTAAGGGAAACGAAAGAATTTGGAGGAAATCTATAACTGGTCACCTGCTTAGATAAATTATCCTTTCTCAGAGCAGTGGGAGAAGAAATGTTCTCCTTGGCTGGGTATAAATTCTGATAGTTCCTAAGGGAAAATATCATTCAGTAACCAGCAGTCAAGACCAGCCTTAGCCTCACCACCAGATCCAGCACCAGCACCAGCTCCAGCCTCAGCCTCAGCACCAGCCTCAGCCCCACCACGAGCTACAGCTCCAGCCTCAGCACCAGCCTCAGCCTCACCACCAGCACCAGCTCCAGCACCAGTAGTCAGCACCAGCTCCATTAACCACCACCATGAACTTTATGTACTTTACCGCCTCCACCTCCACCGCATCCACCTCTAGCTCTTATAAACAATAACCTCTTCACTTGGGGGGTGACACAAGGGGATTTGGAAATCCTACTTGAGGATATCGAGTTAGATCCTCTTACGCTCGCCTTTAGCTCAAGCAGAGCTAAGGGTGAGTTGGATTTTAATCAGCTCCCGATAAACACAGCCTTTGAAATAGTTTCAGCTTCCCGTGGTATGGGAAAATATGGTGAAATTGTTAGGCTGGAATTGTTAGAACACTACGTTTAACTACCAGAGAGTTATAACTATCTGCATGATTGTATTTTAGAGTTTTTTAGCGTAAAAAAATATAAGCTAGTTAAAATGGAAGATGGAGACGTAGATTTCTGATTAATAATGTAAAAATAAAAAAATCATAAATACAAATATTAATAATTAAATTTTAAACTTTTTTATTTGGGAATGGGAACTTGGGGAAATTTCTTTTCAGAAAATTTCTTACAGATTAATTATAAACAGACAAACAGAAAAGTAAATAATAAATAAAAATATTAACTATAAAGCTTTAAAGTTTTATTAATTGGGATCTGGAACTTGGGAAAATTTCTTTTCAGCAATTTTCTTTCAGATTATTTATAAAAACAATAATCCGATCTTCATGTGTAACGAGGGTGAATGCTGTGAGACACGCTTACCTGCTAACCTACTGTTGACCTGGTCACTTACTGACCTACTTTTTATGTCTGTCATAGATTGGGGAGGGTGTAACTCTATTAAATAAATATGCAGGCGTATGAAATAAAAGATAGTTTTATTTTTTTCAAATTTGGTTTTTATTTAGTCTTTTAAATAAATGAATATATCGCTCCATCGGTTTTAAGGTATCTTTTTCTCTCTTCTCAACATGCATCTACAGGTGTCAGGTCCAACTTTACAATCGTCGTAAGCCCAAGCGCAGTATGATAGGTGTTGTCCATACTTGGATTTTATTACCGGAGTAGCTTCCACGTCTTTGAAAAATGTTTGAAATGTTTTCAATTTCGTTACGTGCTTCTAAAAAAATCTCATTGCCATACTCATTAAAAATTCCTCAATTTTCTTAGAGATCATTTTAGTTTTGTTTAGTTTTTGCAATTAAAATAGTTTGAACGTTTATTTTAAACTAAAGTCGCTCCCAATTGCACCACTACATTTATACACATTTTTTAATGAATTCGAAAATGTGATACCTGTTGCAATACCCACCCCTGAAAATAGAGTTGTAGCAAAAGATAGAGAGAGATTTATTTTGTTTTGTTTTCTTCTTTTATTTCTAAATTTCAATATATGATGAAATTAGTTTTCTAACTTTATGTTGTTGATTTATAAAATGAAAGCATGCACATGTTGCTATATTGTCATAGGAAAATGTGCATAAATTAATGTGTTCTCCATATGTTGTTTTTATAATCTCTTTTACACCAGCTTTCAAGAACATGTTCCGTGTCTCCACAAGCATTTCTAAATCTTCTTTCGAAATCACTTTCCCAAATTCATTAATAAATAAATTTATTTTATTTATTATTGAATTACTCATCTCGTAAACTTATACTCTCGACTCTCAAAAGGTAAGTGAATGCTAAAAACTAGATACAAGAACTTTCGGCCACATAAAAATTCAAAATTTTGTGTGCATTGTTGAGCGCGCAGACACCCTCCTGCACATGTAGTGAACAATATGGAAACTTATTTCCATCTATTATTTTAAGAGTTGGACATCCGATTTCTTCAATGTTTAATAAATCTTCCGTTCTTAAAAATTTGTTGAGGAAAAGTCTTTTTTCATGGCCTTTACAAATTATTTCCTTATTTCTTAATATTTCTCGTACATACATTCCTCTTCTTTGAAATAGTTAATGCCATCGTTCCAATAAATTTTATGATGTTTTTTTGTCAACCAAGCAGCCGTTTTTCTCGATTTTGTATCCAATTCAGTAAAATCATATGGGGAGTGTATAATAAAATGCGAATTCAGTTTTGGATCTTTTTTGAATACCACACCCATTTCTTTTAGAATAAATTTATTGTTATTCCCGATAAATCCTTGAATATCAATTGCCGCTATATCCTCCCTCATTGTTAAGTATTACACAATCCGCTGAAGTATACCATTTAACGGGTTATATTCAACTAAACGATCATGAATCAGTACACTATATACTTGAACAGTTTAACTAGGGGCTTGTGCATGCTCAATAGAAATCCTGACATCAATCGGTCCCGACTTAACAGTTTCATTTTGATATGATAAATCTATTACGATAATAGGAGCTTTAACTTTAAAGTCAACAGGAGTTATCAATGGGGCATCATTTCGATTATAGTAGCTAGATTGAAATTTAGAATACAATTCATATAGGTGAGCGAATCGATCTTTCCCATGGTCTAAATTTAAATCATCATACGGATATGTTTCAGAGTTTAGGTACACCTTTAAATTTCTCAAACTATTTGTGATAAATTGATGATTTTCTTTAAATACGATTAATGCGAAACGAGGGCGTTCACGGTTAGCAGCCAGTTTTACATTCCAAATATGATTGGTTCCATTACTTAGTTTGGGGTTGATATATGTATCCCAACTGCGGAATGCAATTGGTAGATTGCCTCCGCTTTTTATAATATCGTACATTTTGATTTTTGCTGAATCGCTTGGTGTTACATGAGGAATTTTCCATGTAATATTAGTTATATCAAGTTGAAGCTTAACATTTGCTGTATTATTTTCAAATACATCACCCAAGTTTTTAGTTATTAAAAGCACTAATTCGTGTTTACAATTTAATACGACTTTTTTGAAATCTTCAGCAAATCCCAATAGATTTCTAAGGGGTACTGAAAAGTTGAAGTGAGCTGAGACGTTAAAATTGGGTCCTCCAGTCCATCCTGCCCAATGCTACTAATAACTCCTTGAAAATTAAGAAGGCTCTCACTAGGAAGTACATATAAATCTTGATTCTGAATTGTTATTTAATCTCATCATTCGGCTTAAATGATTGTTGATATGGTGAATAACTATGATAATCTTTTTCCGAAATACTCTCTTCAGAGAAAGGTTTTTCTCGTACTGACAATACCTCATTCAACCCCATAATTTTTTAATTAAACTCGTACTTTAAAACCCAATGATTTTAAAATTAATTTATTTTTTAATGTAAGCGTATTCCTATTTGGCATTGAACCTCTTCCTATAACTTTACGATTAAAAGTGGGTTGAATATGAAAAGTATCTGGTCTTTTATTATATATAATAATTGTATCAATCTCAAATGTAGACGTATCGTATAGTTTTCACCGCGTTAATTTATCAAATCACCGCTCTGATCAGTTATGTGTATAGAGAGAGTACTTAAAGTATTTATACTTTCTGTCAACTGTTTTAATAGTTGACGTTTCATTGCTCTAGTTTTCTCAGGCACTCAGTTGATACTGTGAGAAATGGGATTGTAATTTTAATATTTATACACAAGTGTTTGAGTTTTGAAGAAGTTTTAATTTTTTTTTTATTATTGAAAAATTTAGCTTAAAAGTAATAAAAATATATAAATTTTCATGATTTCAAAACTTTATTTAATTCCAAGTATAAATTATTATCATCTTTTTTTAAAACAGAAAAATTACAATCTTTAATAACATCAATAGTTTTATCATCTAAAGTTGAGTATCGTTCTGGTTGGTATAGAATATAATCCTGAAGTTC
This sequence comes from Drosophila aff. chauvacae BK-2020, assembly GCA_018903765.1. Classification (NCBI taxonomy): domain Eukaryota; kingdom Metazoa; phylum Arthropoda; class Insecta; order Diptera; family Drosophilidae; genus Drosophila; species Drosophila aff. chauvacae BK-2020. Next base: position 755,643 of record JAEIGO010000862.1, read on the forward strand.
CAGGGCAAGGGAAGTTCCATAGCTGGTCTTCTTACGTTGAGCACTTTTAATCGGGTAAAGAACATTGGTCCGCATTTTCATTTTTGTGAGGAGAGGTTTGGGTAATTTTTCATTAAAATCTTTCATCACTTTCATTGCATCTATTTCAGTGTTGGACTTCTGTTGTTATAGTTGTTGTTGTTATCTAATAGTTTGAAAATCAAATGAGAGCAGTTAGTCAACTGTTTTGTAACTGATTTATAATTGTTTTTTACCTGTTTTTAACTGTTTGCAGGCTGTTTGTAGGCTGTTTGTTGGCTGTTTAAAACGCCATAGCAAAGACATTCCTTTGTTGAGTTCATATTTAAAACTGAATCTTTATTTTCCTAGCTTAGGTAGCTAACATGAAATTTACATATTCTAATCTTATCTCTAACTAGACCAACGCAGTGGCCATCTGTTCTCCAGATGTGGGAAAGGGTCTTATTCCTTATCTTCAAGGAAATGCTACGTGATCGCTTGCATCTTTATTTAAGGGATGAAAACCCACGCAGGAGTTCGTTGTTTATCCCAGATATCTATGCCTAACGCTCGAGCGTTGTTTATATTTAGATAAGGCAGACACATTGCTGCAGCGGTTCACTAGCTGTACATACACGATTTAAATTCTTATATATTCATTCCTGTTCGTCTGAACACTGTTTGTAGGCTGTTTGATAGCTGTTTTTTGAGGTTGTTTGTGGTTTGAACTTTTACTTTGAATGTGAATTAGAATCATTTAAACTCAGAATTTATACTCTCAACTAGCTGAACCCTCTCAAGTTGTAAACGCGTTCTTTTATTTTAAAATGTAGAATATACCAATCATAGGAGTGCATAGGTAAAAATAGGGTGGATTTGAAACGATCTCAGAGAAAATGGAGAAAATCGAGAAAAAGTAACCTGTTTTAATTTAAACTGAGAATCAACCAACCACGAAGAGTGCATGTAAAAAAGAGTGGATTTGAAACGATCTCAGCGAAAATGGAGAAAATTAAGAAAAAGTAACCTTTTTTTTTTTTTAAACTGAGAATCAATCAACCACGAAGAGTGAATGTAAAAAAAAGGGTGGATTTAAAACGATCTCAGAGAAAATGAAGAAAAGTAACCTGAGAATTTTGATAATAAACCAATCATGAAGAGAGAGAGAGAGAGAGAGTTAGGGTGGGTTGGAGAGTAGGAATTGTAAAGAAAGGTGTCCACAATTGTTTGTGTTAAAGGCTTGCTTTCTCTCATAGTTATAGTTGATATTTTTCCCCAAGTATTTCACAACTTCTTTTGGTGGTTGTAAATTTCCGAAACTATCAAAGTAATGTATACTTTATTTATTTTTATTAAAAGCTACCCAATGTGTACCAGTTGATTTGCTATCATCTAGGTTTATATTCCAAGGTGAGGTAGGTAATGAATTCCTCATAAAAACACCCCGAAAATGCGGAATATATTTCCGAGCAAAATCTAAAATTTCAAAATGTGAAAGTGCCTTTTTGGGTAGCTTACTGATTAGTTTTTTTGGTTTCCTCTAAATGGATTTAGATATAAACCATACCCTTTTCTATACGGTTTAAGAAACATACCCTCACCCACACTAATACTCTCCATTTTTTTATTATGACGTTTACTCTCTTCTAGTTGTTTCTTACTAGCATTTGCGTTGTTAATGGTTTTTGCAATAGCTGCACTACCAGAAGCAAGACTACCCAATGCACTAAGTGCAGTCAAAATGGGTACAAGCGGTAAAAATCCGCCAACTTTTGGTACATTAATGATGCGAGGAATTTTAATTTTTTTCTTATTACGATCAATTGATTTACTAACTGCTTTGCGTGCAACCTTAATCGCACTGTTAAGATCTAATGGTTTTTGCTTTTTCAATGCTCGTATTCCTGTTTGAATAACATTTGAAGAGGTCTTAACTTTAGTTCGCCTTTTCCTTCACTTTCTCTTGCTCCCCTTCTTCTTCTTCTTTATACCCATTCCGAATTTCTTTTTTGTTTTCATGATATTTGTGACTAAGTATGCTGCTGCTTTCTCACCAAGAGTACTATCTTTTGAAGTAACTCGATCCCACGCATTATTTATTAAAACTGCGTCAGCCTTGTGTCTGTCACTTAACTCCTTGTGTTGTGAATAGGCAATGTCATCCAACTGATTTACACCACGATCTCCGCGGTCTATTCTTTGTTTTAACTTTGTACCAGGTTCACAAAAATTATAACCAGGAATATGCGCTTCAAATGGAACCGTGTTAATTAATTTGTTGATAATGCCACTACTTCGTTTCAAGTGTGAAATCTGACTGCGATAATTATAAAAACTTTTACCTATTTTATATAATGTTTAATCAATGAGCATTTCTCGTTGAATGAACTACATTATAGATTTGAATATGCGTTTAATACGACAAAAACATCAGATTTGTGTTAGAAACTTTGAGGGTGGTGCATTAAAAAATTCGATTTCGCGACATAGCCCCCTATTACCCAATATAATAAGAGCACTTATTGTCGGTCCATCAAACTGTGGGAAAACAAATATTATGCTTAGTCTTATTGAAAGTCCAAACGGTTTAAAATTTGAAAATATTTATATTTTCTCAAAGAGCTTACATTAACATGAATATTTAGAAACATGAATATTTAGAGAAATTAATTAAACCTATAAAGGGCATGGGGTACTACACCTTCTCACAGAATGAAGCAGTTTTACCACCAGAGAAGGTTAAAACAAACTCTATTATGATTTTTGACGATATAGGCTTTGAAAAAAGTTTAGAAAGCTCGATTCGTGGATACTTCAGTATGGGTCGTCATCATAATGTTGATTCGTTTTACTTATCACAAACATATTCACATATACCGAAACACTTTGTACGTGACAATTAAAATATGCTTTTCATATTCAAACAAGACGCTCTTAATATGCGTAACATATATCGCGATCATATAAATACAGATATGAGTTATGATTTATTTAAGAAAGTTTGTGAAAATTGTTGGGAAACGAAATACGGCTTCCTAATAATAAGTAAAGATCATGAGATGGAGAATGGGCGTTACAGAAAAGGTTTTCATGATTTCATAATTATTTAAGAATATAAGTTTGCATGTGTAAGCTCTATTTTCACAGTTTATTATAAATGAGTAGATCATTCACCCTTACATTAAATGGTAATAAGCCCATCACGAACATAACTTATTTCCCACCTATTGAATTGATTAATGGTGATTATGAGTGTGCCCTAATAGATTTTCATATGTACAATTCTATACCAAACGTTGATGAAAATAATAACTTATTCCATATCGGTGATAAGATTATTGAAATCCCCATATTATCGTATGAACTCGATGACATTTATGATTTTCTAAAAACTAAACTTAAAGAACATGAGCTCGAGAAAACATTTAAATTTGAGAGTAATAATAACACTCTTCAAGTTCATATTTCAACCACCAAGGAATCTATATATTTTAATAGGAAAAATTCGATTGATAGATTATTTGGTTTTGATGAAAAGGTACTCAACCCTGACCGATAAAAATATATACGTTTTCTGATCAACCAGTCAACATTTTAAAAATAAACACAATACGTTTAATGTGTAATATTGTGGGTGGATTATATATAAATAGTAGGCATTATATGAATTCGGGATTAATGTACCACCCGGATATAAAATGAGTATAACGCCTCACAATCTTATTTATTTACCAGTGAACACGAGAGAATTAAGAAGAAAATTCAATGAATTAAAACAAATTAAAAATGAAAATGCTTTAAATTTGGAAGAAACTTTTAAACCGATAACAGCTCCTTTAAACGAAATTCCTGCTGATAATAAAAAACTTAAAAATTCGTTTAATGAAAAAGTATATGAGAAAACCAAGCCGGTAATGAAAAAGAAAGATCTTGTCTCACCTAAAAAAGCTGATAACATTAGTGGTAATGAAAGCGATGATCAATTTTATTCACAAGATTCTGATATAGATGAAGATGATTATGAAAATGAAACTAGAAATTCTATTTCTTATAAGTCTGAAGAAGAAGAAAATGAAGAAGAAGAAAATGTGAGCGGAGAAAGATGGGTGGGTTACGATCTTAACATTAGCAAGTTAAAGCGGGAAAAAATGTTAGATAATAGTTACGGTCCCAGAAAAGAAAATAACATATTAATGTTGGGAATAGTACACTTAAAATTGGGAAAAATAAAATGGAATTGTCAAGTGGAAATTCATGGGCTTTAACAAATGGCCTATACTCTCTTATTTTTCATAATACACCCAGTGGCTATACTACAAATGATTTAGAAACATATACAAAAATTTTAATTGAGACAAGTGCTCACAAAATATACTATATTTATAAATATTCTTCAATTATTAGGCCTCTAGTGCTAACAGCTTCCCCACCCCCATCTTCATCTAATCAAGTATACACTGGTTCTGCGTATATGAAGCTTTAGCAATTGAAGCCCAATTATGTTTATTGGAACAGTGTCAACGAACTCGTAGAAAGGTTACATCTTCTGAAAGCTTCTGAAGCAGCTGGAAACAATAATCATAGAAATGAAATTATTTCAATAATAGAAGAGTTGCGAGAAGCAAAAATAATATATTAATAAAATAGAAAACGTTTTTACATTTCTAATTAATATTAAAATGTCTATTGACAAGTTTGGCCACTTTTCAAATGACAGAGATTTTTCATCAGTTTTCAAAAGAGAACTTGAAAGTTTAACTGGTGTTTATCTTTGTAGTGTCTTTACACGCCAGGTTTTATTCTCAAAGTGAGTGTGTATGTGTTTAAGCTCCAAATTGTACAAATATATGAACTGGTTCATCTTAAGAACTAGATAATGATTTCATAGGGTATTCTTACAATTGTTATCGATATTATTAAATGATCGATACTCATCACGCCTCTTCTAAAGATTGGCTGTTACAATACAAAAGTTTCTTATATTTATAGAATTGTATTAACATCGTATTACTGTAAAATTTCAAATATATTAATTTACATGATGCAATTCAGTTGCTTAATTCCATTAATCTTATTCATTTTGATCGTGACTTCTAGAAACATAATAAAAGTGAAAATTATATTATTTTGGTTTTACTACTCTACCATCTTGACGTGGTCTTAAAGTGATGCGATCAGGTTGTCGATGTGTTACTATCTCTCCATCACCAAGTTCAGAATCCTGATCAGTGGTGTCAACTGTGTTGTCCACTCTTGATTTCATTTGGTTGCAATGTCTTTTTATTTCTTTAGAATTGTGATTTTGAATGCAAATATAACTTCTTGGACCAAGTTGTTTTTTTACTAATGCTTCAGACCATTTGGGTTTGTTTGGATCTCTGTAGTCACGTATAAGTACGTGTTGATCCTTATGGAAAGTTATTTTTCTTTTACCTTTATAATTCTCAATATTTTTCTCCTGACTCTTGAATATATTATCTCGATGTGATGGTGGTTTTAAAAGACTTAATCTTGATTTTAGTAATCTACCAAGGAAAAGTTTAGATGGACTTTCGCCTGTTGTGCAATGTTTGGAGTTTCTATAGTCAAACAAGAATTGGTTTAAAATTGTGTTGAAATCTGTTTTGGATTTTCGCTTATTGTTGCTAACAAAGACTTCTTTAGCGTTTTAACAAAATTTTCAGCTTGTCCATTGGACGCGGGATGACCCGGTGCTGTTAGAATATGTTTACAACCATTATTTAGCATAAAGTCTTTGAATTCTGTGGAAGTGAATTGTCTTCCATTATCACTGACTACTGTGTCAACTAAACCATACCTCCAAAACAAGTTTCTGATCATATCAATTGTGGTTGACGATTTTATTTCTTTTTGTTTTAAAAACTTCAACCCATTTGGTATATGAATCGATCACGACTAATAAGTAGTAATTTTTTATAGGGCCTGCATAATCTATATGTATTCTACTCCAAGGAGATTGTGCTGGCTGCCATGGTATTAAAGTGCATTTTTCTGGGTTTGCGCTTAGTTCTTGACAGTGTATGCAACCCTTTATCATATTCTCAATTTCAAAATCTATTCTAGGCCACCATATATAAGACCTAGCTAAGCCTTTTGTCTTAACAATGCCTAGGTGCGATCGATGAAGTTCGTTTAGAACTGATTTTCGAAGTTTAAAAGGAATTATTGTTCTGTGTCCCCAGAGAATGCAATCGCTTTCTACAGATAATTCAATATCTTTGGCTTTGAATGGTTCATACTCATTGCCTTTTAAATCATTAAGTTTGCCTTCTTTTATCGATTGCATTATCTTAGACAGGAGAGGATCACGCCTGGTTTCTTTGGAAATCTCTTTGAAAGTCAAATATAGATGATTATTTTCTTCTGTATAATTTATGAAACTTGCCTCTACAGAATTTTTTTCTGTTTCATACTGTGGTATTCTGGACAATTCGTCAGCCTCATTTAATTTGCCCTTAACATGTTCGATGACATAATTAAATCCAGATAGGATAAACGCCCATCTTTGGACTCTGGCTGAGGCCATCGAAGGTAGTCCTTTATTCTCGCCAAACAAAACTTTCAGCGGTTTGTGATCCGTTTTCAGGATAAATTTTTGCCCTAGTAAGTATTGTTTTAACTTTGTCACGCTGAATAAAATTGCTAACGCTTCTTTTTCCAAAGTGCTATAGTTCTTTTCAGACTCTGACAGAGCGCGTGATACAAATGCAATGGGTCTGATACTGCTATTTGGGAATCTGTGCGATAGTATACCTGCAACAGCTCCATAGCTTGCATCTGTAGAAAGAATAATTGGTAAAGAACTATCATAGTGTACCAAAACTTGGTCGGACGTGATATCTCTTTTTACTATTTCAAAAGCTTTTTGACAATCTTTGTTCCATGAGAATATTACATTTTTCTTGAGCAAAGAATACAATGGACCTATTTTTTTGGAAAAGTTCTCAATAAATTTTGAATAGTGATTAGCCATTCCTATGAAAGCTCTCACTTGAGTGACATTAGAAGGAACAGGACAATTTATTACACTTTTGTACCTGCCTTCATTTTTGTGTAAGCCGTCTTTACTAATGGTAAAACCTAAATACGATACTGTATCTTGTAAAAACTTGCATTTGTTTGCATTTAATTTGAGACCTACAGATTGAAACTTATTAAGTACAATTCTGAGTGTTTTTAAATGTTCACTATGGCTTGTTCCAGATACAGTGATGTCGTCTTGGTAGACAACAACATTTGGAATGCCGCTTAAAATTGATTCCATTATCTTTTGAAATATGGACGCTGCTGGCTTAACGCCGAATGGTAACCTTTTCATCCTTAAGGTACCTATGTGAGTACTCCAGGTACATATGTGTTGAGATTTCTCATCTAACACTAACTGATTATAAGCGTTTGAAAGATCCAACTTAGAAAAAATTATACCTCCACTTAAAGCTGCAAATATTTCATCTATGCGTGGTAGTGGGTATGTGTAATCGACTAACCATTTATTAACCGTTACCTTGTAGTCTGCGCAAATACGCAAATTTCCATCTGGTTTTAAGATAGGCACTAGTGGTGTACCCCAATCCGAATGATCTACAGGCTCTAAAACACCTTTGCGAATGAGACATCTAAGTTCCTCCTCTACTTTAGACTTCCATGCTAGCGGAATCGGACGTGGCTTGAAAAATATAGGCTTGGCCTCATCATCAATGGGTAAGGAGACTTCTCCTAATTTATAAGTGCCAAGTTCATCATTAAAAACTTCTCTAAAATCACATTTTAGCTTATCAACCAATTGCTTCGCAGAATGAATACTATTCACTTGCTTTAAATCGAATTTAAATTCTCTAAAGAAATTCCTACCCAAAAGTGGTCTTTTATCTTCTTTAGTGACTGTAACTTTTATCAACTTTTGTGTCCGATTATAAGTTATATGTGCATTAAACTCACCCAAAATATCAATTTCATTGCCAGTGTAGCTGAGAAACATGTTTCTACACGGCTTTATTTGCGCAAATTGTTGCTTTGTTAGTAAATTCTGAGGCATCAAGGTGCAAGGAGAACCAGTATCACATACAACATCCATAGTCGTCCCATCGATATTTACAGACAATATGTAGGGTTTTGTGTCATCAGTTGTAATGCTATAAACAGATTTATCAAAATTATCATTAGTAAATCTATCATTGGAATTGTGAACTAAATTTATATTTTCAGTGTTGATACGACAAATACTAGCTATGTGTCCGATCTTCCCGCACTTGTGGCATCTACTATCTTTGTAACGGCATACAGCTGAGTTGTGATTACGCCATCCACAATGCGAACATGCGGTCCTCTCATTTTTGTTCTTGCTGTAATTACTGCCGTTCGAATTTCCATAGTTGTGGTTGTTGTTCTTCTTCTTGAATGTAGAGCTTCTATTGAAGTTGTCTCTGCCTTGACCGTTAACTGATGAGCTTTTTTGGAAGTTCCCTTTTTCCGTTGTTCGTTGACTGCGTTGACATTGGAGTTCTCTTCTGTTCTCACGTTTAACTTTGTCTCCATGATTATCGCCTTACGTAACGCCACATCTAAGGTTAGGGACTCATCCTCTTCACATAGACGATCAAAGATTTTGTCTGGGAGTTCCACGACAAAACGATCCAAAACAAATGCATCCAGCATGGCCCCGAATTTGCAGGTTATGGCTAGCTCTTTGACCCTGGCGAACCATTGTGAAGCATTTTCAGACTCGGATCTGGTTGCAGAATGGAATTTTCTTCTTTCATGAAACACAATTGTTGGTGGAGTGTAGTGACTCTTAAGCATCGCGCACAAATCCTTATATGTCTTTGAGATAGGTGTGCTGGGGCTGCACAAGCTGTGTAGCAAACGATACGGTTCCGAACCAATTGATTTAAGAAGCACTGCTTTTTTAACATTGTCGTCTGTGCAATTCATCTCCGAAAAATGAATTTCTAGTTTTTCTTTATACATGCACCATGATTCCGTTAGGTGTGAAAATTCTGGCAAAGCGGTGGTTTGTAGCAATGTTGTTGTCGCCGCTGCCATAGCTGATGCTTCTGATCCCGTTGCCATCTTGCGAGATTGTATTTACAACTCTTCTTTTATAAATTGTATTTACAATTGTTTTCTCATATATATGAGTAATCTTTTGACGTTTTTTAACCTCGTCGCCAGTTGTAGTGTCTTTACACGCCAGGTTTTATTCTCAAAGTGAGTGTGTATGTGTTTAAGCTCCAAATTGTACAAATATATGAACTGGTTCATCTTAAGAACTAGATAATGATTTCATAGGGTATTCTTACAATTGTTATCGATATTATTAAATGATCGATACTCATCAATCTTGATACAGATGGACAATTAAATTTACAAAACAAAAGAATAAAAAATTCATCAAATCCGATAAATGATCGTGATTGTGCCACTAAAATATATATAGACATGGAAATTAATAATGTTAAATTAGTTCAAATGGATTCCATTAACAAATCATTTGAGCATCGAAATAAAAGGGTGTCAGATCTGGAAACTAAAGTAATAAAAATGTTTACACAATTGGAAAATATAGATATTTTTATTAAGGGGTTACACCACTGTAGAATTTTTTAAAAATCGAAATTTTTTTTTTTATTTCTAAAGGTCATTTAGGGTCTTAAGAATGATATACTAAAAGATGAAGTCCGGGAAAAATTTTTACATGCCTGAATTTCGAGTTCTGCCGCTGGACCTTTCACGATTTTACATACGATTTTACAGCCACTGAAAACTTTAAACGCGTTTATCTCAAAACCACTTTTTTTGAGCTGGCCGGAAACATAACTCGAACAAATCTTTACTGATCGATTCCAAATTTTTACAGTACGTTTGAAATTGTTGCCCGCAGCGAACTACGTAGGGGTTTTTTGAAAAAGTGAATAGTTTTTTTTTAAATTAAAAATGTGATGAATTTCATGGTCAAATTATGATTTTTTTTTTCTAAACTGTCGCCATTTTACGAAAAATTAATTTAAAAAAAAACCCCTACGTAGTTCCCTGGGGACATCAATATGGATTCAGAAAATGTTTGGTTTTTTGTTCTAGATCAAAAATTGTTGAAGATACGTTTCGGGCCGTGCACCCATCTGAGAAAAAACATGTTACCGCAGAACTGCTGCGGAGTCACTTTTTTTTTTTTAAATTACTTGAAATGTTTGTTTTTTTGTAGTTCAATATTGATATTATAAAATACTTTTTACAGAATTTCAAAACCTCCATTGTGTTTACCTACACAAATTTCGAAAATATGGCTTTTTTTTTGTGTTTTACAGTGGTGTAACCCCTTAAAGACTTAATTAATAAAATTGAAAATATTAATGGTTTCTCGCAGCGTTCTCCAATTTCCCCCTTGTCTGCTTGATGTGAGAGGCAAATGTGAGCCTGCGATCAAGGATCAGGCCCAGGTAACGGTGCTCCTTGTTCTGTGGAAGCAGTTGATCGTGCAGCAAGACACCCGGGCTGGAATCCTTGCGCAGAGTGTAGGTGACCGTAGCACACTTGTCAGGGTTAATGGCAATGTTCCACCTACAAGACCAGTTTTCAAAACGTTTGAGGATTATCTGGAGTTGGTCAGTTGCCTCGTAGACACAATCAGATCTAGACAAAATGGCAGTGTCATCTGCATAGGTGGCGATGCACATACTGTTGCTGCGTCTGCAAGTGGGCATCGGGGCGTCATGAGTGAAGAGGGTGTACAAGGTAGGACCCAACACACTTCCTTGAGGAACTCCGGAACATCCTGAACAACCTGGAAGGTTCGGTCCTTCAGAAAGCTAACGACAAGCTCGAAAAGCTGGTGAGGAAGAAGACCCCTGAGCTTGGCCAGCAGTCCAGAGTGCCAAACTCTGTCAAAGGCTTGTTGGATGTCCAGGTATGCACCTACCGTATATTGCCTCTTTTGGAAAGCATCCATGATCGGCAACTCTGTGAAGCTGCTCGGGAGTGCCATGATTTTGCCTGAAGCCTAATTGGTGATTGGGCATCGCGTTCTGGACTTCAGGTGTCTTCAGAAAGCGATCAAGGATGCACCGTTGCAAAACGAACGTGGAAAGGAGGCTTATAGGTCGGTAACTATCCACATCGTTGGGCGGCTTTCCTCGCTTGTGGATAATCACAACGTTTGCATTCTTCATGCTAACTCTAAGCTAAGTTTAGCCAACAAGAAGAGGGTTTACCTTTCTATCTTAGCGCCAATTTGGAAGTATGGACTTCCCATTTACGGCATCGCTTCTAAGTCCAATCTAAAGAAGATAAGTTCATTCCAAGCCAAATTTCTTAGACGTATTTCTGGAGCTGAATGGTATATCCGCAACACCGACATTCACCGTGATCTCCATGTCCCATTGATTGGTGACATTATTAACGAATTCGCAAGGAGACATCGTTTTAGACTCCGATTCCACCCCAATCCGCTAGCTAGGGCTGCAGCTTCTACGAGGACCAGACGCAGGCTCAAGAAGGTCACCCTTGGTCAACTGCCGAGCCGTAAAATCCTTTAAACCTAATCATCTTGCTTTTCCCAATCGAAATAGTTAACAATTCGGGCAGCTATTTGCTCTGAAGCATACAAATTGACACTTTTAAATTAATTGTAAAGAACCACTATATACAAATTGTTTTTGATAATAATAGATATAGTTATTAGTGTAAAAAACAGCCACGGCAATAAACCTATTACAAAAAAAAAAAAAAAAAATTTAATGGTTTCATAAACTCAAATTTGAATAAACCCACCACCTAATCTTCACACTTGACAAATGGAAATTGAGGGAACATTGCTTCGAAAAAGTTCATTCGCACACCGTGAAAAAAATCCGATGACTGATTTATTTGAAACTCACTCACCATTTATATTTATAATTAAAATGTCACTCGACAAGTTTGGTAATTTTTTAAATGATGAAGAGTACTCTAGAGAAATTGAAAAAGGGTTGGATAAATTTCAAATTCAAGAGAGTAAGCTCACTGATTCCAATTCTAATTTAAATCTCCAGAGAAGACGATTGTTTATCTCCCATTAATGAAAATTATGTAGTAACGAAGCTTTATGTTGATGTTGAAATATGTAAAGTATTGAAAACTATATATCCACAATACAGCCACAGTAACAAGCAGTTTTTAAAGTGAAACCTCGAATAAATAATATTGAAAACAAAGTCAATGAAATTACTTTAAAAATTGAGAATCATACGAAAACTGTTTAAAAGATAATGGGAGATCTGAATGAAATAGAAAATAACATTTTCAGTTATTTAATTTTTCCAAAATCGAAATTAAAAAGTGAAACAAAATATAAAGAGCAGACCCCTTTCATACCAAATAAATTAAAACTATGAGTGAGCGAGATATTCTGAATGAATTACATCGACGAACATTAAAAAAATTTCCACGGCGTCGAGTTATCGTGAAGGGAATCACTAATTTATGGTAATTTGATTTAGTTGAAATGGGAGCATAAGCCTCAACTAAGAAAGGGTATAGTTATTTTCTAACAGTAATTGATTCATTTTCTGAATACGGATTGGCGGAAGCAGTGAAATCTAAATGCTGTAGACGTCACAAAAGCAATGGAAAAAATATTAAAGTCTGGTCGAAGGGTACCCAGAAATTTACAAACAGATCATGGCAATGAATTCTATAATAAACAATTTAGAGAATTCATGTTGCGATTTAAAATTAATCATTACTCAACTTTTAGCGTTCTAAAAGCATCAATCGTAGAACGTTTTAATAGAACATTAAAATAACTCATGTGGCGTGAGTTCAGTTTCAATGGAAAATAGATTTGGATTCAGATGTATAAAAATCTAATTGAAATTTATAACAATAGGAAGCTTAGAACAATAAAAATGAAAACGAGTTTTTAGCGACGGTCTACAACCACCGAAAAGTATTTATAAATACAAAGTTAAAACAAGGGGATTTTGTACGTATTAGGAGGTTCAAGCACTTGTTCGAAAAAAGTTTCACGCCTAATTGGACAACAGAAATCTTTAGAATACGAAAAGTTCAAAATACATCCCCCGCGACATATCTACTTCAAGATTTAAAAGGCAACCCAATAGAAGGTGGATTCTATACAGCAGAGATAAACAAAAAAAACATTGAACCCGCACACCTATCTTGTTGAAAAAATATTGAAGCGGAAGGGGGATCGTGTACTTGTGCGTTGGCTCGGTTTTTCAAAGTCAGAAGATAGCTGGGTCCATAAAAACGAAATTCTTTAAATAAATTGATTTTGTATGCGTAGAGTGCAGCGCGTGTGGGTCAATGTGTGTGGACGGGGAGGTGCGTGTGCTTGTGCGTTGGCTCGGTTTCTCAAATTCTGAAAATAGCTCAGTACACGAAAACGAAATTCTCTAAATAAATTGTTTTTGTATGCGTAGAGGGCAGCGCGTGTGGGTCAATGTGCGTATGCTTGTGCGTAGTATATATATTCATTTAAAAGACCGAAAATAGCTGGGAACATGAAAATGAAATTCTCTTGATAATTGTTTTTGTTTGTATGCGTGTGTGAATATATGTTTTTTGTGCGTTAATTTCTTTGTTCTTCTTCAGTATGAAAAGGGCGAACGAGTTTTCAGTTTCCAATCAGTTCTCAGCTATTATTACGATGAAAAAGAACATAATGTTTTTCCATACGGTCTTCGTGTTTGGGGTTTTATTTCTTACGGTTAACCCCGCTCCGACAAAATATACAATTAAACCGTATATTAATATAAATTCATCAAACGAGTATGAATTTTTAATAAATATACCAAATACCGACAAATTCATGAAAATTGAATTTAATTTTGAAATTTTAGAAGATTCTAAAATTTATAAAAACATTACCGAGGACGCTATAATTTTAAAACAATTGTCAGGATTAAATGAAAGTGAAAGTGAGAGTGCTAAAACATCAACAACAGCTACAACCACAACTATTGCTACACCTACCACTCCAGCCTCAGCCCCAGCGGTCAGCACCAGCTCCAGCACCAGCTCCAGCACCAGCTCCCGCACCAGCCCTACTACGATCACCACCATCACTCCTATGACACCTGAATACACCCCGAATCCTGCTACGCCCATCACACCGATCTCGACGAATGAGACGACTACGATTGTGACGGTTAGTCGATGTTTCGGGCAGCTCAGGGGTGGCCCAGGGTCGTCGAAGACATTTATTTGGTTCAGTTGTGGTTGCTGAAAGAGAATGAATTTGAATTTGAATTTTATTATAAATATAATTCCGAACGCTACAAGTCTGGGACTTATAAATTATTGCGCTAGTCACAACGAGTTTACAAATTTTATTTGTTGTTTCACTAAGACTACTTAAAACTAAACCCTAAGCCCTAAGTCGCTTTAATTAGGAATTTAAATTTTTGAAATATGTGTTTATTCTAAGTTTGAACTGCGGCACACTGCTAATACACTTCAGGTTGACCGGTAACTGGTTCCAAGATCGAATAGAGTTTATAAAGAATTGTCTCTCTGCTGTTAGAGATCTGGGCCTAATGCACATAATGTTGTTTGTTCTTCTTGATGTCATGAACTTTAGTTTGTCAAAAAGATATGATAGTTCCTTTCTATATATTATTTTATGCAGATAGATTAAGATGCGAATTTTTATCCATTTTGTCAGCTCAATGTCAAATATTTGATTGGCGAATCCAGATACGTGCTCTGCTCTGTGTAGGTTGAAAATGTATCTCGCAATATTATTAAAAACAACTTTGATTTTGTTTTTGCTATTGGTATCGCAGAAAGCAAAGACTTCCAGGCCATAGAAAAGAGCAGGAATGATGCATGTTTTTGCTATTAATAGCCGTATGTTGGTTGGCAGAAAACGTTTGGTTATCGAGAGTGACCTTAATATTCCATACGTTTTACCAACTACCGTTGTGATGTGATCACTCCACGTCAGAGTTCTATTGAAAGTAAATCCTAGATTTAACGCATTCTCTACGTATTCCAAAGGAGTGTCGTCAATCTTGAGAGGGCGGAGATTATTCAGGATACATTTTTTTCTACTGATCACAAGACATTTAGATTTCACTGGGTTTATACCAAGGCCGTTGTTTTTAGCCCATACACTTATACGTTCAAATTCACTGTTACACACGCTTATACATTCATCTATTCTACTTAACGGACGGTTCACATATAGTTGGACATCATCCGCATATAAGTGAATGTTACACTCACATAGAACACTGGGAAGGTCGTTAACATACAACGAGAACAATAGTGGTCCAAGGAATGAGCCTTGAGGGACACCACGACTGACATTTTTAAATGAAGAGGAAGCGTTTTGTATTACAACAGATTGGCGAAGATTACTAAGATAGGAGGACAGAAGTTTGACAGAAGAGCTCGAGAACTGAAACATATTACGCAGTTTTGTACAAAGTATACTATGATTAACAGTGTCAAAAGCTTTACTATAGTCAAGTAATACTAAAAAAGTCACGTCTCTATCGTCTAAGTGTTCCCTAATGTCGTCAGAAATTTTTAATACTGCTGAAGTACAACTTCTATTTTTCCTAAAGCCAGATTGGCTGTTGTTTAGCATTTCATTGTCAGATATAAAGCGGGTTATTTGCACTGCCATTAAATTTTCGAACACCTTTGATAAATAAGGCAGAATCGAAATGGGTCTGTATTCCTTATTTGCTTTGGGAAGCGTCACTCTTATTCTTGTGGGGTTTTTTGTACCTCTTCCACTTGCTGTATGCTTTATCGCGCTGTGTAATAGCCCTGCGTATATTATTAGAGAACCAAGGTTTTTGAGTCGGGCGAATCGTCTTCCTTCGTTCCGGTACAAAATAGTTATAAAGGGATTGTATATTTCATTGCAGTTGGTCAACTTGGTCTTCAACTCTTGGTAGGGAGTAAATTCTATCCCAATTGTAGTTCCTTAGTGCTGCACTTAAGTGATTAAGGTTTATGTTTTTAAAGTCCCTAAAAGCTATTGAGTGGTCATGATATTGAAGGTCAAGTGTATATGTTAAGAAAATAAGGTCGTGTTTCGAAAAGGACGGCACAATTAATTGGTCATATAAAGCTACTTTGTCTTTGTTAGTCACAAAAAATACATCTGTTGCGTGATATGGTAAAGTGTGTAGGAGTGTTGCAATTAACCAAATGCATGCCTAGCGAACTCATATTGTCAGCCAGATGTGATTCTCTTAATATGTCGCTATTTAGATCTCCTGTTAGGATAATGTCTGCATACGTCCAGCAAATTTGAGAAATATAATTCACAACGTCTCCATAATTAGTGCGACAGTTGGGACGGTAAATGCACCCAATCAGTAGCTTTTTGTTATGCCTCTGCTTAATTTCGATGAAAATATATTCTGTAGCATTGTTAGCACTAATAATGTGTAAACACACACAAGGTTGGACTGTAACTTTTTACTAACATAAATTGCTACCTCACCACCATGACTTTCACGATCGGAACGAAATAAATTATATTCTTCACATTCAACAATAACATCAACTAAATTAGGACAAACCAAGTTTCAGAGATACATACAACATCCACACATGAGTTAACGAACAAGTATCTGAATTCCACAGTGTTAGTGTATTTGTGTTTATGTTTATTTTCTTAAATTAGCAAATATGCACTCGATCGTATTTATCACAACAATTTGGTGAGAAGTATTTATGCCAAAAACAATCAGATTTGATTTTGATGGAATTTGGTTAATTTTTGAGCAAACGTTTTCTTAGATAATCGCGTTGACTGAGAGCTCGATCAAGACACTTCCGTTCGGTTCAAAGGTTGACTATGATAATTAAGATTATGGAATTATGATATTAAGGCGAATTAGTTAGAAATATCTACACGGCAAGATATCCACTCAAAAAGAAAGAAGAAATTGTTTATTGAAAATTAAAATTATTGTAAAGATGAAATTCTAAGGTCTTATTCATAGCAGGGGGAGCATAATTAAATGATGCCTATTTAATTACATTTGGGGTCTTCGGAAAAAGGTTACACTGAAGACTATGGTTGGGAGGGTAATGATAGGGGGAGTGGAAAATAACATCTAAAACCACCCCGCCAGGCTTACCTACCAATTCGTGCTTCCTTCTTTCTCTCTTATAGTTTAATTAAGTTTCGCTTGCTGTTAATTTTCTAGAAAAAGAAACTAAGACAGTGGAGTTGTTTGTTTTTTTTGCCGCTTTTTTTTTCATATGAGGATCGTCTCATTGAGTAAATTCAGGAGGGACTCTATAATAAAACCTGTGGGTGTAGCAACCATTATCACTAGCAAAAACTTCCCCACATCTCCCGCTAGAGCTAGGAATCAATGGGTCCCGCTCAGCTGAGGGTTAATGGTCGACAAGCCTGAAAGGGGTGAACCTTTTTGGAATCGAATCGCCAACAAGGATACCCAGTAAATGTTTCTCTACTTCAATGGCGCTCTTACACCACAAGACAGCTACGCTAATTTCCTGATTCCTTTTCATAAAATCTTCCGTTTTATGTGGGTTGAAGGGGAATTCTAATTCGGTAAAATCCAATCGCATTCCATCTTCCAAAATAATGATATCCTCCTCTATATCAACACCGTAGGAACTGCATCTACTTGGATTCTTTTCCTTATTAACAAGCGCAGCAATCAAGGTCCATTTGAAGCAGTATTCATCTCTTTTATTTTTGACATTCACAATTGAATGTTTCTTTTATAGAAATGGGGGCAGCTCGATGAAAGATGATTCTCTCATAGGGGAATATTTGTTCACATTCATCTCAAGACGAGAGATGTGAATTAATGTCCAGCCACTATCTCTCTCTTGGAACTAATCCATTTTTCCAATTATTTGTTCTGTATGTTCCTCATATTCGGAATGTATATATCAGAGTGCATGGAGAGAATTGTCTTTTTTGTTTGAAATGATTTCATCTCCATGCACTCCACTTCATCTTTTAATAGCTTATACACTCCGAAAAGTTCATAATTCACTTTTACGGAAGTGAAGCTTTCCAAAATTTTGGATAAATTTGGCAATAATGCCTCTCCAGCCTCTTGTAACTTCCGGGAATTTAACTCCAACCTCAGCATTCTCATAAAGGTAGTGAAGGATTCGTCCTTGGAATCCAACAGCCACTTTCTTAACCCGGGAATCTACGGGTTCAATTACCAACTTCTTATGTCGCTCCGTGCGCACATGTTGGTTCCAGGCAGCGATGGTGTTAACACACAAGTTGCACCTTTCACAATATTTATACAAGTTTATATATATTTTTCTATTTTTATATATAGTATATATAGTATCTACAGTATATTTGATTAACCCTCTAAACCCCAAGAGTGCCTTGAGGCACTTATTACATTATTCACATTTCCAAAAATAATAAAAGCTTTTTTAACATTTAAATAATTTTTAGCCGTTAAGAATATATGCTTGAATATGTATAGCAGCTTTGAAAGCTCTCAGGAGCTTTTAACGGTACTTCTTGTTTACATTTGCGCAGAATATGTGTTACGCCGCGTATGAAATTTCAGCTGCAGCAAAGTGCCATTTGTTTTAATAATGTAAAATAAAATAGAAAACTAAACCAAACCATTATTATTTTACTGAAAGGTAAGTTAATTTAGTATTAAAATTAAATTACAGATATGCAAATATGTAATAGGTATACGTTTTAGCAGTGAAATAGTGATAAGTGCCTTGAGGCATCTTTGGGGCTCCAAGCAAACTTTTGCTGCCAGTGGCTATTTGCAATCTGTAGAGTTATAGAACGATTTTTCTTAACATAAATTCTTAAATTAGAAGAAATCGGAAGCGCTTTAAGTTATCCGACTTGACAGATGAGCAGCTAATGGAACTATTTGAGTCAGTCCAGTTGGATGAAGAGGACAGTGACGACGAGGACAATGATTTTAGTGTGGTGGAAGCTCTTAACAATGCATTAGAGGAAGCTGATACAGTCTCATTCATAGTTGGCAATGAAGAAAATGTTGTTAACAATGCCCCGGATCCTAAGCCTACCAGGAAGGCTACAAAACGGCCCCGATCACCATTGCCAACTTATGAAGATTCGGAAAGCGAATCTTTACCAAATAGTGGAGGCTTTAGTGCTGCTGGTAAGCAGATATAATTAGGAATTGTTATATTTTATAAGTGATTAATAATGTATTTATGTGTAGGTCTTGAATCGATTTCAAGGGAACCAACTAGGATTCTGTGGCGGGAGCAATCTATGCAGCTGCATGTAAATAATATAGCATTTCGAGGAGATTTCACGCTTCCTGCAAAAATAAAGGAGCTGGAAACTCCAATACAGCTATTTTGCCATTTTTTTAATGGAGAAATAATGAAATTGATTGTCGATGAAACAATGCGCGCAGCTTTAACTGACAACATTTCTAATAATTTTAAAATTACAATCGATGACATTCATCATTACATTGGCATTCTGATTTATATGTCTATTTACCGCTATCCGAATCTAAGGAGCTATTGGGGACAAAATGCGTTCGGACCCATACAAAATTGCATGACTCGACATAGATTTGAGTCGATTAAAAAGTATTTATCTCTGCGTGATGAGAGCGAGCGCATAAAAAAAGGTGAACCCGGCTACGATCCACTGTTTCGTACCCGAAAACTTATTGATTACTTGAATCAACAGTTTGACTCGGTGCCCATACAACCACGCCTTTGTGTTGATGAACAAATGTGCAGCACAAAAATGATGCACCACTTACGCCAGTACATGCCAAACAAGCCACACAAGTGGGGTATCAAACTATTTGTACTATGTGATTCATTTGGATACGCATACCGCTTTGAAGTATACAGCGGTGCAGGAGATAATGTGATCTTGCCTGGTCACCCAGATCTTGGTTCTTCGGCCAACATTGTTGTGCGTTTAACACAAAGCGTTCAAAGTTTTAAGAATCACATCATTTACTTTGACAATTTTTATACCTCACTGCCTCTGATGGTGTACCTACGTGAAAAAGGTATTTACAGCCTTGGCACGATTCGAGGAAATCGTATCCCTAATTGCAAGCTACCAAACGAAGATACCATTGCCAAATTGCCAAGAGGTTCTATAATTGAGTACGTAGGTTGCTCATATGGAATCGAATTAACAAATGTCCTGTGGAAAGACAGCAAAGCCGTTCGCTTTTTGTCGACATATGTGGGTGTTAAACCATTTGCAAAGAAGGATCCGAGTGCGGGAACATCTAAAGCTTCACGGTTCGACAGAAAATCGAAGAAAAATATTGAAATCGATTGCCCCCAAATTGTTCATGAGTATAATGCTCACATGGGCGGCGTAGACCTCATGGATGGTTTAATGGGCCGTTATCATATAAGAGCCAAAACTCGGGATGCCGCAACTCGCATTTTTTATCATTTAATTAATTAATTAATTAATTTAATTATCAATTAATTAATTTATACAGACGTATACAAATAGAGAACGAGGCGAAAAATGAAAAACTGCCGGAACTGCCAGATTTTCGAGAAGCGGTGGCCGCAGGTATGGTGGCATACAAATCCAAAAATATGACAGGTCGTCCATCTGCATATAGATCGCTGTGCTCTCAATTAGTGCGGGCTTTTAACTCACCATCCTCTCGGATAGAGCAATCAGCACAGTCTCCACTGTCTCACCAATCGCCACAGCTTAGACTTAAACATTTAGAAAAATCAAAACACCCTATAGCAAACTTGCGTTTTGACCAAGCGAACCATTTCCCTCATTGGTTGGAGCGAGATAGTGGAAAACGACGTTGTAAATTTTGTAAAACATCGCAGACACAATGCATTTGCACTAAATGCAATTTACATTTATGCTGCACAGCTAATAAAAACTGTTTCTTAAAATATCATAATAAGCAATAAAACAATTTGTCATCTCAAAAAATGATATTTTTTTACTCTCAAAAGCCCAAGAATGCCTTGAGGCACCTATTCACTTTTTCTCACCTTACAGGTAAACGAAAGCTTCTACGTTATTTTTAATAGCATATTCGAGTTCAGAAGGCACAAGTTACTTTAGAACAAATTATTTCATTTAATTTCTTCCATTATTTTGGAAATTGGCATTAGAGGGTTAATTTTTGTGATTTTTTGGAACTAAAACCACTTTTAAAATTTTTCTTCAAAAGAAGACTTTTTTGGGGGTATTATAATGTAACGAATTTGTAAGTGAATTTCTAGCCATACGCTACCCCTCCCACTTGTAATATACCCCCCCCCCACCACATATAAATAAAAAACGAATTACAAAAAAAAAAAAAAACCCCCCAAAGTTATGTTAACACAGGTCAACATCTGTTTTTAAATATAGCTCTAAATAATCTTTTAAATTATTACATGAAAATTTTTCCCAGACCCTCTGTGCATGAGCATAGTTTTCTAGAGAACAATTAGATTCAGTTAAAGACCTATAGAATACTTCCCGGGGAGGTAGCCTCTCAAATGAATCCAAATATCCAAATAATAACTGTCATTTCTCCAGGTATTAGAGCCAAGTCTTTGGCGAACAAATGGCAATCGTAATTTGTGAAATTGTGGAAAAAAACTGGAATAAAATGGGGTACTTTATATTTTAAATTGTATGCATTATGTGCAGCACCTCTAAAATTACCAGTAAAATGGCAATGATCCCTAACCCTGTCTAATAAAGGGGACTATGGCATATATGACATTTATCACAACGTTGGAATTCTTGTTCCTCATCCTCATCCTATTTGGATGGGAACATCTTTTGAAATAAAATTGGTATAAATATCTTTTAAATTACTAATGAGAGATCTAAGAAATGTTTCCCTGCTTCTATTTTTGTCTCTAACTTAAATTTATTTAAACTATTATCATATGCACACGTTATATAGTATGCATGCTATAGGTACATGTGTATTTAATTTAAATAATTTATCGCTACTCGCCTTCTCATCGGGTTGAAGGATGGCTTCAAAGTCTGCATATACGGTAAATGAAACCATAACCCCCTTGTGTAAATTTGTATAGCAGAGTTTAGCATTATGGGTATCAGGTACTCGAGATACCATTTTACCACAAAATTCCATATGCCTCTCCGCACTTTTTTCATTCCGAGAATGATTAAGGCATCTATCGCAGAAAAACTGTTTACATTTCCCATTACACATCTGAGAGCTAATCAATCTAAAAATATAAAAACTAAATTTAAAAAAAAAATGGAAAAAGAATGATAAAACAAAATCAAAATAATTAATAACAAAAATAATTTAAAATATAATTAATAATGCAATATAAAAAGACTCACCCTGATAGATTTTTTATCCATGTGTAGTGTGCTTTATCCCCATCCACCAGAAGCAGCATATCAACGTGCTTAGATTTTACCTCAGAAGTGTAAAAAATTGGTCCATCGATGATTAAATCCGAAGACTGTAATGTCCCCATATATCAAGATTTTTTTTTAAAATCACCGAAATTCGCGCCTTAGTTAGTAGCGATAATAATTATCGGCACCTTATCTGGCAACGTCATCTAAATGGCAATTGACCAGCTGGTGAATATTGATTCGGATCAAGGTTCTTCGGGTCCCCAGCATCTAGCTTCGATCTTTTCTTAAGACGATCGTCAAGCTGATAAGACCTAGCAGCAGAGATAAGACCTAGCAAAAAGGCAAATCGAGAAAAAAGAACTGGAGAGTACAATCACATGTGCTCCCAACTTTAATCCAGCTTTTATTTTGGCATCAAGATTAAAAGGCCACAAAGTAAAGGCAAATAATCAATGACCGTGGATTGCCGTGTCGGCAAGGTAAATATTTCAATGAAAATTTCAAGAAAAACCAAATTCTAATAGCAGTTGCGCACGTTTAGGTCACGCGTTTTATTTTTACCGTCGACTACACAGCGAGAAATCGCCAGGTCGATCGATTCCTGTAAAGAAGAAAATCACTGGGTAAATATCCAAGCAATTCTGGGAAAATATAGCCCGAAATGAATGAGTTATATTCCCGCAGTTATTTGAGGAAACGAAGCTGAATGTTCAGACTCTTCCACGCCGACCCAAAAGTTCGGCTGGAGTCACCTACCTCTGCTGGAAGACAATTTGTTGGCGGTTGCAGGAAAAATCTACAGAAAACCTACATAGAATTAAAAAAAACCCTTACAAAACTAGTGTAAAACCCAAAACAGATTAAAATACCTTCAGTGCCTAAAAACACAAAAATGAATTGAAGTTAAACATATTACATAAAACAAAAGCATTGGATAGTGATGTGTGTGTGTGCAGATAAGTAAAAGCAAAGAAAAACAAAAAAATACAAGCGGGCCAACCTTAATGTAAAATCGTACACGGAAAAAAAAAGTTTCGTTGCCAATGCAAAAATAAGACTTTAAATCAAAACAAAAATAACACAGTGCAACAGTGATTTTGCACTTTTGAAGTGACCTAGTAGAGATGGTTAAGCAGGTCGAAAATAACACAAAACCATGTTTGAAATTCTTCTAACACCCTCAAAATCTTGAGTTATGGTCAAAAAACCGTTTTTCGGCTCTCTTTCACTTTGAAAAATTCCTACTCGAAAAATTGTTGACCAATTTAAAAAACGCTTGGAGTTTTTTATAGCTTAATAGTGTAGCTTACAGGAAAAAAATAACTTATTGTTTGTTTCGAATGAGAAAGACAAAATTTTTGCTTCGAAATATGCATCTTGCACTTTTTTTCCGTGTTTTTTCGACTTTTATGCCATTTTTTTAAATCAAATCACCAATATTTCTCAATGATGCGTACCTAATGTTGTTGCCTAGTCAATTACAAATAAAACAAGACCAATTTTATGAAAAAATAACGACAATTGATGAAGTTATGACGATTTTGCATGCATACATGGAACTGACTTAAACCTAAAGCCGCTGACGTGAGCGCGGGAGATCGACGGCGGCCGATCGCGAAGTCCGCAACCCGAGCTCGAGCTCGGAAGCGAGCGCAAAAGAGAGGCGAGCACGGACGAGAGCGAAAGCTCTGTGCGCAGAGGCGGCACAGTGGCCCCTCACATAAACATAATGCCCCCCCTTGCAATCACTCGGGTTGCAACATGGTCCTTATTATGGCTGGTGGCAGGCTCCGCACACGACCCATCCAAACACGGTGCTCTGGGCCACCGGCAGTCCGTCCTGGATTCTCATCAAGCCTGGCCGCATCACTTGCGGATACATGTCCGCGCCCAGGATTACAGATATCGTCGCGGGTACATACAAACGCTCATCGGCCAGAGTAATGTCCCGGAAATGGGCCCGCACCGACTCGCTCAGCTCCCGGACTGGCGTGCGAACGCGCACCTGATGCTCAAATTTGAAGGCCACATCCAACTGGACACTGGGGTCATTCTTGGCGCCCACAATTGCCGAACACATCCGTTCGTTCCCAACGCTGGTAGTTGGCAGACGGAAAGCAGTCGCTAGAGACGCGTCGATGCAGCTCGTAGCCGTGCAAGGGTCGATAAGCGCTGCCGTGTCGAAGACCCGAGCCCCAGTATGGATCCGCACCAGAGCCGTTGGCAGAAGATTGACTGAAGCACGCCTTGGAGCGGCGGACGAGGACCTTGGAGCGGCTGAAGCACGCCTTGGAGCGGCGGACGAGGGCCTTGGAGCGGCTGAAGCACGCCTTTTAGCGGCGGACGAGGGCCTTGGAGCGGCTGAAGCACGCCTTGGAGCGGCGGACGAGGGCCTTGGAGCGGCTGAAGCACGCCTTGGAGCGGCGGGCGAGGGCCTCGGTACGGCTGAAGCACGCCTTGGAGCGGCGGACGAGGGCCATGGAGCGGCTGAAGCACGCCGTGACGCGGCGGACGAGGGCCGAGGAGCGGCCGCAGCACGCCGTGGAGAGGCGGACGAAGGCCGAGGGGCGGCTGAAGCATGCCTTGGAGCGGCCGAAGCATGACGTGGAGCGGCTGCCGAGGGCCGAGGAGCGGCAGAAGCACGCAGTGGCGTGGCACCCGAGGGCTGAGGAGCGCCTGAAGAATTCCGCGAGTGGGCGCCCGGCGACCGGAGCGCCTCCTGACGCGGCCGACGCTGAGCCATCGGCTGCTCGGAAAGGTGCAGCAGTGTGTGGTGATCCTGATCCCAAAGAAGCTGCTGGTGGCTATAGGCACTCGTCACAGCCCCCTTGAGAGCACCCACGAAGGTCTTTCCATTGTCCGACTGTACTTGAAGGGGGCATCCTCTTCAGGACACGAAACGGGCGAAAGCGACGATAAATTTTTCGGGTGGCTGCAATAACGCCCAGTGCAATAAAGCCCATGGGCGTTATTTCTCAAAAAAAATGCAATAACCCCCATGGGCGTTATTTCACAAAAAAATTGAAATAAGGCCCACGAAAATTGTGAAATAAAGTTCGCGTATGTTATTACACAAAAAAAGTGCAATAACGCCCGCTGGCAGATCACACTATCTACTTTGGAAATTGGTAATTTATATTCTGATCTTCTCCGGAACATATCAAACAGTGCCTTAGCAGTGGCGTGAGCCACTGCTTTTACAGTAAAAATTTGAAACGCCGTAAAAGCAGTGGCTCACGCCACTGCTAAGGCACTGTTTGATATGTTCCGGAGCAGATCAGAATAATCAGAATCAAATATAATATAAATGACATACATATATTCTGATCTGCTCCGGAACATATCAAACAGTGCCTTAGCAGTGGCGTGAGCCACTGCTTTTACAATAAAAACTTTGAAACGCTGATAACAATCAGAGATAAGACAAATTTTGCATATTTTAAAATATTGAGGGCGTTATTGCACATTTTTTGTGAAATAATGCCCACGAAAATTGTGAAATAAGATTCTTGGGCCTTATTTCATTTTTTTTTGGCAATAACGCCCATGGGCGTTATTGCATTTTTTTTTGAGAAATAACGCCCATGGGCTTTATTGCACTGGGCGTTATTGCAGCCACCCAAATTTTTCAGTCGTGAGGTCGAAGGTCGGCTCTAAATTGATGGCCTTGGTGGAGAAGCACACGAATACCAACACATACCCTTTTGTAATGAGGCAGGCTCGTCCCGTATAGTTCTTGATGTCAAAGGGTCCAGCATAGTCCATGCCGGTGTGTGTGAAGGGACGCGAGAAGGACGCCCGTTCCTTGGGTAGCTCTCCCATGAGTTGCGTTTGCAACTTCTTTTTGTGGATGACGCATACCTTGCACCAATAGATCACGGACTTGACCAAATTCCTCACCTTCGGAATCCAAAATTTGGAACGGATCAGACGGATCATCAACTGATTGCCGACGTGCAGCGTTATGCGATGAGTAAAATGCACGAGGAGACGAGACAGATGGCAGTTGTATGGAAGGATTACCGGATGCCGTTCGTCATATTGGAGAAGTTCGGAGGCTGTAACCTGGCCGGAAGCTCTTATGAGACCTTGAGAATCCAGAAACGGGTTCAAGTTTTGAAGCGGACTGCCTGCTGGCAGTGGATGCTTTTGGCCTAAACAGCCAATCTCCTGGATGAAATGCTGGCGTTGCGTGACGGAAATTAGGAGACGTTCGGCCGACGCAATCTCAGAAGAAGTCAAGTGGTTTTCAAACGAAGTCTTGGCCTCTCGCGAGCGCTGGATGAAGCGCCGAACATAAGCAAGGACTCGCAACGCCTTGTCGAAGGTGGAAAAACGCTCAAGAATATCTTCCAACGTGGACCTTAACCGCTCGCTTCTCGAGTTCAGTCTCGGGGGAGTCATTGCCTTGACTGGGACACTCAGAACTCGGCCCTTGCAGCCATGCAGGACCATGCCACCACAACTGACTGTCCGCGAGGTCTTGCAGCCCTACCCCCCGGCTAGCGAGATCTGCCGGATTATGCTCGGACCGGACATGTGCCCATTTCTCCACTTCCGTGCACTGAGTGATCTTTGTCACCCTATTTGCCACGAATGTTGTCCAGTGGCATGCCGGCCTGTGCAACCAGGCGAGAACAATGGTCGAGTCCGTCCAACAATGGAGAGCGGACGCAGGCCCGGGCATCTTCGGAAGAATGGCGTTGGCCATCTCGGATAACAGGACGGCTCCGCACAACTCCAGCCTCGGGAGTGAAACCGTCTTGTCTGGGGCCACCCGCGTTTTTGCCGTTAGCAAGTTCACCGCTACCGTGGACCCCACCTCAACTCGAACGTAAATGGCGGCGCCATAAGCCTTTTGCGAGGCGTCGCAGAAGCCGTGATGCTCCACCCTTAAGTGTGGTCGGAACGCGACCCAGCGGGGAATGCGGATCTGATCGAGCGCTGAGTAATTTTTCAGGAAATCAACCCATCTTTCGCAGAAGTCTTGAGGGAGGACATCGTCCCAGCCCAGATCCTGGAGCCAAATGTCCCGCATAAACATTTTCGCCCGGACAATGAAGGGGGCTAGCCAGCCTGCTGGATCGAACAACTTGGCAATTTGGGAAAGGACCTGACGCTTCGAGAACGATGATCCCAGGGTCAATTGTGGCGGAAAGAAGAAGAACTCATCAGACGTAGCCTTCCAACGGACGCCGAGAGTCTTGGCCGTGCTTTCTGCGTCGATTTCGAGGAAATCAGCCCGAAGGAGATGGTCAGGCTGGATATTTGCCAAAATCGCCTTGCTATTGGACGTCCATTTCCTAAGTGCCAAACCCAGGGCCCCCTCGAGCTCTTGGATAGCTGCCTGCGCCTCCGACTTTGAGTCTGCCCCAGCGAGCACGTCGTCGACGTACATGAAATGTCGGATAATTTGACTAGCCTGCGGATACTTCAACTCTTCGTCCTTGGCGAGCTGTTGCAGGACGCGTATTGCCAGGAATGGGGCACAATTGATCCCGAAGGTCACCGTCTTTAACTCGTAGTCGCGGATTTCCCCGTCGGGGTTGCGAAACAGTTTGCGTTGGAGCGGGGTGTGCCGGGGGTCTACCCAAATTTGCCGATGCATTTTCTCGATGTCGGCGTTGAAAGCGAACCTGAAGTATCGCCACTTCAGGATCTGAATAGTCAGGTCGGACTGTAAGACTGGGCCCGCGAATAGAATGCCATTTAGACTGGTCCCGTTTGCGGAAGGGCTAGAGGCATTAAAGACTACCCGCACTTTAGTTGTTGTGGCTTGAGAACGGCGTGATGCGGAAGGTAATATGTTGCGGAACTGCTCGTCGTAGGAACCTCGGTCATGTGTCCCAAGTCGAGGTACTCTTGGATCACAGCGTCATACCGGGCTTTGAGGAGAGGATCTCTTTTCAGGCGCTGCTCGTTACGGAGGAACTGAGCTAGAGCGAAGGATCGCGAAGCTGCTAGCTCGGAACCCTCGTGCTCGGGGTCGCGCAAGGGGAGCGTCACAACATATTTGCCACGATGGTCCCTTTTGGTGGTTTTCACGAAATTTTGTTCGCAAAAAGAATCAGCCTCGGGGACGATCTGAGTGGGCACTTCCTCCACCTCCCAGAATTTAGTGAGGAGCTGATCCAGGGAGTCTTCGAGGCGACATGTAACCCGCGTGGAGAAGGCAGACACACTGCGGAGCCCTGTGGAGTGGATTGGGCCTGTCAACACCCACCCGAAAATGGTTTCCTGGCCGAGAAGCGAACCGCAGATGTTCGTTTTGGAGTTGCCGAGGAGGATCGAAGGAAGAATATCTGCTCCTATTAAGACATCGATCTAGGAGCTCTCGAAGAACTTGGGGTCCGCAAGGGGGACGTCAGGGAGGTCCTTAAGAAGATCCCGTGGGATCGGATACGACGGCAGATTACCGGCCAGCTGCGGAAGAACATAAGCTGTAGTGTCTACTTGTATCCCAGGTCTGGAAGGCGATTGAATGGAGAAATTGCGCAGTTTCGTAGACTGAGCGGCAACGGTTTGGTTCAGGCCGGACACTTGGGCCTGGATAGTCTTGAAAGGAAGCCTGACTAGGTTGAACAGCCGTTCCGTAATGAAGGTCGCTTCGGACCCCGAGTCAATCAAGGCTCCCGCTTGGAAGTTGCACCCCAGATGGTTCACGTTAATGAGGGCAGTGCCCAGTAGGACGGCTCTTGAACCGGAAGCGAAACACACTTGCACATCTGCGGAATCGTCTGAGGCACCCGTGCCTCTTGGCGCAGGCGCGGGCCGAGGCCTAGCTGTCGTCGATGGACTTGGAGCGGTTGCAAAGGGATTACCGCGGTGCAGGAGGGTGTGATGCCGGATGTGGCATGTGAAACAGCTGTGGGCACTGGTGCCGTCCCGTTGCTGGTGCCCTCGGGCAAAACAGTTAAGGCAAAGTTGCCTTCTCTTGATGTAGTCGGAGCGACCATTCACGTCCATTTCGAGCAACCGTGGACATATGCGAATAGGATGGTTCTCCCTGCGCGGTGGAGCGCTCGCAGTTGACGGTCTTGGCGGAACTTGCCCCGAAACGCTAGGTCTGATGTCGTCGATTGCCTCCAGAGTCCGATAGCGCTCTGTCAGGAATGCGTCCATCTCACCCCAGGTTGGATTTTCGGCCTTGTTGTGGACTGATTGCTCTCACATGGAAAGCGTGATCTTGGGAAGTTTCAACGAATCCATATATACCAGGAGACAATCCCAAGCCTCGACATTAATGGAGGACATGCGTAAGGCAGTGAGACAACTCTGAATGATGCCTTGTAGCTCTTTTAGAGCGGCTCCGGACTCTTGGGGAACAGTCTGGATGTTGAAGAGGATCTTCAACTGACTGTTGACCAAAGACCGCCGATTTTCGAAACGATCGGTCGGGCCTTGCCACGCTGAGACGAAACCTTCATTCGGGGCCTTGCAGACAATGGCGTGCGCGTCGCCACTTGTCTTCGACAACAGGTGGAACAACTTTTCCACCGGTGTGAGCCCCGAGTTCCCGATATATATGGCGGTGAACAAATCTCTGAAGGTGGGCCACCGAAGATAGTCCCCACAGAAAACTTCAGTGTCCACTGGCGGTAACCGGCAACCAGTGGAAGTGGGCAGTTGGCTGGGAGCGGAAGCCTGAGCGGACTGGACGGCGGCACTTTCTATTATCTCCTGAAGCTTGGCTACGCACCTCGAATATACGGAGTAACAGTAGCTGTATTTGGATTCCAGCACTGTTGAGGTGCCTGGGGCCTCGGCGTACCTGGAAAGAAGATCGGAGCAGCTCTCATAGCCCTTTTTCACGCTTTCCCATAAGCCCCGGATTTCGTCCACACATATGCGGAGAAAATCTGTCAGTTTCTGGGGCGCCCGGAGTGTGTAGGTTAGCTTCGAATTTGCTAACTCGGTCTGTTGTGGCAGCGAACTTCCTTAAGGCAACGTCTACCGTACTTTGCGCCATTTTTGCGACCGATCGAGTAAGTCTTGGTGAGGGCTCGTGGATCGTATCGACTGACTCGTCGCTCTTTGCCTTTGGAATGGCAGGGGCAGCCTTTGGCTTTAATTGGGACGAACGCGGAGATGCGGATTGGGACCTGTCTAGGCGGATGGATGGGACCAGACGTGGCTTTTTGTCGCCTCCCGTGGGCATTCTCCGAAATTATCTCAGCTGATCAGCCGAAAAAAAATGGCAAAATACGCAAAAAAAACAAAGTTGCCTACGGCCGCTGACACTGGTTGAGATATTGCGGTATTTTTAGTACAGGAGAAGAAAAAACCCACCCAGAAATCACTTGCCAGGGAATAATTTGAATCCAAAAAATCAACGGAGTAACTGGCAATAGTGGTGCGGGGCTCGAGGAGGCACAGATGAAAATTCGGTCAGAAAACACTCTTGACGGCCGACTGCTGCTGCGGGCGGATATTGCACTATGCGGATCAGCAGAAAAAATATCCAAAATTGGCAGGATTATTGCGGTCGGGAACGAAAAAATTTAAATATAAATATTTCGGTAGAAATCGGTGCAGAAAATATTCATATAAGGGCATGCAAATTAAAATTGTTGTTGTTAATTATTTATAAAAAAATAATTTTTTAATTTTATATTTTTTAATATTTCTTTATTGATGTAAAACTTTTCACTTAATACTTAATTACAAGACACTACTTCGAACTCGTCCCGAATCAGGCTCGTATCGGGCTCAAACTCAAACTCGAACTGATCTTAGAATTATTAATCCTAATCCAAGCAACCTCGGCCAGAAGCTTTCTTAGGAAACTTCTTGAACTTTCAATATGTTTAGAATAAAAGCTTTATGCTGAAATTATTCCACTGCATTGTGAAATTCAATTATGCTGACCGATGCAGTTTATGTGAAGCGCAATTCGTTGACCATGGTTTGGTCTCTAAGCGGATGCTGTGTTTACTTTACGATTGGGTTGTTTACTTTAGCGGGTAGCTAGGCGTTGGCAAAGGCAATGACAAAAACAAAGACAAAGGAATTGTCGTCGAGATTGGAATGTGAAATTTGTTTATAAATTGGGGTGGAAGTCTGTGTTTACGGGTTGGATAACTCTCCCCTTCTAAAATGACGCGTCCCGCTTCATTATGAATATCGTTTAAGCGATCTCTTAATTCTGTTATAAATTCATCTTCTTTAATTGGATTTTTCTAGTTCTGGCCGTTTTTGTTTGGTTACAAATATAAAATGTCTAAATCTTATTATTAATGTAATAAGCAAATACAAAATGATTAAAATTAATAAGATAAATGAAATTGATATTTTCCGATTGAAAATTTCAATAAATGGGTTTAAAATATTAATATTGTCAAGAGTAAGTTCTGAATTGTTGGATATTAAATATTCCGATATTTCCAGGTTTTTAAAGTGATTGGTGGTTATGTATTCAAGAATTTTGTTATCTAAATTGGTGTACGAAATATTATTTATTGTAGTTGTACCGTTAAACGTTATTAAATATGAGCCATCTAAATTAGAATTGTTTACAATATTATTTCCGTTTATTAGAATGGCACCTTCTTGAATGATATCTATTTTCTTGTTTTTTTTTCTCGAATTTTAGTGCAAATTGATTTTTCTCCATTTAATAAGCGGGTGAAACAGGTTTTATCTTGACTTATAATACAATAGTTATTAAATAGTTCGTTCTTAAAATTAGATATTTCGTAATAGGTATTCTCGCATTTAGCGACCTGATTACTGATAAGTAATTTTCCATCAATCTGTGAAATGGACCTGGCATAGTAGATTTCGCATCTATTAGTTATGACCGGGTATTTTATATAAATAATAAGGAGTTCATTGTGTAGTACAATTTTGAATATGGAAATATCCATTAAATCTGCAATAATTACGGGCTTTTGTTCGTGATTTAGTATTTCTTTAATATCTTCATTATTTAAAATTTTGGTGTTGAATACATCAATTTTTGCCAGTGTAACAGTGTCAATTATGTTTTGTAAGTCGAATGTTATTAATCGTAAACGATGTTTACGTAGCGGCAATTCTTGATCAATAAAAATGTTTTTAAAATGATCGGAAAGAGATTTTATCTCGTTAAACAATTTGGAATTGATAATAAATTGTTGGTTATTATTTTCAATTAAGTCATTTATTTTATTCTGAATTTTAAGGAAATCATCATGATCCGGAGTTCCTGCTAACCATTTCCAAACGGTGCCTAACTCATTTATTCCCCTTTTTGATCTAGTTGATATCAGCTGAGACAAAATAAGTTCGATAATTTGTAATTCATAAGTAATTTCCCATTGGGACCTTTCATTAGTATACTTTTTTATATAACCTGATTCTAGATTGATTATTTCCTTGTAATAACTTAAATTAGTTACATGGAATAAGTTGGCATAAGATTCATAAGTAAGAACATCCTTTTTGTCCTTGAACAGGAAAAATTCGTGATTGGTGTAATCAATTATTTCAGAAGTGGTTATCATTACGAATGGTATAAGAAGTAACAAGAAATGCATTTTCTGTAATTTAAAAAAAAAAATATATATATGTTTGTTAAAACTTTATATTGTCTTTGTGAATAGTTCTGTTTCTGTTATTGATTATTATTTTGTTAGGTAAGTTTTCTTTAACAACTTGTTTTTTATATCTTGTTTTAAGTTTATTTCTTTCCCCGTGTTTCTTTTCATAAACGACTTGCCCTACATGATATTGTTTATCTTTACGGCCCTCATTATGTGTTTCTAACATTTTGTCTTGAGTGTCCTTCAGAATTTGGGAAATGTTTGCGTGGTCAATTTTATTATAGAGAATATCAAAAGGTTTTTGGTTTGTTGTAGAATGAATGCTCTGATTGTATTCTTTTGCGGCTCTAATAATTATTTCAGAATAATCAGTGAGGTTAAATTCCTCCTTTATACAACGAGCTAATTCTGTTAAGGTAGAATGTGCCCTTTCGACTTGTCCGTTTGAGGTACTGTGTCTGGGGTCAGCGAAATGTAGAGTTAAACAGCATCTTTGTGCAAAAGATTTAAATTGAGCAGAAGTAAAGCTCGGTTCATTATCAGTCATAATTACTTTGGCGCGAGGAAAGTGTTGAAGTAATTCCATTACTTTATTCTCGATATTAAGTTTATTTGGAATTTCTTTAACTACTAAGAATTTAGAATACGCGTCGACACACGTTAAAAAAATAAGACTTTGCGCATAGTAAATATCAATGTGTAAGTTTTCTCCTTCTCTAGTTGGAATAGGAGCTTCCCCAATGGGAATTTGTATTGGATGCCTGTTATATTTATTTTCGTTGCAAATTGTACAATTTTTAATGTATTCTTTTAATTTGATAAATAAATTTGGCCAATAATATAATCGATTGATTTGTTTGTAATTTTCGTCTAGTCCTCTGTGAGCTCTACTATGGGTTTCTTCTATAATAATTGCTTTATCTTCATCGTTTTCTACGTCTTGTAGAAATGTTCTAGTGAAAAGGAATTTGTTAGTAAAATTACTTTTTAAGGGTAATTGAATATGATAAAGATCTTCTAAAGTGCAGTGAATTCCTACCGTTATGTTTGGTGGTAGATACTCCCTTAATATTGTTATTAAGTTTTCTGGCGTATCATATTCAATTATATGTCGTGTTTTGTCAAAAACTTTCAATGACTCATGTATTGTATACCTCCCCGTAGTTAAAAGCAGTTGTTGTTGAAACTGATTTAACGGTTTATGGGTCTCTTGTATTACATTTTCAAAACTACTTTCAGCAGAATGCTGTGTATTTTGATCTGAGCTTGAATGTGTTAAGTCGCTGTTTGTAATATTATTTATTTTTATTCGAGATAGTGCGTCGGCTACGACATTTGTAGTTCCGGGTTTATATATTATTTTTGGAGTGAAACTTTCTATGAAAGAATACCATCTTTTCATTTCTACGTTCGGGTTTTTATCCGAGATAGTAAAAGATAATGATTGATGGTCTGTTTGTATTTCTATACCAATAACTCCATACAAATAATTTCTGAGATTTTTAAGAGCCCAAACTATGGCTAACAGTTCTTTTTTATTTGTGGCATAAAGTTGTTCTGTTTTATTTAGAGTTTTAGATATGAAAGTAATTGGTTTATTATCCTGTGATAAAACCGCTCCGATAGCTACATCTGATGCGTCTGTAGTCAAAGTGAATTTTTTATTATAATCAGGTTGAACTAATTCCACCTGTGCTATTAAATTATCTTTAAGTTCGTTGAAAGCGTTTACCGCTGGTTCGTCTAACTGTATTGTGATTTTAGTAGACATTCTTCTTGAAATTTTACCATTATCTCCTCCTAAGTATTTGGTTAAGGGTTTGGCAATTTTTGCATAATTTCGGACAAATTTACGATAATAGCCGGTAAGGCCTAGAAAACTTCGAAGCTCTCTAATGTTTTTAGGAATCGGATACTTCATAATTGTGGAGATTTTTTCGGGATCTGTTTTAATTACATTGTGAGAAACAATATAACCAAGAAATGCTGTTTCTAATTTAAAGAATTTAGATTTTTCAAGAGAAATTTTCATATTTGCCTTTTGTAAAATACTAATTATTTGAATTAGATTAATGCAATGTTGTTCTATTGTGCTCGAAAAGATAATTATATCATCCATATAAACATGACAAGTTTTTCCGACTTGTTCTCTTAATATGTCATCCATTGCTCTTTGGAATAATCTAGGGGCGTTGGTTAACCCAAATGGCATACGTAAAAATTCAAATTTCCCATTATTAATGGAAAAGGCTGTTTTTGCAATGTCTGATTCTTTCATAAGGATTTGGTGGAATCCTGATTCCAAATCAATTGTTGAGAAATATTTCGACTTTCCCAATTTTGATAATATTACAGACGGGTCTTGCATAGGGTATCTGTCAGGTATAGTGTGTTCGTTTAATTTTTTATAGTCAATAACTAGTCGATGTTTTGGACTTCCATCTTCGTTTTGACCTTTCTTTGGTACTACCAAAACTGGTGAATTATAAGGGCTTCTACTCGGCCTTATAATTTGTTCCTTTAGCATTCTGTCGATTTCACTGTTAACGAAATCTGAGACTGACATAGCATAAGGATATTGTTTGCTATAAATAGGTCTGTCAGTATCCGTATTTATTTCTCCGCGAATGTCGGTTCGAAAAGGAATTTGCATATTTATTTTGGAATGCTCCTTTTCAATTTTATTCATAATTTTATTTTCGTAATCTTTTATTTGATTTGAAATTGTAGTTAAATTATACATTTTATCTAAGTCGGAAAATTCAACGACGGCGTGATCAGGATTTGTATATCCCAAACGATTACATTTGTCGGATAATTCAACGACGGCGTGTTTAGGATTTTTGGATCCCAAACTATTAGTTTTTTTATTGACGGATAATTCAACGTCGGCGTGCTTAGGATTCTTTGATCCCAAGCTATATAAACTTCCTTCTGCAATTATCGTATCGGTTTTAAATACTTCTTGTTCATCAAAGTATTTTTTTAAAATGTATTCATTTAGCGGAAGAGTATTTTCTTCCCCCATTAGACACAAATCGTTACTTTCGTCATCGTCATAATATTCCAGTTTTTCTTTTTTCCCATGATATTCCAGAATACCTTTTTCAACATCTATTTTGGCACCAATTTTCCTCAATAGATTGTACCCAATTAATAAGTCAGATTCTAAACCTTCTATTTTGTAAATTAGATGTTTTGTGTCAAATATAGTTAATAAGTGGTAATATTTTATAATAGAGTATCCATGAACTGTAGATACTCTCTTGTAAATTGGTAATTGTTTTTTATTTTCATAAATCCCGCTTTTGATATAGCAAGATGTGGCTCCCGTATCAAATAATATTTTTAATTGTTTTCTTGTATGTCTATCTGTTCTTGTTATATGAGGCATTCCCCTGTAGGGCTCTGCTCTAAAAAATGATCCTCATCAATGTTATTAATTCGCATACCTTTCTGCGCTGGTTGACTTACTGTACCAGTAGCTTCCCTTTTTAATGGGACTGGTGGTTCAGTTTTTTGTTCTTGGCTTTGATTATAATTATTTCTTTGAGAAAAATTATTATAATTCTGTCTGTTATTATTGTTGCCCCTGTTATAATTATTATTCGGACGGTAGTAATTATTATTCGGACGATTTTGGAATTTTATGGAGCTATCCACCTCCATTGGTACCGGTGGGGGTTGTACCTTAGAATGGTTATTAGAATTCCAATTATTGTTTAGCGGCCAATTATTATTGTGATTATTATTTTGATTTTTATTCCAATTATTTGAGGTATTATTATTCTGTCTAGAATTTACCGGATTAAATCTAAGGTGGTTTCCCTGATTTTTGTTTTCATTCCTAAATCCGTAATACCTATTTGCAAACTGAGCTCGAAAATTGTTTGACTCTAATTCCTGACACTTTGCCAACGCATTTGGCAGGTCTGGTGGGTTGAGAGAAAAGAGAGTTTCTGAGATTGAGCCGTTCAATCCAGAAATAAAAATTCTAAGAGCGTTGCTCCGAATTGTTTTATTAGTTTCTTTTGTTATTTCGCTGTCCTTTCCATAGGTCATTATTGTTTTATTTATAAGTAATGTCATTTTCTTATTTACTTCATTATAGAATTCTGTAATGGTCATTCGACCCTGTCTTAAGATGCTCAATTCTGATTCAAGAATATGAATTGGTCTTTTATCGTTATAAATAAAATCCAATCTAGAAAGTATTGCTTGAAAATTTAAAACGGTACCATGGTTAGTTAGAGCATCATGTGATGCTCCCATGATTTTATTACGAAGAATTGTTAAAGCGATATAATACTGTTCGCTTTGAATTTTATATAAGCCCATGGCAGTTTCTGCCGCTTCTCTCCAGCCTACATATTGAGTAATTTCACCTGTGAACTTTGGTAGAGATTTAACTACTTCTAAAGTAGTTTCACATTTAATATTTGGGTCAATTGTTTGAATTTTGTAATCTTCAACTTCGTTTTTATTAGCAGTTAACTGTCCTTCTATTCCTTCAATTTTTTTGGTCATTTCACCTAATTGTACATTAATTAATCGGTTAATTAACTCCATCGTCAGATTGCTGGCGCTGGATATCCCGCCCGCAGAAAAGGTTGAAGCTGAACCTCCGGTTGCCATTTTTAAATTCAAATCTTCAAAACTATTTATTAAATCTTCCAGATTGTTGTTTTGAATTTATTATTAAAATTGGTTTTTTAATTTTGATTTAAAAAATGTATAGTAGCCCTGTATCTGATCTTGTTTAATATCCACTTTAAATAATATCTTAATATTATTTTATTCTGCTCACGATACTTTCTGGCGGCGTCTTCCTTCAGTGTAAGTTGTCCTGATTTGGGGTCTTCCTTCTGTTTAGATCTCCTGATTTGGGGTCTTCCTTCAGTTTAGATCTTCTGCTTCTTTTATATTGGGGTCTTCCTTCAATTTTTGTATTTATTTGTGGCGGCGGTTTGCCGTCGGGTCTTCCTTCAAATTTTGTATTAATCTGTGGCGGCGGTTTGCCGTCGGGTCTTCCTTCCTTCTTGGTGTTGATTTGTTTAATTTGTTTTGAATAATTTGGTTGTATTTTGTGTTGTAGTTGAGTTCTGATTCGTATTTTTATTAATTGTGTTCTTGTAACTTGTATTAAGATTTCAGTCCACCTTTTGAAATATTAGATTCTTAATCGGATTATTCCATTAATTAATTTCCGAAAAAGTTTTTCCACGATCACTGTCACATTCGTTAGGTGTCGTCGGATTAGTATGGGTGTTTTAATTTTCCCACTAAAAATTTGGGTTGTTGGCGGCGCGAGTTCCGTTTAATAATTAACTTATTATTGTTAATATTTTATTTAGAACTTTTAAGTACACCGCCCCACGTTGGGCGCCAATTAAAATTGTTGTTGTTAATTATTTATAAAAAAATAATTTTTTAATTTTATATTTTTTAATATTTCTTTATTGATGTAAAACTTTTCACTTAATACTTAATTACAAGACACTACTTCGAACTCGTCCCGAATCAGGCTCGTATCGGACTCAAACTCAAACTCGAACTGATCTTAGAATTATTAATCCTAATCCAAGCAACCTCGGCCAGAAGCTTTCTTAGGAAACTTCTTGAACTTTCACTTATGTTTAGAATAAAAGCTTTATGCTGAAATTATTCCACTGCATTGTGAAATTCAATTATGCTGACCGATGCAGTTTATGTGAAGCGCAATTCGTTGACCATGGTTTGGTCTCTAAGCGGATGCTGTGTTTACTTTACGATTGGGTTGTTTACTTTAGCGGGTAGCTAGGCGTTGGCAAAGGCAATGACAAAAACAAAGACAAAGGAATTGTCGCCGAGATTGGAATGTGAAATTTGTTTATAAATTGGGGTGGAAGTCTGTGTTTACGGGTTGGATAACTCTCCCCCTTCTAAAATGACGCGTCCCGCTTCATTATGAATATCGTTTAAGCGATCTCTTAATTCTGTTATAAATTCATCTTCTTTAATTGGATTTTCTAGTTCTGGCCGTTTTTGTTTGGTTACAAATATAAAATGTCTAAATCTTATTATTAATGTAATAAGCAAATACAAAATGATTAAAATTAATAAGATAAATGAAATTGATATTTTCCAATTGAAAATTTCAATAAATGGGTTTAAAATATTAATATTGTCAAGAGTAAGTTCTGAATTGTTGGATATTAAATATTCCGATATTTCCAGGTTTTTAAAGTGATTGGTGGTTATGTATTCAAGAATTTTGTTATCTAAATTGGTGTACGAAATATTATTTATTGTACTTGTACCGTTAAATGTTATTAAATATGAGCCATCTAAATTAGAATTGTTTACAATATTATTTCCGTTTATTAGAATGGCACCTTCTTGAATGATATCTATTTTCTTATTTTTTTCTCGAATTTTAGTGCAAATTGATTTTTCTCCATTTAATAAGCGGGTGAAACAGGTTTTATCTTGACTTATAATACAATAGTTATTAAATAGTTCGTTCTTAAAATTAGATATTTCGTAATAGGTATTCTCGCATTTAGCGACCTGATTACTGATAAGTACTTTTCCATCATTCTGTGAAATGGACCTGGCATAGTAGATTTCGCATCTATTAGTTATGACCGGGTATTTTATATAAATAATAAGGAGTTCATTGTGTAGTACAATTTTGAATATGGAAATATCCATTAAATCTGCAATAATTACGGGCTTTTGTTCGTGATTTAGTATTTCTTTAATATCTTCATTATTTAAAATTTTGGTGTTGAATACATCAATTTTTGCCAGTGTAACAGTGTCAATTATGTTTTGTAAGTCGAATGTTATTAATCGTAAACGATGTTTACGTAGCGGCAATTCTTGATCAATAAAAATGTTTTTAAAATGATCGGAAAGAGATTTTATCTCGTTAAACAATTTGGAATTGATAATAAATTGTTGGTTATTATTTAATTAAGTCATTTATTTTATTCTGAATTTTAAGGAAATCATCATGATCCGGAGTTCCTGCTAACCATTTCCAAACGGTGCCTAACTCATTTATTCCCCTTTTTGATCTAGTTGATATCAGCTGAGACAAAATAAGTTCGATAATTTGTAATTCATAAGTAATTTCCCATTGGGACCTTTCATTAGTATCCTTTTTTATATAACCTGATTCTAGATTGATTATTTCCTTGTAATAACTTAAATTAGTTACATGGAATAAGTCGGCATAAGATTCATAAGTAAGAAATCCTTTTTGTCATTGAACAGGAAAAATTCGTGATTGGTGTAATCAATTATTTCAGAAGTGGTTATCATTACGAATGGTATAAGAAGTAACAAGAAATGCATTTTCTGTAATTTAAAAAAAAAATATATATATGTTTGTTAAAACTTTATATTGTCTTTGTGAATAGTTCTGTTTCTGTTATTGATTATTATTTTGTTAGGTAAGTTTTCTTTAACAACTTGTTTTTTATATCTTGTTTTAAGTTTATTTCTTTCCCCGTGTTTCTTTTCATAAACGACTTGCCCTACATGATATTGTTTATCTTTACGGCCCTCATTATGTGTTTCTAACATTTTGTCTTGAGTGTCCTTCAGAATTTGGGAAATGTTTGCGTGGTCAATTTTATTATAGAGAATATCAAAAGGTTTTTGGTTTGTTGTAGAATGAATGCTCTGATTGTATTCTTTTGCGGCTCTAATAATTATTTCAGAATAATCAGTGAGGTTAAATTCCTCCTTTATACAACGAGCTAATTCTGTTAAGGTAGAATGTGCCCTTTCGACTTGTCCGTTTGAGGTACTGTGTCTGGGGTCAGCGAAATGTAGAGTTAAACAGCATCTTTGTGCAAAAGATTTAAATTGAGCAGAAGTAAAGCTCGGTTCATTATCAGTCATAATTACTTTGGCGCGAGGAAAGTGTTGAAGTAATTCCATTACTTTATTCTCGATATTAAGTTTATTTGGAATTTCTTTAACTACTAAGAATTTAGAATACGCGTCGACACACGTTAAAAAAATAAGACTTTGCGCATAGTAAATATCAATGTGTAAGTTTTCTCCTTCTCTAGTTGGAATAGGAGCTTCCCCAATGGGAATTTGTATTGGATGCCTGTTATATTTATTTTCGTTGCAAATTGTACAATTTTTAATGTATTCTTTTAATTTGATAAATAAATTTGGCCAATAATATAATCGATTGATTTGTTTGTAATTTTCGTCTAGTCCTCTGTGAGCTCTACTATGGGTTTCTTCTATAATAATTGCTTTATCTTCATCGTTTTCTACGTCTTGTAGAAATGTTCTAGTGAAAAGGAATTTGTTAGTAAAATTACTTTTTAAGGGTAATTGAATATGATAAAGATCTTCTAAAGTGCAGTGAATTCCTACCGTTATGTTTGGTGGTAGATACTCCCTTAATATTGTTATTAAGTTTTCTGGCGTATCATATTCAATTATATGTCGTGTTTTGTCAAAAACTTTCAATGACTCATGTATTGTATACCTCCCCGTAGTTAAAAGCAGTTGTTGTTGAAACTGATTTAACGGTTTATGGGTCTCTTGTATTACATTTTCAAAACTACTTTCAGCAGAATGCTGTGTATTTTGATCTGAGCTTGAATGTGTTAAGTCGCTGTTTGTAATATTATTTATTTTTATTCGAGATAGTGCGTCGGCTACGACATTTGTAGTTCCGGGTTTATATATTATTTTTGGAGTGAAACTTTCTATGAAAGAATACCATCTTTTCATTTCTACGTTCGGGTTTTTATCCGAGATAGTAAAAGATAATGATTGATGGTCTGTTTGTATTTCTATACCAATAACTCCATACAAATAATTTCTGAGATTTTTAAGAGCCCAAACTATGGCTAACAGTTCTTTTTTATTTGTGGCATAAAGTTGTTCTGTTTTATTTAGAGTTTTAGATATGAAAGTAATTGGTTTATTATCCTGTGATAAAACCGCTCCGATAGCTACATCTGATGCGTCTGTAGTCAAAGTGAATTTTTTATTATAATCAGGTTGAACTAATTCCACCTGTGCTATTAAATTATCTTTAAGTTCGTTGAAAGCGTTTACCGCTGGTTCGTCTAACTGTATTGTGATTTTAGTAGACATTCTTCTTGAAATTTTACCATTATCTCCTCCTAAGTATTTGGTTAAGGGTTTGGCAATTTTTGCATAATTTCGGACAAATTTACGATAATAGCCGGTAAGGCCTAGAAAACTTCGAAGCTCTCTAATGTTTTTAGGAATCGGATACTTCATAATTGTGGAGATTTTTTCGGGATCTGTTTTAATTACATTGTGAGAAACAATATAACCAAGAAATGCTGTTTCTAATTTAAAGAATTTAGATTTTTCAAGAGAAATTTTCATATTTGCCTTTTGTAAAATATTAATTATTTGAATTAGATTAATGCAATGTTGTTCTATTGTGCTCGAAAAGATAATTATATCATCCATATAAACATGACAAGTTTTTCCGACTTGTTCTCTTAATATGTCATCCATTGCTCTTTGGAATAATCTAGGGGCGTTGGTTAACCCAAATGGCATACGTAAAAATTCAAATTTCCCATTATTAATGGAAAAGGCTGTTTTTGCAATGTCTGATTCTTTCATAAGGATTTGGTGGAATCCTGATTCCAAATCAATTGTTGAGAAATATTTCGACTTTCCCAATTTTGATAATATTACAGACGGGTCTTGCATAGGGTATCTGTCAGGTATAGTGTGTTTGTTTAATTTTTTATAGTCAATAACTAGTCGATGTTTTGGACTTCCATCTTCGTTTTGACCTTTCTTTGGTACTACCAAAACTGGTGAATTATAAGGGCTTCTACTCGGCCTTATAATTTGTTCCTTTAGCATTCTGTCGATTTCACTGTTAACGAAATCTGAGACTGACATAGCATAAGGATATTGTTTGCTATAAATAGGTCTGTCAGTATCCGTATTTATTTCTCCGCGAATGTCGGTTCGAAAAGGAATTTGCATATTTATTTTGGAATGCTCCTTTTCAATTTTATTCATAATTTTATTTTCGTAATCTTTTATTTGATTTGAAATTGTAGTTAAATTATACATTTTATCTAAGTCGGAAAATTCAACGACGGCGTGATCAGGATTTGTATATCCCAAACGATTACATTTGTCGGATAATTCAACGACGGCGTGTTTAGGATTTTTGGATCCCAAACTATTAGTTTTTTTATTGACGGATAATTCAACGTCGGCGTGCTTAGGATTCTTTGATCCCAAGCTATATAAACTTCCTTCTGCAATTATCGTATCGGTTTTAAATACTTCTTGTTCATCAAAGTATTTTTTTAAAATGTATTCATTTAGCGGAAGAGTATTTTCTTCCCCCATTAGACACAAATCGTTACTTTCGTCATCGTCATAATATTCCAGTTTTTCTTTTTCCCATGATATTCCAGAATACCTTTTTCAACATCTATTTTGGCACCAATTTTCCTCAATAGATTGTACCCAATTAATAAGTCAGATTCTAAACCTTCTATTTTGTAAATTAGATGTTTTGTGTCAAATATAGTTAATAAGTGGTAATATTTTATAATAGAGTATCCATGAACTGTAGATACTCTCTTGTAAATTGGTAATTGTTTTTTATTTTCATAAATCCCGCTTTTGATATAGCAAGATGTGGCTCCCGTATCAAATAATATTTTTAATTGTTTTCTTGTATGTCTATCTGTTCTTGTTATATGAGGCATTCCCCTGTAGGGCTCTGCTCTAAAAAATGATCCTCATCAATGTTATTAATTCGCATACCTTTCTGCGCTGGTTGACTTACTGT
This sequence comes from Drosophila aff. chauvacae BK-2020, assembly GCA_018903765.1. Taxonomy (NCBI): domain Eukaryota; kingdom Metazoa; phylum Arthropoda; class Insecta; order Diptera; family Drosophilidae; genus Drosophila; species Drosophila aff. chauvacae BK-2020. The sequence goes on from JAEIGO010000862.1 coordinate 799,342, forward strand.
ACCAGTAGCTTCCCTTTTTAATGGGACTGGTGGTTCAGTTTTTTGTTCTTGGCTTTGATTATAATTATTTCTTTGAGAAAAATTATTATAATTCTGTCTGTTATTATTGTTGCCCCTGTTATAATTATTATTCGGACGGTAGTAATTATTATTCGGACGATTTTGGAATTTTATGGAGCTATCCACCTCCATTGGTACCGGTGGGGGTTGTACCTTAGAATGGTTATTAGAATTCCAATTATTGTTTAGCGGCCAATTATTATTGTGATTATTATTTTGATTTTTATTCCAATTATTTGAGGTATTATTATTCTGTCTAGAATTTACCGGATTAAATCTAAGGTGGTTTCCCTGATTTTTGTTTTCATTCCTAAATCCGTAATACCTATTTGCAAACTGAGCTCGAAAATTGTTTGACTCTAATTCCTGACACTTTGCCAACGCATTTGGCAGGTCTGGTGGGTTGAGAGAAAATAGAGTTTCTGAGATTGAGCCGTTCAATCCAGAAATAAAAATTCTAAGAGCGTTGCTCCGAATTGTTTTATTAGTTTCTTTTGTTATTTCGCTGTCCTTTCCATAGGTCATTATTGTTTTATTTATAAGTAATGTCATTTTCTTATTTACTTCATTATAGAATTCTGTAATGGTCATTCGACCCTGTCTTAAGATGCTCAATTCTGATTCAAGAATATGAATTGGTCTTTTATCGTTATAAATAAAATCCAATCTAGAAAGTATTGCTTGAAAATTTAAAACGGTACCATGGTTAGTTAGAGCATCATGTGATGCTCCCATGATTTTATTACGAAGAATTGTTAAAGCGATATAATACTGTTCGCTTTGAATTTTATATAAGCCCATGGCAGTTTCTGCCGCTTCTCTCCAGCCTACATATTGAGTAATTTCACCTGTGAACTTTGGTAGAGATTTAACTACTTCTAAAGTAGTTTCACATTTAATATTTGGGTCAATTGTTTGAATTTTGTAATCTTCAACTTCGTTTTTATTAGCAGTTAACTGTCCTTCTATTCCTTCAATTTTTTTGGTCATTTCACCTAATTGTACATTAATTAATCGGTTAATTAACTCCATCGTCAGATTGCTGGCGCTGGATATCCCGCCCGCAGAAAAGGTTGAAGCTGAACCTCCGGTTGCCATTTTTAAATTCAAATCTTCAAAACTATTTATTAAATCTTCCAGATTGTTGTTTTGAATTTATTATTAAAATTGGTTTTTTAATTTTGATTTAAAAAATGTATAGTAGCCCTGTATCTGATCTTGTTTAATATCCACTTTAAATAATATCTTAATATTATTTTATTCTGCTCACGATACTTTCTGGCGGCGTCTTCCTTCAGTGTAAGTTGTCCTGATTTGGGGTCTTCCTTCTGTTTAGATCTCCTGATTTGGGGTCTTCCTTCAGTTTAGATCTTCTGCTTCTTTTATATTGGGGTCTTCCTTCAATTTTTGTATTTATTTGTGGCGGCGGTTTGCCGTCGGGTCTTCCTTCAAATTTTGTATTAATCTGTGGCGGCGGTTTGCCGTCGGGTCTTCCTTCCTTCTTGGTGTTGATTTGTTTAATTTGTTTTGAATAATTTGGTTGTATTTTGTGTTGTAGTTGAGTTCTGATTCGTATTTTTATTAATTGTGTTCTTGTAACTTGTATTAAGATTTCAGTCCACCTTTTGAAATATTAGATTCTTAATCGGATTATTCCATTAATTAATTTCCGAAAAAGTTTTTCCACGATCACTGTCACATTCGTTAGGTGTCGTCGGATTAGTATGGGTGTTTTAATTTTCCCACTAAAAATTTGGGTTGTTGGCGGCGCGAGTTCCGTTTAATAATTAACTTATTATTGTTAATATTTTATTTAGAACTTTTAAGTACACCGCCCCACGTTGGGCGCCAATTAAAATTGTTGTTGTTAATTATTATAAAAAAATAATTTTTTAATTTTATATTTTTTAATATTTCTTTATTGATGTAAAACTTTTCACTTAATACTTAATTACAAGACACTACTTCGAACTCGTCCCGAATCAGGCTCGTATCGGACTCAAACTCAAACTCGAACTGATCTTAGAATTATTAATCCTAATCCAAGCAACCTCGGCCAGAAGCTTTCTTAGGAAACTTCTTGAACTTTCAATTATGTTTAGAATAAAAGCTTTATGCTGAAATTATTCCACTGCATTGTGAAATTCAATTATGCTGACCGATGCAGTTTATGTGAAGCGCAATTCGTTGACCATGGTTTGGTCTCTAAGCGGATGCTGTGTTTACTTTACGATTGGGTTGTTTACTTTAGCGGGTAGCTAGGCGTTGGCAAAGGCAATGACAAAAACAAAGACAAAGGAATTGTCGCCGAGATTGGAATGTGAAATTTGTTTATAAATTGGGGTGGAAGTCTGTGTTTACGGGTTGGATAACTTGCATGCATATGTATGTAAGGGCACAGTAGAGCATCGATGAAGTGGACTGTATTAATTGACTGTCTTGAAAAGGACAGTAAAATTATGTGGCGAAAAAAAAGACACGCACCGGAATGAAAACAGAAAGAATATCGAAACAACGTCAGACTGTTCGGCGAACAGGGAAAATTACCGCACAGTGCACACTCGTTGGCCGATATTGTTTGTCTTTCTTTTTTCACCACACAATTTCACTTTTCACTTGCGGAGTTTTAATTGCGCCGACATATAATAATATATGTACATATATATGTGCCAGCATGTATGGGATGAATGCACACACAAATATATGTCCATATGCCGCGACCGTTTGCACGGACCGAAACGGCGCGGAATATGGCGGCGCGAAAAAGAAGCGAAGCGGAGACAAATTGAACAAATATTGACGAGGAGGAATGAAATTCTCAACTGCCGTTGTGTCAGGAAAATTCGTGGAGGTGGAATTGACACGGAAAAAATAGTCTTACAGCAGTGCGACCGAAATGGAATGTTCGGAGCTCTGCTAAAGGCCGGCAGTGAGAGAAAAGACGAAAATTCGTACTTACCTTGGGGAACCAAAGGCCGGAAACTGCTGGCAGAAGAAAAGGAATCCTTATCCGGCTCTGTAGGACCAATGTTTTGTAGGGGGGCGATCTAGTCCTCCAAAATAAGAAGCGTTGATCGGGTGGTAGAATGTGGAAATGTTTTTCCCACGTCGCAGAGCAAAAGAAGTCCGAAAGGGGAACCAAAGTCACACCAGAAGAAGAAGAACAAGAAGCGGGGGCGTCGTGGGAATTCAAACTTTAATCTTCGCATTCATACATGGAACTAAACCTAGCTTACAAGGTAGAGTCGCGCTCCCGCCCGCTTAACTCCGCTTAATCGAGCACGGGAGAGCGACGAAAAACGAGCCCGAACTCCGGAGCGCGAGAGCGCAAGCTCACAAGAGGGCGAGAGCGGACGAGAGCGAAAGCTCTGTCTATATAAAGAGGTAAGCATTTCTTAACATTTGCGTAATCTATCTCGACCTTGATTCGCCCTACTATCCGCTGAGGACTTCCGTCGGCTGTGACAACATTCCTATTCAAAGATTTGAATGTCGAGTTGCCTCTCTCCAGCTCAGATGCTAAACCGTCACCCACACAACTTATAGATGCTCCCTAATCGAGCAATCCATAAACAGTGCGATCCATTAGACGAACTGGTATAAAAGGTCGAGGATTCCTGGCTATATGAGGGTTGGCACAAATGTAATCTAGTCCAAACTTACAACGTTTTACGTCTTGCCAAAAGATTTTTATGCGCTTTGAACTACGAGTTTTGCGCTTCGGTAAGTCCGGTAAATAATTAATCTTAAGTACGTCCGGTATTTCTCCTAATTTAATAATCTTTCGATGAAACTGGGAAATATTTTTACTAGCTGCTACATCTGAAGAAGAGGGGTTATCGACTTTATGCGAAATCCCAGTTAATCCGTCGTTGTCGACTGATTTCTTAAGGCATTCGAGGGCTTCGGTTTGTACTGCAACCTCGACGTGCCGACTTTGGAGTTTTTTGCGCATTTAGCACAACTTGGTTTATACGTGTTAGGTACTCCACAACCATAACAAAAGACTTTCCGTTCGGATAAGCAGTCCTGGTATCTGTGGCCTTCTTCCCTACAGTTCCAGCATACTAGAGAGAATGCATCAATCACTAGCTCTGTCTCATCCTCAAAATCATTTTGCTCTTCTAATTCCTGGGCTATCTCTGAGATCTAACGCCTAAACGGACTGGACTTGGCATATCCATGAGTCTTCTTCACTTTATCTAAGAAGACCTCGAGTCTTCTGCAAGTTTCTCTTAGATCTGACACGATTTGAATCTCGACGTTAAGAATCTCATGCCTGATCTCGGGACGTAAATTATTCTTTAAGACACGCACAAGCTTACGAGCGGACCAAGGAACTTCCAATTGATCAACCAATGCAGATATGCTATCGTAATAGCTGTCGAAAGACTCACTGGTCTTCTGCTTCCTGCTTCTGATGAGGTCTTCGATATCTACATCGTCCCTTTCCTCGCGGAATTGTACTCGCAAGGCGGAACACAACAAATCCCATTGGATTCTCCTCACGGACTTGTGGTACCTCCAATAAAACTCATAAGCTTTACCTTCAAAAAGGACACTGGCATGTTTGCACAGTACAGTAAAGTTCCCTTCCAAGGTCTGGTGTGTGAGGGCCTCCACTCTGTATATGAAGTTGTCCACCGACACTCCGACTCCTGAGTACTTCACTTTCCATCTGTAACTGTAACGAACACACTCAATGAGCGTTGTCCACCTCAACACACTCTGTCTACTTTTTTGACCGGCATGCTCAGGGAAAATGGGCGTGGGTTTTGTGTTAAGATGAACAAGAGTGTCACAGATACAATACTGTAGACAGAGATACGATAGCTGCAATACGATAACCAAACGGTTAAGAATCAGACAAGGAAGTGTACCTATTGAAGATGAGGACCAGATGTTATTGGCCTCTTTCTATACCCACCCTACCTGTGAAATCCATTCGGAGTCCACCCTTTTACAACCGCGGCTTTACATACCCTTTGGTGCCCAAAAAGACATCAGATTAATTCATATTCGATACCATATAATCAAAGATAAAGATAGTATTCCGATACATTTTCTAAACCTATCCTTATACCTAAAGATTTAGATCTTTACGTTAGAAAACTTCTTATTGAGTAATTTTGTCCTTTTTACCGCAAACGCAAATAAAGATAATTAAGATAGGACTGAAGATATTGATATCTGTTTTACATTACTATTTGTTTTACTTTACGTCTTACTTTACGTTACGATTTACTTTACGATTCTATTTACTTTACGTTTCTATTTAACACACTATTTAGGAATCTCTGACTTTATATATTATATATTATATGTGTATGTTCAGATCTTACTAGGTTTTTTACGGCTATGCCGTACTTACGCACTTTCCAACGATGTCAGCAGGCCTGATGACTGTTGATGAGTAGCTGTGGGTATTAATTTAAGTTGGGAAAATCATATATATAATTCTCAGATCATCCACAAAGTACGCTAAACTAGGATCGTAAAGGTTTATAAGTACATATTCTTAAGCAAAATTAACACATAAATGCAAAACTATTCTAAAGATACTCAAGTTTGGACACGATTATTCGTGTTGGACTGCTTCAAGTGCGCAGCGGATGCGGCGTCACAACCAGTAGCTTCTCAAATGGGTCGCGCACACTTATTCTTGATATGCGCACTTGAAGAAGAAGACGGCACACGGATCCTATCCGTGAGATGAAAAACGCACACCACTCCGATGTTGTTGCAGAAACGCAAATGCATGTATATGCGTGTGGCGGCAGCGACACGTTAATGCATGTATGTGTGCGTGTGGCGGCAGCGGCACGTTAATGCATGTATGTGTGCGTGTAGCGGCGAAGGGGTTGAGCAAGACAGCAAAGCGAGGTGACCCGAGGTCGGCACCTGTTAAGCGGCAGGAAGGGGCAAGCGCAGCCTTGCGCTGCACGCGGTGGGTGCTCCAGTTGCACGCAGATGTGGATCTTACTGCAGTCGAAGAAGCACAGAAAAATTCCACTACACGTGATTCAAGCCGTGGGACGACACAAAGCAAACCGCGATGCGGCCAATAGGAATTTTCTCCAAAAAACGTGGGACGCCGCAGACGCTATATTGGGAATCAATATTTTAGCCACTGGCGATCGAACGCACTAGAAAGCTTACCACTTATATTTAAAGCACAGTTTAAGCTATGAATTGGCAATATTTGCCTTGAAAAACACTCTTCCGATCGACACGATGCACGTTGATTAATATTTGGGGACGATGCAAAAAGTTAAACTGCACTCGATCACGCCTTCCAGAAAAGAGAACGGAAGTATGAAAATTCAATGTGACCGTAGCTGGTCCAAAATCCCAAACAGGAATTCTTTGCGATATTTTATCGAAAATACACAATTTGCCAGAATCTGGACTTCGCTATGATGGTTTGTTGCCAAATAATTGCGATAGCTAATATTGGGGTTGCCATCCTGATTCGACTCCCACAACCACAGATTTGATTATTAGTCCCTGTGACTAACAATAAAAACTGAAAAAGGAGTCAAAAGCAATTACCAAATGTCCTTGGCATGAAATCTACCAAGTTCTTTTCCATTCATGTCCTCTAAGAGATAAATTGACTAACCAATCCTTTCTTTGACTCGGGCCTTGATACCGACAGGAGCGAGTTTCGCGTTAAAATTATTCGCTGCGTTACTTAATACGAAATTTCTTTTAACAACTTCCTGCCCAACCTCAAAAGAACGGGGTCTTGCTCGCAGGTTGTAAGACTTTTGGTTTGCCTCATAAGCCTTGTTCAAATGTTTGGCAATGTTGGAGCGAATTCTTTGAAATTCGTCAGTCCTTGACAATTTTACATCACTTTCTGTGAGTAAATTCAGTTTGCGCAACAATTTGTAGTCATTACCGTGAGATATCATGTGTTGACCGAAAACAACATGATAGGGCGATATACCGATGGATTGGTGAATCGAGTTACGAAGAGAGCAGTTGATGCTACTGAGAAATACGTCCCATTCGCGTTGGTCGGAGCGAATGTAAGCTCTTAAAGCAGCATTAATAGAACGGTTAACTCTCTCAGCTCCGTTGGATTGTGGAGCGTATGCACCAGTAAACATATGACGAACGCCATATTTCGAAAGCAAGTCAGAGAGATCACGGCTTTTAAATTGAGTTCCGTTGTCACTCACGACTGTTTCGGGTACACCAAAGCAGGCAAATATTTCATCCCGCAATATATCGATGATCACTTTAGTGTTGAACCTTTTAACAGCCTTTAAAAAGGTAAATTTGGAAAAGTGATCCAGAATGATCAATATACCAATGTTGCCGGATTTAGATCTAGGGAATGGGCCGATAAAATCCAGATAAAGTCTTTGGAAAATTCTATCGCTTTGCACTTGTGCTCCCATTGGTGGTTTTAAAGAACGATTGGGATATTTAGTGGTCTGGCATGTTTCGCAACTTCGAATGTAATCACGAACGTTGATAACCATGTTTGGCCAATAGAAACGACGTCTAATACGCTCTAAACATTTAGCTACCCCACAATGAGCAGATGTTGGTTGGTCATGAGCCGAACTAATTACGCTTTGTCGCAACGACTCAGGTACAAGCAATTTCCAGCAATCGTCCGGTGAAATGTCAGTAGAATTGGGGAAAGTTGCACGATGATAAATAAACTCATCTATGACTTGAAAATCAGGTAACTTTAGAGACACGAATTTATCTCTGAGAGCAGAGTACTCTTCCGATTGAAATGCACTGGAAGATAGATCAATTTCGGGGCGGATTTCAAGGTCTATTGCAGAAATATCGATATCTTCGAACGATCGAGATAGAGCATCCGCACCTACATTTTCGGTTCCTTTCCGATGTTCGATTTCGAAAGAATAACCCTGAAGTTTGATAGCCCATCTTGCCAATCTACCGCTCAGATCTGATTGGTTCATTAGCCATCGAAGACTTGAGTGGTCGGTGACTACCTTAAAACTTTGACCATCAATATACATTCTGAACTTTTTAATTGCCAGAACTACTGCCATACATTCCAGTTCGGTAACTGTATAGTTACGCTGGGCTTTATTCAGCTTCTTAGACATGTATGCTATAGGACGTTCACAACCGGAATCATCACATTGAGCTAGAACTGCACCCACTCCATGTAGGGAAGAATCACATTGCAGAATAAATGGTTTGTCATAATTGGGGTGAATGAGACAAGGAGCAGAGCATAACTTGTCTTTGATATTATCAAAAGCTTCTTGAGCCTGATCGTTCCAACTTAAGGTTTTGCCACGCAATAACTCTGTAAGATGGAAAATGACTGTGGAATAATTAGATATGAATCGCTGGTACCAACCAGTCATACCAAGAAATCTTCTCAACTGTTTCTGGGTCTTCGGGACCGGAAATTCGCTCACAGCAGCGATTTTGTTTGGGTTTACTTGAAGCGTGCCTTCGCCAACTAAGTAACCAAGATAGTCTACTTTTTTCAGGCAAAACTGACTTTTCTGGACATTTATTGTCAATCCAGCTTTACGCAATTGGGTGGCTACTTCGGACAAATGCAAAAGATGATCCTCGAAATTGTTTGACAAAACAAGTAAATCGTCGAGGTAAACTAATACATGCGATTTTAATTTATAGGGTATCACCAGGTCCATCAAACGGCACATGGTTTGTGGAGCGTTTGACAATCCAAAGGGCATTCTTTTGAATTGATAAAGCGGCCGATTTGGAACGGTGAAAGCAGTCTTAGCACGGGATTCTTGATCCAAACAAATCTGCCAAAAGGCATCTTTAAGGTCAATTTTGGAAATGCAATGTACAGGTGGAAGACGACTCAGCAGTCCATCCATTATAGGGATTGGATATGCATCCTTTACAGTAACTGCATTTAATTTTCTTGCATCGAGACAAAATCGCACCTTGCCTGGTTTGATATGCAAGGTAACTGGAGAAGACCTTGGCGATGAAGGAGCCTCTTCAATAACATCCATTTTAATCATGCGATCAATTTCTAAACACAAAAGTTTTTCTTTAGCTGGCGAAAGTGGATAAAATCGTTGCTTGATTGGTTTAGCATTGGATGTGTCGATATTGTGTTCTATCAGGTTAGTTAAACCTAAACCCTCATTCTCGAACGATGGGAAGAAGTCTATTATTTTCTGCAATTTCGATTTTTGTGACTCGGACAATCGTACGCGAGTAGAGTCTTCTTCAGGTTCAAGGTTGACCTCGTTGATCGAGACTGTTTGCTTAATAGATATTCCAAACGTATACCAGAAATCCATTCCGCATATCACGCTTTGCTTTATGGAAGGAACTATTAAGAATTCAAAGTTATTATCAACTGAGTTGTAAGTCAAGGGAATTTGTATGGTACCTGCAACACATTGCCTTTGGCCATCAGCAGTTCGTACCATCGAATTAAATTTATTAAATGGCTTGGCTGATATTATTTGTTTTGCTAGCTCACCACCTATAACGCTTTTGTTGGCGCCACTGTCCAGGAGAGCTAGATGCGATTGACCAAATATGTCAATGTTTGTGAAAGGTCGGATATCGTTTTTGTTGTAAACAATTGATGAGATCGTAAAACGATTGAATGAACGCTTACGAATCCAAAATTTCCGAATCCGCCGTGATGATCGAAGTTTACCAAAATGAATAGAATTAGCATTAAACATTTGGAATTTACGATTTGCATACTCCGACAATCGTAAATGATATGGGTTGAAAGTTTGCGTTAATGATACGTCAGGTTGAGTTGAAGGCAAAATGGAATGAACATCATTTGCCACAGAATCTGGTTCTGTTTGTATTTTCGAGGCTAACGCCGGACATTCGTTTTCTTTGCATAACGAATGTCCTTTTGGGAGTTTTCCGATGCCGAATTACATTTTGCGCAGTTGGGCTTATACACCTCCGGTGTTCCGCAACCATAACAAAAAATACGGCGAGTTTTAAGGCAATTCTGGTAACCGTGGCCTGATTCTTCACAGTTCCAGCACTTAATTTTCTCTGAAGACTTAACAACAGAAATTTCGTTATCGACCTCAAGTTCTTCTTCAGATGGATCTTCGGAATCCTCTTCGTGAAGAATTGCGTTGACAAAACGCTTGCTGGTGTTCGGACGTTGGACTGGCTTTGTCCGAGTGTTACGAAAGAATTCTTCGTGACGATGGCATTCCCTACGCAATGATGCTAAGTTCGGAGTATCTATGTGCAATAGTTCATGTTTGATCTCCGGCTTGAGATTATGACGAACTTCTACAGTAATTTCACTGTCCTGCATTGGTTCGCGAAGGGAATCTACAATGGAAAGCATTGCATCCAAAAAGTCATCAAAATTTTCGGTATTACCCTGTTTGCGGCGACGCATAGCACTTTTAATTTCACGATCAGATCTCTGATCTTGATATCTCTCCTTTAAACGCCTGCATAACATATTCCAATTCATGTTATCGGAAGATCTATGAACACGCCAATAAAATGCCAGGGCTGGTCCTGCAAACAATAAATTAGCGAACTGGGAAAGTAGTTCGAAGTTTCCGTTTAGGCATTGCGAAGTGAGACAATTTACGCGATAAATAAAATCCTCAATAGCAATGTCATTGGTTGACCCGCTGAATTTAATACGCCAATTAGATATTATATTGGAAATCCTATCAGGTCTATCCAAAGAAAGATCACTTCGATCGCTTCGAAAGTCTGGAGAAGTCCTAACACGTTGACTGTTATTTCGTTCTGAGTTTATCTCGGGACCGTCTCGATCGAAATTAGTTAGTATGTCTTGCTGCAGCTCACTCTGTCCATTATTTGCAAATGTGGACCTATTCAATTGAGTGAATGCCATAGTAATTTGTTCTGTCACTGATTGTAGCATGCTTGCCTGAAATTACTGCATTGAACTCTGAACTATTTGTTCAACACGGTCTTCTGTAATGACTCTGGAATCTGAGTTATCCCCGCTACGAATTTCCTTTTGGGAATTTTGATCAGACTTCCCGTTCTGTTTTGCTGTATTTCGAGCAGCTGAACGAGTTACTATCTTGTTACCCTGAGATTTAGTGGAAAGAGCCAAATGAGATCCTAACTCGGATTGAGAACATGACTGACCACAGATGGGGCATTTGTCATGGTTCTTAAGGTAATTGTCAAGGCAAAGCTTATGAAAAAAATGTTTACAACGGGTTTCAACCAAATCCAGATTGCATACTGGCCCGTTGCAGATGGTGCATATCACCGATACTTCAGTATCTAAGTCAACTAAATTTTCATTACTACGCATCATCATTTTTGGTGTTTAAAAGTACACACTAGTGTGTATTATATAAAGACAATCGTTCGTTTTTAGAACAAGAAAGATAAGCGATAAGATCAAACGATCAAAGGTAGGCAAGAAACTATGAGATCCAACGATCAAAGAGAAACGGTGAGATCCAACGATCAAAGGTAAGAGAAACTGTGAGATCCAACGATCAAAGGTAAGAGAAACTGTGAGATCCAACGATCAAAGATAAGCGACAAAAAGGTAAATACGGGTCTTACCCAGGGTAGTAAAGCAGTAGGTTGTATAGTTCAATAGGTACGGTACATATACGGTAAGTGAATACAGAGTTGTAAAATAAATAAATTTATTTATGAAGTCTTACCAATTAGAAGAGTAACTAGCCGAATCTATCCAGCTAGAGAAATCTCAATTCTAAATGATAAGAAGGTAATGTTTGAATACTGAAATCCTGGTATAGAACCGACTTTAAATCAGAACTATAAATCCTAAGAATCAATTACTCAAATTGGAATGTTTTTTTACTATAATGTTCGATTATTACCGAACTGATAGAAAAAACAAATAAAAGCATAACAAATCCTCCGGTATGGCTCCGAACCTCTCCAGAGACCATCAATTCCAGGATGGAATTTGAAACACCTGACTGAAACTAACAGTGGATGGATTGTTTATTAACGGGAAGCTCGGCTGTCAAACGACAGATGCCTAATCAGGCATCGGGCTGGCCTTAAAGTTGGGCGCCAATTGTAACTGTAACGAACACACTCAATGAGCGTTGTCCACCTCAACACACTCTGTCTACTTTTTTGACCGGCATGCTCAGGGAAAATGGGCGTGGGTTTTGTGTTAAGATGAACAAGAGTGTCACAGATACAATACTGTAGACAGAGATACGATAGCTGCAATACGATAACCAAACGGTTAAGAATCAGACAAGGAAGTGTACCTATTGAAGATGAGGACCAGATGTTATTGGCCTCTTTCTATACCCACCCTACCTGTGAAATCCATTCGGAGTCCACCCTTTTACAACCGCGGCTTTACATACCCTTTGGTGCCCAAAAAGACATCAGATTAATTCATATTCGATACCATATAATCAAAGATAAAGATAGTATTCCGATACATTTTCTAAACCTATCCTTATACCTAAAGATTTAGATCTTTACGTTAGAAAACTTCTTATTGAGTAATTTTGTCCTTTTTACCGCAAACGCAAATAAAGATAATTAAGATAGGACTGAAGATATTGATATCTGTTTTACATTACTATTTGTTTTACTTTACGTCTTACTTTACGTTACGATTTACTTTACGATTCTATTTACTTTACGTTTCTATTTAACACACTATTTAGGAATCTCTGACTTTATATATTATATATTATATGTGTATGTTCAGATCTTACTAGGTTTTTTACGGCTATGCCGTACTTACGCACTTTCCAACGATGTCAGCAGGCCTGATGACTGTTGATGAGTAGCTGTGGGTATTAATTTAAGTTGGGAAAATCATATATATAATTCTCAGATCATCCACAAAGTACGCTAAATTAGGATCGTAAAGATTTATAAGTACATATTCTTAAGCAAAATTAACACATAAATGCAAAACTATTCTAAAGATACTCAAGTTTGGACACGATTATTCGTGTTGGACTGCTTCAAGTGCGCAGCGGATGCGGCGTCACAACCAGTAGCTTCTCAAATGGGTCGCGCACACTGATTCTTGATATGCGCATTTAAGAAGAAGAAGAAGACGGCACACGGATCCTATCCGTGAGATGAAAAACGCACACCACTCCGATGTTGTCGCAGAAACGCAAATCTATGTGTGTGTGTGTGGCGGCGGCGGCACGTTAATGCATGTGTATGCGTGTGGCGGCAGCGGCACGTTAATGCATGTATGTGCGTGTGGCGGCAGCGGCACGTTAATGCATGTGTATGTGTGCGCCGAACCGAAGAAAAAGGATGCACGGCGATCCGCTCCTCGCTTGTAGCGGCGAAGGGGTTGAGCAAGACAGCAAAGCGAGGTGACCCGAGGTCGGCACCTGTTAAGCGGCAGGAAGGGGCAAGCGCAGCCCTACGCTGCACGCGGTGGGTGCTCCAGTTGCACGCAGATGTGGATCTTACTGCAGTCGAAGAAGCACAGAAAAATTCCACTACACGTGATTCAAGCCGTGGGACGACACAAAGCAAACCGCGATGCGGCCAATAGGAATTTTCTCCAAAAACGTGGGACGCCGCAGACGCTATATTGGGAATCAATATTTTAGCCACTGGCGATCGAACGCACTAGAAAGCTTACCACTTATATTTAAAGCACAGTTTAAGCTATGAATTGGCAATATTTGCCTTGAAAAACACTCTTCCGATCGACACGATGCACGTTGATTAATATTTGGGGACGATGCAAAAAGTTAAACTGCACTCGATCACGCCTTCCAGAAAAGAGAACGGAAGTATGAAAATTCAATGTGACCGTAGCTGGTCCAAAATCCCAAACAGGAATTCTTTGCGATATTTTATCGAAAATACACAATTTGCCAGAATCTGGACTTCGCTATGATGGTTTGTTGCCAAATAATTGCGATAGCTAATATTGGGGTTGCCATCCTGATTCGACTCCCACACATCCATTCAGGATCTGCACGACCTTATCAGGCCGGTTATTTAAATCGGACACAACACTTCTTTGAGAATTAGGCGACCCCGCTTGGTTTAAACCTACGTTTTCGTTTCGGTTGTTTCTATCTCTGTCGTGGAGCCTGCCTTGAACTTCTGCTGTATTCGAAGGCGAATTAGGTCTTATTTCTCCATTCGAAGTCGTATTGTCTGGAGTAACGACCAATCGTTGTAGACTTTCCTCTACTGACCTCTGAACTAACCCTACCAATCTCTCTGACAGAGACGTGAGCAATCTCCGCTCCATATGCAGCCAACTACTAGGGTCATCACGGTTTGGTTGGTTTGCATCCGTATCTTCATAGGTGGTACTTTTACTACGTCGGTTCTTCTCGGATCCTGATGGTTCTATCGAAACATCCTCCAAAATCAAACCCTTAGAACGCGTTTGCGGACCAATAGGCCTGCAAGGCACTAAGCAAACGGAACATTTATCATTCCCCTTAAAATGACTCTCAATACACTTCTTGTGAAACTCATGCTGGCATGATGTCACGTACACGTCTGTACGGCCGACTGCTGCTGCGGGCGGATATTGCACTATGCGGATCAGCAGAAAAAATATCCAAAATTGGCAGGAAAATTGCGGTCGGGAACGAAAAAATTTAAATATAAATATTTCGGTAGAAATCGGTGCAGAAAATATTCATATAAGGGCATGCATGCATATGTATGTAAGGGCACAGTTGAGCATCGATGAAGTGGACTGTATTAATTGACTGTCTTGAAAAGGACAGTAAAATTATGTGGCGAAAAAAAAGACACGCACCGGAATGAAAACAGAAAGAATATCGAAACAACGTCAGACTGTTCGGCGAACAGGGAAAATTACCGCACAGTGCACACTCGTTGGCCGATATTGTTTGTCTTTCTTTTTTCACCACACAATTTCACTTTTCACTTGCGGAGTTTTAATTGCGCCGACATATAATAATATATGTACATATATATGTGCCAGCATGTATGGGATGAATGCACACACAAATATATGTCCATATGCCGCGACCGTTTGCACTTTGATGTAAGGACCGAAACGGCGCGGAATATGGCGGCGCGAAAAAGAAGCGAAGCGGAGACAAATTGAACAAATATTGACGAGGAGGAATGAAATTCTCAACTGCCGTTGTGTCAGGAAAATTCGCGGAGGTGGAATTGACACGGAAAAAATAGTCTTACAGCAGTGCGACCGAAATGGAATGTTCGGAGCTCTGCTAAAGGCCGGCAGTGAGAGAAAAGACGAAAATTCGTACTTACCTTGGGGAACCAAAGGCCGGAAACTGCTGGCAGAAGAAAAGGAATCCTTATCCGGCTCTGTAGGACCAATGTTTTGTAGGGGGGCGATCTAGTCCTCCAAAATAAGAAGCGTTGATCGGGTGGTAGAATGTGGAAATGTTTTTCCCACGTCGCAGAGCAAAAGAAGTCCGAAAGGGGAACCAAAGTCACACCAGAAGAAGAAGAACAAGAAGCGGGGGCGTCGTGGGAATTCAAACTTTAATCTTCGCATTCATACATGGAACTAAACCTAGCTTACAAGGTAGAGTCGCGCTCCCGCCCGCTTAAATCCGCTTAATCGAGCACGGGAGAGCGACGAAAAACGAGCCCGAACTCCGGAGCGCGAGAGCGTAAGCTCACAAGAGGGCGAGAGCGGACGAGAGCGAAAGCTCTGTCTATATAAAGAGGTAAGCATTTCTTAACATTTGCGTAATCTATCTCGACCTTGATTCGCCCTACTATCCGCTGAGGACTTCCGTCGGCTGTGACAACATTCCTATTCAAAGATTTGAATGTCGACTTGCCTCTCTCCAGCTCAGATGCTAAACCGTCTCCCACACAACTTATAGATGCTCCCGAATCGAGCAATCCATAAACAGTGCGATCCATTAGACGAACTGGTATAAAAGGTCGAGGATTCCTGGCTATATGAGGGTTGGCACAAATGTAATCTAGTCCAAACTTACAACGTTTTACGCCTTGCCAAAAGATTTTTATGCGCTTTGAACTACGAGTTTTGCGCTTCGGTAAGTCCGGTAAATAATTAATCTTAAGTACGTCCGGTATTTCTCCTAATTTAATAATCTTTCGATGAAACTGGGAAATATTTTTACTAGCTGCTACATCTGAAGAAGAGGGGTTATCGACTTTACGCGAAATCCCAGTTAATCCGTCGTTGTCGACTGATTTCTTAAGGCATTCGAGGGCTTCGGTTTGTACTGCAACCTCGACGTGCCGACTTTGGAGTTTTTTGCGCATTTAGCACAACTTGGTTTATACGTGTTAGGTACTCCACAACCATAACAAAAGACTTTCCGTTCGGATAAGCAGTCCTGGTATCTGTGGCCTTCTTCCCTACAGTTCCAGCATACTAGAGAGAATGCATCAATCACTAGCTCTGTCTCATCCTCAAAATCATTTTGCTCTTCTAATTCCTGGGCTATCTCTGAGATCTCACGCCTAAACGGACTGGACTTGGCATATCCATGAGTCTTCTTCAATTTATCTAAGAAGACCTCGAGTCTTCTGCAAGTTTCTCTTAGATCTGACACGATTTGAATCTCGACGTTAAGAATATCATGCCTGTTCTCGGGACGTAAATTATTCTTTAAGACACGCACAAGCTTACGAGCGGACCAAGGAACTTCCAATTGATCAACCAATGCAGATATGCTATCGTAATAGCTGTCGAAAGACTCACTGGTCTTCTGCTTTCTGCTTCTGATGAGGTCTTCGATATCTACATCGTCCCTTTCCTCGCGGAATTGTACTCGCAAGGCGGAACACAACAAATCCCATTGGATTCTCCTCACGGACTTGTGGTACCTCCAATAAAACTCATAAGCTTTACCTTCAAAAAGGACACTGGCATGTTTGCACAGTACAGTAAAGTTCCCTTCCAAGGTCTGGTGTGTGAGGGCCTCCACTCTGTATATGAAGTTGTCCACCGACACTCCGACTCCTGAGTACTTCACTTTCCATCCATTCAGGATCTGCACGACCTTATCAGGCCGGTTATTTAAATCGGACACAACACTTCTTTGAGAATTAGGCGACCCCGCTTGGTTTAAACCTACGTTTTCGTTTCGGTTGTTTCTATCTCTGTCGTGGAGCCTGCCTTGACCTTCTGCTGTATTCGAAGGCGAATTAGGTCTTATTTCTCCATTCGAAGTCGTATTGTCTGGAGTAACGACCAATCGTTGTAGACTTTCCTCTACTGACCTCTGAACTAACCCTACCAATCTCTCTGACAGAGACGTGAGCAATCTCCGCTCCATATGCAGCCAACTACTAGGGTCATCACGGTTTGGTTGGTTTGCATCCGTATCTTCATAGGTGGTACTTTTACTACGTCGGTTCTTCTCGGATCCTGATGGTTCTATCGAAACATCCTCCAAAATCAAACCCTTAGAACGCGTTTGCGGACCAATAGGCCTGCAAGGCACTAAGCAAACGGAACATTTATCATTCCCCTTAAAATGACTCTCAATACACTTCTTGTGAAACTCATGCTGGCATGATGTCACGTACACGTCTGTACCAACTCTTATTTCGGTTTCGCACATCGGGCAAAACGGTGCCGAGGTACCGACAGGAGATCGAATCATCTCGAAAAAGAAAAGTAAGATAACGATAAAAGGAATGCGATAATGATATTCGGTAGCACTAAGCTAAGCGAAAAAGATAAACTCAAAATTCTAAAAAGATACTGATTGAACTCTATGCTAGATGTCTGGCAAGTCGAAGGATATTAATATTGTTCACCGAAATTTCCTTTATGGAATTCAAAAGTAATAGGTTATAGAAAAATAGTAATATAGAGTGAAAGTTATCTGCCGAATCGTTCCGGATAGAGTGTCGTTCGAAAACAACTCAACTGTTTTCCGAGGATGCTTCCTACAGATAAAAGAATGAGGGTAATCTGTTAATTCACTCCGGACAGAGTGTCGTTCGAAAACAACTCAACTGTTTTCCGAGAATAATTCTTACAGAAAATAATAATATTCTCCAACTTCGACTGGATATGACCTTCTCGTAAGATAAGTCTATATATTCCAAATCTTAGTTTTCGAATTCGATTTAGAAGTTGTTTGAACTAAGAGTAAGGTACTTTTGCTTGGGCCAGAGGAACAACCGAGGTTACTTTCGCTTCTGTTTTCCGCAAACAATTAACCACCACGATTAATTCGAAAAGAAAACGAATTTACACGCTGAATGTTTTGGTCTGGTCAATATGATTCATATGGAATGGAGTTTCAGAACCTTCACTGTTTACACGTTAAAATATAATATTTCTGAATATAGAGTATAGAAAGTATTATCTCCCTTTTCCAAATTTTGGAATCTATTTACAAATGAGTCTTAATGCGTGAAGACAGTACTCACTAAGGCCAACACGTTTGGGCGCCACTTTTTTAATAAAATAATAATAATCATAACTGTAACGTGCAACGTTTTAAAGCACAGTGTTCGGCACAAATTCGGTGATGAGACGTAGGTGTTGTTACGTCATAGTAGACCCGCACAACCCATGATCACAATCTTCGAGACTTGCTCGAGTGATCCCTTTTGATACCCTTTACGACTGCAGAATCATCCGCTGAGTTCAACTAAATAATTACTCCATGATTTCGATAGTATACATTTTAATAAGATAAATTAAGTCTAACAGCATAATAGAGTTTCCTTCCCACTACAAAAATGGGTTTAATTAGGCAGTGCCTAAGAGTGATATATAGATCCACGATAATAAACAAAATATAAGGCAAAAGATAGAAGATAATAATTATTTGGATAAGGCATGCTAAATAAGGATTACTATTAAGGTAGCATTAAGTATAATTTCATTGTAGGTTTCTTGGGTTATTTAATAGCTTTAATTAATAACAAATAGTGTTCATAACTTGTAGCCAGCTAAACCTTCTAAAAATTTATTTTAACCTTAAAACCGTACTAGTTTATAACTGCTTAATTATTTGTTTTACAATTATTTATGGAACGGCTAAATTATTTCCTCATATAATTTCTCTTCGAACACTTTTAAATTAATTAAAATTAATTTAATTTACGAATTTTCGTTTGGTTCAATTCCAATCCATTTCATTTCATCTCAATTATTCTCTTTTTTTTCTAGTTGATAATATTTAAAGTTTGATTTAACTTAATCAATTTCAAAATTCTTTCTCTCAGTGTACTTAATGTAAACAAACGTTGACAGCATGGCACTCGCCAAAATTAGAGAACTCGTGACCGTTTATAAAATAATGCATGGCTTGCCTTCGATGAAGGTTTGTTTCTATTATCGAGGGATCACGGTAGGGGCTAAAAAGCCAACATTTTCAAGTCGGAATTAACCACAATATTCACTCTAACCTCTCTAACAGGCTGGGTTCGGACACGAGTTTGGGACTTAAATCTGCCTTTTGGCCACCTTCATGGCCGGCTGCACTGAGAACACTAGGGACTACATCCGCACTATTTATTCACTAAATGTTCTGGCTAGAGGCTGCTACACTTTGAGGTTAAATTCCCTTGGTGCTCCGCTGGACGGAGGTGCTCCGCTGGACGGAGGTGCTCCTCTGGACGGAGGCTTGGCGCGGCTTCCTTGGCCGCCGAGCTAGTTGCTACGCCTTCCTAGGCGATGATGCGGCTGATGCGCCTTCCTAGGCGATGATGCCGGTGCGGAGTCCGCTGCCCCTGCGAAGGGGTGCTCCGCTGGACGCTCAAGTAAAAATCACAATCGGCGAGCGGCGCCTGTGCTGCGGCTGCTGGAACACGTAATCCGTTAATTCCTCGTATGCCAATGGCCGAGGGGGCGCTCCGCCGTCTTGTTCGCTGCTTCAGAAAGGGGTGCTCCTCTGGACACTCCCTATTTCACATGGTCGCGAAACAAAGGTTTTGTCAAAATCACGACAGAAAACTATGCGCGTTTTGTGGCTTACCTTGCCTTTCGCCAACTTGATAAAAATTGAGAAAATTTTCCCTCGTGGCAAAGAAGCACTAAGTCGCTGAATTTGGTTATGTTCGGTTATATTGAACCCGCACTCGATTATAACGCGTGTGGTCGCTTCGGAATTTTCCATAAAAAGAACGAGACCGGAATTTGGGCTCAGGCCGGTGAAGTTGGCCGTGGTTCCAAAGCTAAGCTTTTTGACTGCAACTCTGTTACAGCTGCTCACTATCGGTTGCTCCGATGCAGCTGCAGCCGGAGTGCAATAATTGGCAACGCACTATTTACATATGTAATTAAGGGGGTTTCTACCTTGTGTGGTCGAAAAATCGAATTTTTTTTTTTGCATTTTTGGATTGATATATGTTTCTAGAGTCCGCTCCCAAAATTTCAATTGGTTATCTTAAGAATTACGGAACCTACACCTTAAAACAGGGAGCACCTACACGTTAAAACAGGTACTGAAGCAAAACTTCAAACGCGTTTTACTCGAAACGACATTTTTTGACCTTGCGGAAGTGATTCAAGCCAGACGAGTTGAGCAATCGCCACGAAATTTTAAAGTATCGTGTATTAGAGACTTCTCCATGGCTGGTACCAAAATCTTTAAAAAATATTGAATATTTTTAATTTTATATAACAATTAATGTCGAAAAAGTGCGTAAAAATCGAGTTTTTCATTTAAAATCGCATAAGTTTTTCAATTTTCATTCTTTTTCGCAATTCTGGTACCAGACATGCGCAAAAGTATACAAAGTAAGAATATATTTAATTTTTGTGTTTCAGATCCTTTGGGGCAGCAGCAGGACTTCCGTAAGCGAAAAAGGCGTTCCATTGCTCAATGCCCCTCCCTCCCCTGTGCATATTTCCATTTGAAACTTTTTGTACTTAAACAATAAACTTGTAGATACACCTGAACAAAATTAGAAGTGTTTATCTTCAATACATTCAACGATAAACATTTTTTAAAAGCACATTTTTTCGACCACACAAGGTAGAAACCCCCTTAAGGTGCATACTTTCAAGCCAAAATATATATATGGGTCAAAACGCTTCAGGCGCCGTTACAAATGCAATATAAAAAGACTCACCCTGATAGATTTTTTATCCATGTGTAGTGTGCTTTATCCCCATCCACCAGAAGCAGAAGCAGTTTCTTTTATAGAAATGGGGGCATCATCTCAAGACGAGAGATGTGAATTAATGTCCAGCCACTATCTCACAAAATAATATTATATAATAATATAATTAATAATGCAATATAAAAATACTCACCCTGATAGATTTTTTATCCATGTGTAGTGTGCTTTATCCCCATCCACCAGAAGCAGCATATAAACGTGCTTAGATTTTACCTCAGAAGTGTAAAAAATTGGTCCATCGATGATTAAATCCGAAGACAGCTACGCTGATTTCCTGATTCCTTTTCATAAAATCGTCCGTTTTATGTGGGTTGAAGGGGAATTCTAATTCGGTAAAATCCAATCGCATTCCATCTTCCAAAATAATGATATCCTCCTCTATATCAACACCGTAGGAACTGCATCTACTTGGATTCTTTTTCTTGTTAACAAGCGCAGCAATCAAGGTCCATTTGAAGCAGTATTCATCTCTTTCATTTTTTACATTCACAATTGAATGTTTCTTTTATAGAAATGGGGGAATCATCTCAAGACAAGAGATGTGAATTAATGTCTACCCACTATCTCTCTCTTTCTGGTACTGAAGAACTAGTGAGATGGTTCTGAGGTGGGCTAGCTGAAGCCACCTGACGGGTCGCAGGTTGCGGATAGCGCAAGGCCTCCTGTGGAGGTTAGCTGCGAATAGCGACTTGTCGTGAATAAGTAGTCCCGGACAACAGCGGGTACCACACCGTTGTAGTACCGACAAGGCGCTTGTCTGACCGTCTTTAACACATAGTCTTACACACTCCATACATCCTACAAGTGTTCCTACCCACATCCTATCCCCAACATCTCACAAGGGAAGTGGTGACGTCCTGAGGCAATGGTGCCACCTCACCCCCCTAAGCCAGGGTGTCATGCGTTTCCGTGCCCATTGGCTGGTTTGCAGTCAGGGGTAACCGACTGTATTCGGACGGAGCCTCACCGATACCTGGCCGCCTCGGTGAGTAAACCTGGCCCCAGCGTGTTAATGAGGGCTATGACACGCTGGTAATACTTTCCCCTACACTCGTGGGACCATCGCATGGATTCAAAAAAGATTAAAAATTTTAACACGCGGGACTTAACCGCAAACCAGGTGGCAGAGCGGATAGAGGAGGCGGCTCTGGATGACGGTGGCAAGCTGTCGCCGCGCAGGGGCTTGGTCCCTCACCCGAAGAGTGCTGCAAATCCGAAGGGCCTGACCCTGACGCAGAGCGCCTCGAAGAGCGATGCAAAGCCGAAGGGCTCGACCCCGACGCAGAGCGCCTCGAAGGGTGCAGAGACTTTCAAGTCTCAAGTGGCCGGCAGCGAGGCCACCAAACGGACGGACGGCAGGGGGAGGGTTGCAGTGCCCGGCACTGCCCCGGTGGCTGTCCTGCAGGCGGGCGACGCCAGCAGGAGGGACGCCGCAACACCCTCTTCCGCAAGGTCGAGGCAGCAACCCAGGAAGCAGACTGTCCCAGCGGCAGGCCAGCCTGGGGGAGCCGGAGATCCTCTGAGGCAAGGCCTCAGCGGAGCCGGCCGCAAGTGGTAGCTCCGGTACCTCGAGCGGGGCTTCAAGCCGGAGGAGGCCCACAAAAGAGCTCTGGAGCACCGTGCGCCGAACGTGGCTCCAGCGAAGAGAGCTGCGGGGACGAGCGTGTCCCCGATTGAGAGAGCCGGCGGCCAGGCCGTTGCGGGGAGGAAGAGGCTGCTTCACCATACGTCGCCGCCCGAACTCCCCAAGAGCATGTCCAAGAAGACAAAGAGCACCGTAGCGCTGGAGGGCTCGAGGGCTCGAGAACCTCGCAAAGCGCTAAGCGTCCGAGGGCAGCCTCGTATGCCAGTGTCGCCAAGGGCACGAACTTGGCCATACTGGCGCGGGACTACCCGAAGAGGCTGATGGCAAAGGAGGAGTTGTCAGCGGTGGAGCAGGCCCTCGTCGAGGAGATGAGGAATGGCTGGACCGCAGCCCTCAACTTCAACGGCATCCAGTTCCGTGACGGTCTGCTATTAGTGGACTGCATGGACAGCGATGCCAAGAACTGGTTGGAGCTGACGGTCCCCAGCATCAGCACCAAGGTGGGTGTGCAGCTCCGCACCTGCCTGCAAGAGGACCTACCGGTGACCAACGTAGTTACCTTATACCTGCCACGCACCGCAGGGGAGACGTTGGAGAGGTCTCTTGGACTGCTCAATGAGCAGAACAAGGGCCTGCTCACCGGGACCTGGCGTGTCATCCGGCACCTAGAGTCGAAGGGCGGCAAGGTGCTGTTGCTCGGCCTGGATGAGGAGGCACTTACACTCCTCAAAAAGCGAGACATGCTGGTGAGCTACCGGTTCGGCCAGCTGAAATGCCGCCTGCATAAAAAGCAGGAGTCTGCGGCGGCGGAGGTGTGTACCGAGGCAAACGCCGACGATGTGCCTGGCACTTCAACGGCTGCAGCCAAGGAGGCTCCCTCCGTCCCATCGGACGAGGCGGCTGAGGCCATGGAACTCGCTGCAGTGGAGGCCGAGTTGGACTCGGTCTCTCTAGAGGGGCTGGATCTGGCGCGTCTGCATATGAGCGGCGCAGAAAAGCCAACCAGCGAAAATGAGCCATCCGATGATGAGCGGACACCCACCGAGTTGCAATCAGAGGCCTATCTGACGCTCTCGAGGGTGAAGAAGAGCTCTAAGGATGGGGGTCACCAGCGTGGCACAGATCAACCTGCATCACGCCAGGGCAGCTTCGGCTGTCATCGGCAGGTTGGTCTCCAGGTCTGACCTGGGGCTGGTGCTCATCCAGGAGCCTTGGGTCGTCAGAGGCAGGATCTGCGGCCTAAGTAAAGTGAGTATGCAAACTATTGCAGACGGAAGTGAGGCATCACCGAGAGCTTGCATCTTGGTGCGAAAGGATATTAACTTTCTTTGTCTCTCTCAATTTCTCAACAGAGATCTAGTAGCGGTGATGATCACTAGCGAGCACGGGAGTATTGTGGTGGCGTCGGCATACTTCCCAGGAGACGTGACGGATGCCCCCCCACCAGAGGTTCAGGATCTGGTGCAGCATTGCAGCAGCAAAAGGCTACCCCTACTGCTAGGGTGTGATGCCAATGCGCACAATGTTGCATGGGGCAGCACGGACAACAACGGTAGAGGTGAGTGCTTATTAGATTATCTTTTATCTAGGGATCTTACTGTGTTCAATGTGGGGGCTGAACCCACTTTCATTACTAAAACCAGGGCTGAAGTACTGGATATCACTTTCGGGAATGAGGGGGGCTCACGGTTGATTCGCAACTGGAAGGTCTCCTCAGAACAGTCAATGTCGGATCACAGGATCATCCTGTTCGACATTCATAGTAACCTTAGATTCAGCAGGGTTATCAGGAATCCACGACGGACTGACTGGCCAGCCTATCAGTCCTGTTTGGGATTAGATCTGAGCAGACTGAATCAGAGCAGGAGAGTATCGTCTCCAGAAGATCTTGAGCAACTTTCAAGAGAAGTAGGAGACACAATCTTGGATGCATATCATGCAAGCTGTCCTTTGTACAGAAGTCAGGAAGCTGTTCAACACAGCTAAAAAGAACAGCGCTACTTGGGAACTTTACACCAAAAAGCTGACAGAATATAACAAAGAAATCCGGTTTAGTAAGCGTGCTCACTTTCGGAAATTCTGTTCTACCATAGAGCAAGCCGCACCTGCGGCTAGACTGTTTAAGGCAATCTCAAAAGGCAAAGTACTTTCTGAACTTTGTCTGAAGAGGACGGATGGGTCTTTCACCGAGGACGAGGGGAAGAAAGCAGAACTTCTCCTGCAAACTCACTTCCCCATGTGTAGAACCATCTCCGATATAGACAACAGTTATGAAAGGGTCCCCAACGGCCCCTACGAGGGGTGGATGGAATCATACCCATCCATCTTCAGAAGGGTGTCGAACATCTAATGCTGTTCCTCATAAGTATTTTCCGGGGGAGCTTAGCAATGGGTTACATTCCTAGGGCATGGAGAACGGCTAGGGCGATCTTTATCCCGAAGGTTGGGAAGAAAGACCCCTTTCATCCCAAATCCTTCAGGCCGATCAGCCTAACCTCCTTCCTGCTGAAAACCCTTGAGAAGATTGTGGACAACCACATTAGAAACTCGCACTTGGTGCGAAGGCCTCTGCATGCGAATCAGCATGCCTATAGAGAAGGTAAGTCTACTGAATCGGCTCTCTTCAGCCTGGTGGACAGTATGCAGCGCTCTGTAAAAGCCAAAGGGGTAGCACTTTGTGCCTTTATGGACATAGAGGGTGCTTTTGAAGTCACTGTCAACAGTGTGACTGTTAGAGCTCAAACCACCAGAGGCTGTCCGCAGGGGGGTGTCCTATCACCACTACTCTGGAGCCTCGTGGTGGACGAGCTGCTAGTTAAACTTACAGCAAATGGGTTTGAATGTCAAGGCTATGCCGATGATATCACTCTAGTATGTAAAGGAAATTTTGAGAGCACATTGTGCGACAGGATCACACTGGGCCTAAGACTTAGCTTAGACTGGTGCAGAGACGTGGGGCTGAATATGAATCCAGCGAAAACCACAGTGGTCGCCTTCACCAATCGCTACAAGCTGAAATCCATTCGGCCCATAGCCATTGGGGGCGCAGAGATTCCGATCTCCACAGAAGTCAAATATCTGGGAGTCATCCTAGACAAGAGACTAATGTGGAGACAACATGTGGAACATGCCGTTCGCAAGGCCACTATGGCCTTAATTAACTGTAGATCTCTTGCAGGGAAAAACTGGGGAGTGTCTCCAAAGATCCTACTATGGATGTATGTTGCTATGGTGAGGCCCATAGTCAGCTACGGGGCTGCTGTCTGGGCGAATCGCGCTGACCTTGATGTCACAAAAAGGCAACTGGGCAAACTCCAGAGACTTGCCTGCACGTGCATCTCGGGCTTTGTGCGCATTACCCGTCCACTGCTCTGGATGTGCTACTCGGGCTTCCACCACTGCACTTGCATATCAAGCACAGTGCGCGCATATCTACCATGAGGATAACAGGGGCAAGACCAGCTGACTCGGCCGCGACTGCAACTGACCTGTTATTAGTATATCCGCAGGATGTTCAAGTGGCCAATTTTAGCTTTGATAAGCTCTTCAAAACAGAGCTTAGCAACAAGTCGGAGTGGACCAGCATGTCTACCACCTATGATGTGAAACCACATGCTATTAGGTGGTACACTGACGGCTCACTAACAGAGGATGGTGCGGGTGCGGGGGTCTGTGGACCCCGACTCAAATATCACGAACCTCTAGGGAAATTCGCCAGTATCTTTCAAGCGGAGGTACACGCGATTGAGAGATGTGCCTCGTTCAATATTGAGCGGGGTTACAATCGGAGAGACATAGCCATTTTCTCAGATAGTCAGTCGGAGAAAGCAGTCAGACCGACGCAGGCGGAAGAGAAGAGACGCATTGATTCTTAGCCCCTCGGCGGAATCTTCCTACGGCGAGATACTGTGCCTGGTGACTCGCTCACAGGACGCCAGGATGAAAGCAATAGCAGAGAAGGTCACCTCGACCAGGAGGACTGCCAAAGGGGACCTACTGTTGGAGCTATCAGGCGAAGACCATGATGCCGAGAAGCTCATGGAGGATATCGGCAGTGTGTTGGGGGACAGAATCTCCATCCGTGCAGCCACACCCCAGTCGCTATTCGTGTTGCGCGACTTGGACGAGCTAGCCTCCGGAGAGGAGCTCTCGGAAGCGCTCTCCGAGCAATCAGGACTCCTGATCAACTCGGTGACAGTCAGGAGCTTCAGAGTCGGTCGCTTCAAGACGCAGACTGCGACGGTCTCGGTGCCGTCCAGCAAGGCGAACCTGCTCATATCGCTGGGCAAGGTGAAAATCGGATGGTGCAAGTGCCCGATCAAGGAAGTGGATTCGCGCCCGAAATGCTTTAAATGCTTGGAGGTGGGCCATATCGCCAGCAGGTGCTTGAGCTCAGTGGACAGAAGCAAGTCCCGGACAAGCCGGGCACAAAATTGCAACGTGCACCAACTCTGCGAGTTGCTTTATGTGCGTCAGCAAAAATCTGAAGGAAGTTAACCATCAGGCTAGCAGCCGCAGTTGCCCACTGATGGCGTCGGACGGAGCGCCCCCTACAGCACAGGCATGAAGGTGGTTCAACTAAACTTGAACCACTGCGCGGCGGCACAAGACCTGCTGTCGCAGACAACGAGGGAGTGTGGTGTGGACCTGGCAGTGCTCAGCGAGCCAAACAAGATCGGGAACAACCCCAACTGGGTAGCCGACAGCACGGGGAAAGCCGCCCTCTGGACGTGCGGCGTAGGTGCCACCAGACTGTCCGAGGTGTACGCTTCAAACGGGTTTATTCGGGCGAAGGTAGGCAGCTGGTGGATATATAGTGTTTACCTTGCTCCGAGCCTCTCGCTGGAAGCTTTCTGCGACAGCGTGGATCGCTTGGCAACCGATGCAAGGGGCAGGTTTCCCGTTCTGATTGCGGGCGACTTTAATGCCTGGGCTGTGGACTGGGGCAGCGCATACACCAACGCCAGAGGCAGATCTCTGCTGAAAGCCATAGCGATGTTCGACATTGCGCTTTTAAACACGGGGAAACAACACACGTTCTCCCGGGCCGGTGCCGGCTCAGTGGTCGACCTCACATTCGTGAGCGGCTTAAAAGCCTCGCAGTGCTTATGGGAACTCAGCGAGGTCTATACAGCCAGCGATCATGGCGCCATCTTCACGACCTTGGCCACCCGCCTGCCGTTGGCTACACGGTCCCACCCGCAACAGGCGAGCTACAGGGCGGACTCCTTGGATGTCCAGCTGTTCGCAACCGGAATGGAGAGCCTGGAGGTAGCTGGGGGCGCTTGGCAGATGGCAGAGGAAGCCATGAGGCAGCTCAAGGCAGTGTGCGACAGCTGCATGCAGGTCAGGAGACCCCACAGTCGCCATCACGAGCCGGTGTTCTGGTGGAACCGGGCGATAGCCGATGCCCGGAGAGACTGCGTCCGTGCTAGACGACGTTACCAGCGATCGTATGGTACCCCCTCCCACCTGGACAAAAGGCGGGAGTACCAGGCCTGCCGTAGAGTGCTCAAGGCCGCTATCCGGACGAG
This sequence comes from Drosophila aff. chauvacae BK-2020, assembly GCA_018903765.1. NCBI lineage: Eukaryota > Metazoa > Arthropoda > Insecta > Diptera > Drosophilidae > Drosophila > Drosophila aff. chauvacae BK-2020. The sequence continues at coordinate 827,584 of JAEIGO010000862.1, forward strand.
CAAATCAAAGTGCTTCCTAGAACTCTGCGACTCGGCGGACCATGACCCGTCGGGGAGCGCCTACAAAACGGTAGTTAAGCGCCTTAACTGCTCGGGCCAGCTTGCCCCGCTCGCGACGGAGTTCACCAAGCGAATAGTGGACCACCTGTTTCCCAGGATGGACGTGCCACCGTTCCCCAATGCCGGAGACTCCCTGGCAGGATTCGCTCCGGTAACGGCGCTGGAGGTACGGTCGGCGGCAGTCAGAGTAAGAGCGTCGAAGGCCGCTGGCCCCGACAACATCCCCAATAGGGCCTTGAAGCTCGCTCTGTCCCTCCATCCCGAACTGTTCGCGGAGGTGTTCAGCAGCTGCCTGGCCGAGGGCACCTTCCCGCCTAGATGGAAATCGCAGAGGCTAGTACTGCTGCCGAAACCCGGAAAACCGCCGGACGACCCGTCATCTTTTAGGCCTATCTGCCTTATTGATGGCGCGGGTAAGGTACTGGAGCACCTAATCGGCACCCGCCTTGAAGAGGCGATCAGAGTGGCTGGCGACCTCTCGGAGGCCCAGTTCGGCTTCCGGAAGGCGAAATCGATAGTGGATGCCATCGCTAAGGTGGCAGACATTGCCGCGATAGCCGGCAAGAGGTGGAAAGGCGGCACAAAAGAGTACTGCCTAGTTGTCACTCTGGATGTTCGCAACGCCTTCAACACGGCGAGATGGAGCTGCATCATGGAGGCTTTATCCAGCTTAGGAGTCCCCCCATACCTCCTGAACGTTATGGGCAGCTACTTCACGGACCGCTCGTTGGAGTTTACCACTCCCGACGGCGCGGATACGGTGGAGCTCTCCTGCGGGGTTCCACAAGGATCCGTACTAGCATCGCTCTTGTGGAATGCGATGTACGACGGGGTCCTGCTCCTCTCCTTGCCCGGCCGGTCCAAGCTCGTGGGCTTCGCCGACGACATCGCGGTGGAGCTAGCGTATGCCAGCTCCAAGGCGGCCACATCACTCCAGGCCCTTTCCCGGATCATGATGAACCGCCGAGGACCCAAGCAATGTAGCAGACTGCTCCTGACTAGTGTGACGAGAGCAATTCTGCTATACGCGGCCCCTGTCTGGGCGCACGCTATGGCGACGCCCTCGTACTGCTGGGGCATGAACTCCACGCTCCGGCTTGCCGCTCTGCGTATTTGCAGCGCGTTCCGTACGGTGTCTGAGCAGGCGGCTCTGGTCTTAGCCGGGACCCCCCCCATTGGATCTCATGGCCAAGGAACAGGCCACCATTTTTGGGCGGCTCCACGGAAGAGCCCTCCCCGCTGCTGAGAAGAAGCTAGCCCGCGCCGCAGCAAAGGCCAGCACCCTCCAGGAGTGGCAATCCCGCTGGGAGTCATCGACCAAAGGGCGGTGGACCCATCGACTGATCCCCATGTTAGAGGCGTGGGTCGGAAGGAAGCATGGTCAGGTAAATTTCCACCTGACCCAAGTCTTAAGCGGACACGGATGCTTTAGAGGATACCTCCACAAGCGAGGACATGAAGACAGCGCAGCCTGCGTTTGGTGCACCGACGGCTCCGAGGAGACCGCGGAGCACGTACTGCTCTTCTGTGGACGTTTTGAGAACGAGAGGAGCCAACTGGAGGAGAACCTAGGCGCCCAGATTGAGGTCGACAATCTGATCGGCTGATCGGCGGTAAGCAATAATGCAGCGTCGGTGATGTCCAGGCTTCGGGCAGAGGAACGCCGTAGGAGAAGCGCCACAGGCTAATGGGGGCCATTCCTTCGCGAAGCATTGCTTTGCGGCCGTCCCGCGAAGGTTACGTCCCTATTTTTAGCCATACGCTACCCCTCCCACTTGTAATATAAATCAGAGTGCATGGAGAGAATTGTCTTTTTTGTTTGAAATGATTTCATCTCCATGCACTCCACTTCATCTTTTAATAGCTTATACACTCCGAAAAGTTCATAATTCACTTTTACGGAAGTGAATCTTTCCAAAATTTTGGATAAATTTGGCAATAATGCCTCTCCAGCCTCTTGTAAAAATAATTCCGGGAATTTAACTCCAACCTCAGCATTTTCATAGAGGTAGTGGAGAATTCGTCCTTGGAATCCAACAGCCACTTTCTTAACCCGGGAATCTACGGGTTCAATTACCAACTTCTTATGTCGCTCCGTGCGCACATGTTGGTTCCAGGCAGCGATGGTGTTAACACACAAGTTGCACCTTTCACAATATTTATACAAGTTTATATATATATTTATATTTCTGTCCAACACGACGATAGGCAGTGACTGCACGTATAATTGCAGTAATCACTGTCCATCGGTCCAGGGCAATCGGCTGGGCAATTTTTTTCCCGTTATGGTAGCGCTTTTGAGGCTGGAGGTGTTATTATTTCCTGATCGGTTACAGTTTTAATTTCTGAGTTAGTTGGGACTTGTGGGTTCGTGTTTTGAAGCCTTGAAAAAAGGAAATCAAGCTCGCATTGCATGTTCTGGGCTACTGCCCACGCGGGAGGTGGTGTATTTGAATATTATATATATACTATAATATAAGTGCGCTACCCTTTTTATACCCTTGCAGGGTTTTATTTTATTCTTCACACCTCAGCGCTACTTCCTCAGATTTTTGGTTTTATGATATTGTCTGGAAGTTTAAAAAAAGGATAAATATTGCCCGAGGAAAAAAAAGTTTTTTTTAACAGAGAAAAACGAATTCCATGCTAATGTATATATTTTTGTTCCTTTAATTTGATATTTATTTCAGTTGATTAACAACAACTTTTTTTTAGGTATTTTTTTCATATTTTTTTTTATGTTTTGTCGAGTCCATCGGCTTATATAAATTATAAGTCGGTTGGTTAGTTTTAAAATATTTATTATTCTACTCCCCCGTTAGGGTGAGAGATTAATATTCGGTTGTTACAATAAGTACAGAGCGTAAGCCCTGGAGTACAATTATTTACTGAACTTAAGATTACGATCTAATGCAACTCCAGGCCTCTGGTTAGTTGCAGCGCTGCCGGCAGAGGGCCAGGTCAGCACTTCTGTATCCGGCCGATCACTCGCTCCTCGAATGCTTGGCTCGGACTCCGGGCGGGATCAGCGGTCTTTTCAATGCGCGTGCAGGCCACCGGATATGGCCCGCAACTCGGCAGTTTCACTCCGTGAAAACTGCTGGTGTTAACTCCTCCCTCCTTTAAGAGGTCGCCGTCTCGGGGACCCGCTGGCTCTGCATCAGTGCTGGCTCCTGGCTCGGCGTGGCTTCTGGCCCGTAAGAGGTGGTAGCCAATCCCAATGGTACAGCACAATAGGAGGGCAGCAAGTAAGGCGAAGGAGTTGCTGAGGAGGGACCCCATGGTAAGTTTTTCTCTAAGGGCCCCAATGTGGTGGAGGTTCCTCAGACTCAGCTCGTGGAGGAGTGGAAGGCTTAATCGGTTCTGATGAGCCGTGACGTTTACAACAGCCATGGCCGACACAGCCGGTTTCTTCTTTGAATTTCCCAGCTGATTGATGAACCAAGTACCATTCAGAGCTACCTTGCTGGAGTAGGTTACTAGGTAGGTGCCGGATACCCTTTGCTCTCGTCCTTGGTCGTCGGTTATGGTTACATTGGCGTCGTTCACGATGAGAGTGCCGTGATCCACAATCGTCACTGGGTCCAGATGACCCGGGAGTGTGGAGCAGTGCGCAACAGCCCCGGAAACTATCTGTTGGGCGCAGGTGCCATTTTGAAGTTCCCTGCAGAAGGTGGCGCCGACCGTCGTCTTGCAGTGCCCGATATTGAGGTTTCGAGTTTTGCATTCGGCCACTAAGTCTCCGTCTTCGAAGTTAAGGATCTTGTTGCTGCGCTTGACCGGAAGGACAGTAATTTTCTTACATATAACCTTAGGGCTAGGAAATTTAATTAAAAAATGTAAAATTTCAAAATTTTGAAAAACGCTTACGCTAGATACTTCTAGTAATTCTATTAAACTAACGTCAATAAGCTGTCTGTCTCTAAATTCGCCAATATCGGTTTCGTCCAAAATTGGTTCGGTTCTTTCTAATTGTTGTGACGTGGTTTCCATAGCCGGGGTAAGACCTCAGTCGCGGCCAAGGAACCTACACAAGAAATTTGTATAGAAGGGTGGAACCTGTAGTTAGGAATTTTGTACGTAGGAGCGGAGAGACCGCCAGAAGCACTGAAGCATAATCCTCTACCGTTTATCGCAACTTATTGTGTTGGTGTTGGGCCGTTCTCGACGCGTGGCCACGCTGCTGAGCGGCCGGCAGTCGGTTGTGTAACACAAGGACGTCTCTGGCGGTAACACGTGGCGATCGCCTGGCTTGGCGATCGACGACTGGTGGGACTAGCGACTGCACGATCTGGTAACCCTGGCAACTTTGGTCGATCTGGCAACCCTGTCAATTTTGACCGATCTGGCAACCCTGTCAACTTTGATCGATCTGGCAACCCCGTCATCTTTGATCGATCTGGAAACCCTGTCAACTTTGATCGATCTGGCAACCCTGTCAATTCCGGCTGATCTGGAAACCCTGGTAACTTTTGGTTGATCTGGCAACCTTGTCAATTTCGGCTGATCTGGCAACCCTGGCTAGAAGCTCGTGGGACGAAAGGGGGCGGGGGAGTCAGGGGAATCCTCGGGACACTGGGGCTTCTCAGGCCTCCTCCGGATAATCGCGAAGGTTCCGGGATTTCTACTACTCCGGATGAACGCGGAGGCTACTGGGGTTAATGGGCAGGCCAGTAGCGTAGCGTCGTGAGCTCGGGAGTTCCGGTGCGGATGCGAGTCCAAACGCAGAGGAACTGTCGGCTCACGCAGCTTACACCGGCAGAGGATCGGGATGAGGAGGGAGTAGGAGTGCAGACTCGAGAGTTTTGGGCGGATGAGAATCGAAACGCGCAAAGTTCCCGGCGTGCTACTCTAGGTTAGCATGCGAGGGGGTGGGGGCAGAGGTGGTCGGGTTGGAGGAAAAGACACTACGATTGCTATGGTATGGTTTTCTTTTATTTCGACAATAAGCTGCCCCTGGCTGCGGCCAAAGGGGAGGAGAAAAACAGGTGGCTTACGTGTTCTAGCTGTGTTACTTGGCGTAGCGGGAAGAGGCTGTCGCCGCTGATGCTCGGTCGTCTGTAGCTGGGGTGCAGCGGGAAGAAGGCTTTCGCCGCTGATACTGGCTCGCGCGTCTTTCGGGATTGTCTGGTGCAGCGGGAAATACTGTCGCCGCCGATGCTTAAATCGCGCACTCGCGTGTCTCTGGGAGCCCTTTTGTTTCGTCGATGCCGCGTGTTTTCTACGATCGCTCAGCTTTCTTACGCACACGTCTGCTTCGCTCGGAACCGGAAATCAAAAAGCCACGATCTCTGGCTTAGTGGTCGCATCTCGCCGATCGTTGTTTTATCGATATATCGCATTCCACTATCGGGGTCTTAGGTTGCCACCTGGGCACTTGTGAAGGGTATTCTCGAGGGACTTCGTGCCCTTAATGGATGGACTCCGTGTCCCTAATACTATTATTCCAACTCGATAAACTTAATAGACGGTGAATGGGCGTCGTGCCCTTAATACTATTATTACAGCTTAATGAAGGTGGGTGGACTTCGTGTCCCTGATCTTATAGTTATATAATTATAATTATAACTTAACAGATGGTGGATGGACTTCGTGTCCCTGATCTTATACTTATGACCTAACAGACGGTGGATGGACTTCGTGTCCCTTAATACTATAAGTATGACCTAACAGACGGTGGATGGACTTCGTGTCCCTAATATTATAATTATGACCTAACAGACGGTGGATGGACTTCGTGTCCCTAATATTATAACCTTAATATTTAGTGTTCATTAATATTATCTACGGGTGTTGGGCGTAACGTGAAGGAATTTGTACGGCCCTTGAAAAGGGATCGTTACATTGTTCCTGATTGAATTTAATCTTTTCCCAGTCATTGAAGTCGGGGGTGCCGGCGATGACCTTTAATGCCGTCCCGATCAAATTTAGACGCCTAGCAGCCCTATGGTGGAATCTTAAGGTGGCTACTAATTTGCGAATGTGTGTTAAGTCCGTCATTATTACCGGAGTCCTGTGGTCGTCGGTGAACGTCTTTGTCATCGTCTCTGTCTGGTCGGCGTAGTCTTCGTACGTTGTCATGTTCGTCGAGTGTTGTAAGTATCCGTATGATTCCCAGATGACAATTTCATTGTCTTCTATTGGGATGTAGTCTGCGTTCGTATAGTCATTAAGTCTTACCATCGCGTCCGTCCTAACAGTCGTTAGTATAAGAACTAAAATGTAGTATCGTAACCTAGAAAAATATAAAAAATGGAAATCGGGGTCAAGGATCTTGCGAAGATGTTTATCGTAGATTGTCCTTGTGGACCACCCTCCCCTTTATTAGAACCGTGGTCCCCAGGTCTTGTTTCCTAGGCGTTTGTTTACCTTTAAGAACACCTTTTCGCCAACTTGATAGTCCTTATAGGTCCTATCTTTATTCACTTGGCCAAGGGTCTTTTCCTGGGCCCGTTTGATTCTTTTGCTAATCATCCCTTCGAATTCCTTAGACTTCGAGTGGATAATTTCAATCGGTTTTTCGTTAGTAGCCGAGTGAATTGAATTGTTGTACCTGTTAGTTGCCAACATAATCAATTCGGTCGTGTCGTTCAGGTTGGTCTCGAGTTTCAAGCATCTGGCAATTTCTGCCAGGGTACTATGAAACCTCTCTACTTGACCGTTTGAGGTGCTTAGTAGAGGCGGGGCGTTGGAAATGGTTATATCAAAGTGGTTTAGCAGGATCGTTTTGATGGTTTCAGAATTTAACGATCTTTCATTATCGCAGTAAATTGTTTTTATCTTCTGAAAGAAATTTACTATGTGCAATAATGAGGATTTTACGTCCACAATAGCCCTCGATGCGATGGCTTGCACTGTGGCGAATTTTGAAAATTTGTCAATGCAGATGAGAAACAGGGTTCCATCCGTTGAAAAAATGTCAACGTGGAGGATTTCCCCCACAAAGGAGGGTATCGGTGTTTCCGCTACCTCTTGCTTGGATGGGTGACGTTTGTATTTCGCCATTGCACAGGTCTTGCAATTTAAAGTTGCTTCCGTTGCCAGTCGAAGCATCTTAGGGAAAAAGTAGTCCCTCAAGATTTGTTTTACGTTTTCCTGTGCGGCTCGGTGGGCCCTGTTATGTTCTGCTATAACGATTTCTCGCTGTTCGGTTGCATCGGTAATGTCTTGGACAAAGCTCTTCGTATCTTTGAAAGAAGTGCCTGGGAACAGTTCATCTAGTCGGTGTTGGATAAATGCCAAGATTGGTAAGGAGCAATATATTGCGTTCACTACCTCGGCATTTACTACATCTTGTAGAGCATTAAGAAGATTTTCCCGACTAGGGATTCTTATTATGTGTCTCACCTTGCTTTTAAACAAGATGAATGTGTCCACCGAGAAGCTGTTTCCTTCTTCAATTACTATTTGGTTCCTAAAGCAGTTTACCGGGTTTTCTGTTGAGTCGATGGTGTACGTCAGTGATTGTTCGCTGTGTATGGTCGCTACGTCCGAATCTTGTTCGTTTTCGAGGGCATTTATGTTTTGGCGAGACAAAGCGTCTACCACAAGATTTTCCTTCCCCGGTTTGTAGACCAATTTAGCGCCATGGTCGTCGATAATTCCCTTCCAGCGTTTAAGTTTCGCGTTAGGGTTTCTGTCCGAGACGGCAAAGGTAAGTGGCTGGTGATCGATAAAGATCTGCAAGCCTTTTACGCCGTACAGGTAGTTCCGGAGGTTTTTTAATGCCCAAACTATGGCGAGGAGCTCTCGCTCGTTGGTTGCATAATTTTTTTCATTATCCCGCAGAGCGCGTGATATCATTGTGATTGGGCGACCATCTTGGGATAGTACCGCTCCCAGACCAAAGCCTGAAGCATCCGTTGTCAAATCGAATGCTTTCTTAAAGTCTGGGTAGGAAAGCAAAACGTCTTCTGATGCCAAGATTTCTCTCAACCTGTCGAACGCTTCTTTCTGTTCCTTAGTCATATCGATGTCAATCTTTCTTGACTGATATTTGCTTGCTTTTCCGTTTTCGCCTTTTAGGATGCTCGTTAAAGGCCTTGCGATTTTCGCAAAGTCTTTTATAAAGCACCTATAGTAGCTTGCTAGGCCCAGAAATGATCTGAGTTCGAAAAGCGTTTTTGGTAGGGGGAATTGTTTTATGGCCTTTACCTTTTCAGGTGAAGTTCGCAATCCCCCTTGCGACACAATAAACCCCAAGTACTCAACGCTCTTTTTAAAGAACTTTGATTTTTCTTGAGATACTCTCATGCCTGCTTCCAAGAGTTTTGTTAAAACCCAATCCACGTCTTTAACGTGTTCTTCTTTTGTTTTTGAGAAGATTATGACGTCATCGACGTAAATGTAGCATATTTTCGAGATTCCGTCTCGTAGGACATCGTCGATGGCCCTTTGGAAAATGCTTGGGGCGTTTTTAAGCCCAAATGGCAATCTACAGAACTCGTATTTGCCGTTGTTTATAGAGAATGCTGTTTGCTGTATGCTGTTAAGGCATCTATCGCAGAAAAACTGTTTACATTTCCCTTTACACATCTGAGAGCTAATCAATCTAAAAATATAAAAACTAAATTAAAAAAAAAAAATTGAAAAAGAATGATAAAACAAAAGCAAAATAATTAATAACAAAAATAATTAAAAATATAATTAATAATGCAATATAAAAATACTCACCCTGATAGATTTTTTATCCATGTGTAGTGTGCTTTATCCCCATCCACCAGAAGCAGCATATAAACGTGCTTAGATTTTACCCCAGAAGTGTAAAAAATTGGTCCATCGATGATTAAATCCGAAGACAGCTACGCTGATTTCCTGATTCCTTTTCATAAAATCTTCCGTTTTATGTGGGTTGAAGGGGAATTCTAATCCGGTAAAATCTAATCGCATTCCATCTTCCAAAATAATGATATCCTCCTCTATATCAACACCGTAGGAACTGCATTTACTTGGATTCTTTTCCTTATTAACAAGCGCAGCAATCAAGGTCCATTTGAAGCAGTATTCATCTCTTTCATTTTTTACATTCACAATTGAATATTTCTTTTATAGAAATGGGGGCATCATCTCAAGACGAGAGATGTGAATTAATGTCCAGCCACTATCTCTCTCTTGGAACTGATCCATTTTTCCAATTATTTGTTCTGTATGTTCCTCCTATTCGGAATGTATATATCAGAGTGCATGGAGAGAATTGTCTTTTTTGTTTGAAATGATTTCATCTCCATGCACTCCACTTCATCTTTTAATAGCTTATACACTCCGAAAAGTTCATAATTCACTGTTACGGAAGTGAATCTTTCCAAAATTTTGGATAAATTTGGCAATAATGCCTCTCCAGCCTCTTGTAAAAATAATTCCGGGAATTTAACTCCAACCTCAGCATTTTCATAGAGGTAGTGGAGAATTCGTCCTTGGAATCCAACAGCCACTTTCTTAACCCGGGAATCTACGGATTCAATTACCAACTTCTTATGTCGCTCCGTGCGCACATGTTGGCTCCAGGCAGCGATGGTGTTAACACACAAGTTGCACCTTTCACAATATTTATACAAGTTTATATATATATTTTTTATTTTTTTTTTGTTTTTGGTTTTGCACAGCAATTTTCTATGATTATTTTTATGATTTAGTCACTTTTATTTTTTTAAGTCACAATATATTTGATTACTTTTTCAATCACTTCAGGTTTTACCACTTTTAAAAAATGATTTAAAAGACCGAAAATAGATTTAATACCGAAATGACATTCGAGATATGAATGCGTACGCGAGTGATAGTTTTTTAGAACTATAACCACTTTTCAAATTCTTCTTCAAAAGAAGACTTTTTTGGGGGTCTTAGAATGTAACGAATTTCACTTAAGACTTTCCCTACGCATAAATAGAAATAAGAGGATGTTCAAATTCGCTCGCTTCCTCCTCCTTTTATTCACATGCTTAGAAAGACAAACAACCCTCAAGTTACGTGGGCATAGGTTAGGTGCTGTTGCTGCCTTCTCCATACCTCGCCTTATAGTTCACATGCTTAGAAAGACAAACACCCCCCCAAAGTTATGTTAACACAGATCAGACATCTGTTTTTAAATATAGCTCTAAATAATCTTTTAAATTATTACATGAAACATTTTTCCCAGACCCTCTGTGCATGAGCATAGTTTTCTAGAGAACAATTAGATTCAGTTAAAGAGCTATAGAATACTTCCCGGGGAGGTAGAGAAGTTTCTGTTAGCCTCTCAAATGTATCCAAATATCCAAATAATAACTGTCATTTCTCCAGGTATTAGAGCCAAGTCTTTGGCGAACAAATGGCAATCGTAATTTGTGAAATTGTGGAAAAAAACTGGAATAAAATGGGGGACTTTATATTTTAAATTGTATGCATTATGTGCAGCACCTCTAAATTAACCAGTAAAATGGCAATGATCCCTAACCCTGTCTAATAAAGGGGACTATGGCATATATGACATTTATCACAACGTTGGAATTCTTGTTCCTCATCCTCAGATATTTGGATGGGAACTTCTTTTGAAATAAAATTGGTATAAATATCTTTTAAATTACTAATGAGAGATCTAAAAAATGTTTCCCTGCTTCTATTTTTGTCTCTAACTTAAATTTATGTAAACTATTATCATATGCGGGGTGGTAAGGGTGCATCAGACCAAGGCAAGATCAGCAGAGTTTTTGCTGATGTATATTATTTGGCTTTCTGGTGCATCAAGTCGACTCGTAGGTGAATATCAATTTGATAGACACCACCCTCTCCTCGGAGAGGGTCCTCCGCGTGGTACCTCCTGGAAACGTACCAAGGTACGGCTAATACGACCGGCAGTATCCCGTGAATCCTCTATCCACATTCCTATGACTCCACTTCCCTACCGAGACCTGGGCAAGTCTTTAAACGGCCTCCCCTCAAGTCAGGCGTGTAACGCGACCCGTGCTCTCTGACTTTCGGTTCGCAGCTGAGGGGTTAATCCAGCTGTGTTCGAACGGAGCCTTCCCAGGGCCGGGCAACCCTAAGTCGGAACTAGCCTTGCCGTGGCTTAGGGGCGAAGCCACGGTGGACCACCTTCAAAGCCCCGAACCCCTCGGGCCCGCCGCGCTCGCCTCGTCGAGCAACGCGGGCGTTTATGAAAATGACTACAACCAAACAATCCGCTTCGGACCTCGTGGGGGAGGTAAAACCCCAAAATAACGACGAATTCAACGAAGACGAGTTGCTGCGCTCGGATGACGAGACGCTAACTCCGTCGAGTTCGGTGGGGAATGCTAAGTCGAGCACTCCCCAAACGCAACAACAACAGAAAACAAACATCACCAAGGCGAGCCACGCCAAGGTGAAGGATAACGACCAGCCAAAGTCGTTTTCCCACCAACAAAAGAAAGCGCAGACCAGCAAGGCCCGCTTCAGTCTGGCAAAGATAGCCAAGAACGAGGCAGAGGGCAAAGCGGACCAGCGCGATTTGAAAGACAAAGCCCGATTCCAGGCCGTGGTCGCGGACTTCGAGGCATACGAGAAGGAGCACCCGGAAGCGTTCCAACAGTCCCAATCGAAGCGCAACCGCTCACACGAAGTGAGTGAGAGCGCTCCGAAAAGGGCAAAGGACGCCAAAGGGGTTGCCAGAGCTACATTCTTCGTCAAGCCGGCGAAGAAATTCAGCGAGGTGGCTAGAGACAGCCTAGCCATGGCACTGGTGGACGAGCTGAATGACGATGGGCGCCTGCTATCGGAGAAGTGGGATGAGGTCGAGACCAGACTGTCTGAGATGGTATCAGACAAAATACTAGCTGAGCCAGCTGGTCCGACACCATCCTTCGACTCCTCAGACATGGTTCGAGGGCACCGGGTGATCAGGTGCGACGATGAGTCCTCGAAGGACTTCCTGGCGGAGTGCGTCGCTAAGATTAGCGGCGCCTGGAAGGGGCTTAGCCTAAAGCTCGTCCCCGCCACGGATATCCCGAGAAGGCCCAGAGCTCGCATTTGGTTGCCTAAGGGACTCTCGAGCCATGACAGGGTGCTGAAGACTCTGAGAGCCCTAAATCAGGATGTCGACATGGCAGACTGGGCCATCTTGAAGGCGGAGCGAGAGATGAGGACAAGTCAGCCGTACTTGTTCCTCATCAACAAGCAATGCCTTCCACAGCTGGAGAAGACCGACTACAAAGTACGGTACGGGGTCAGGAAGGCAAAGATAAAGGTCTTCCTAACCGAGCCGGATGACAACCTCGAGGACGAAGTCGACGATACCAAGCAGCTGATGGACGACTTGGTTATCGACGACGACACCCCCAATACCACGCCGCAATAAATGCCGAAAGTCGTACAGGTCAACCTGAAGCGTAGCTCGCACGCTTCAGCGAATCCGGCAGTCCTCCTCCGAGAAGAGGACATCGACATCGGCTTACTACAAGAGCCATGGACCAGGGACGGACAAATCTCTGGCATGGCCATTAAAGGATACACGACATTATACACAAACTCGACAGGTAGGCCGAGGGCGGGTATAATCATTAAAAACAAACTTAACGCTCTTTTAAATCCCAATCTTAGCAACTTAGACCTAGCAGTGGCCAGGCTTGAAGCAGCAGATGGGACAGCCATGCTGATAGCATCCGGATACATGGCCCACGATGAACCGGCACCCCCTGAAGCGTTTGTCAGGGTGATGCAATGGGCCGAGGAGACCAAAACGACGCTCATCCTCGGGTGCGATGCCAACGCCAGGCACACACTATGGGGAAGTAAGGAAACAAACGAAAGGGGTGAGTCTCTTTTTGAACATATTATCTGTCGTGACGTCACTATATGTAACAGAGGTGAAACGCCCACCTTCATTTTTCCGAGTACGGAAGAATTTCAAGGATGGGAAGAGGTCCTAAACATAACCCTCCAAATGGAGTATAGTAAATATAAGGTAGAAAAGTGGAGGGTTTCGACAAATAACTCTTTTTCAGACCATAGATATATATTCTTTGAGATCTCGATGCCGACTAGAGAAACGGCACCGAAGCGCAACCCCCGTAACACAGAATGGAACAAATATGAAAAGATTGTACAGTCAAAGATAAAAAACAGGAAGATCAAGGTCCGATCCATCCCAGAAAGAATAGACAAGGCAGTCGAGGACTTCACGAATATTCTCAACAACGCATACGAAGAGTCGTGTAGACTAACGTACTCTAAGAAGACATACCCGCAATGGTGGAACAAAGAGCTTAGCGAGCTCAGAAAAAAGGCAAGAAAAGCCTTCAATACAAGTTACGGCACCAGAAACTGGCAGCCGTATAAGGAAATACAAAAAGAATACAAGAAAGCGATATACGCAGCCAAGAAAGACTCTTGGAGCAGGTATTGCGAATCGCTAGAAGGAATCAAAGACACGGCTAGGTTGAGCAAAATTCTAGCCAAGGGGCATACAAGCCCCACTCTCATAAACAGGCCTGACGGTACAGGAAGTACGTCAGCAGAAGAGACACTGGAGATCCTGCTGGACACACACTTCCCAGGTAACCAGAAAGAGGAAACGAGTATAGTGGAAAGACAACCGGCGGAACAACAGCTAAGAGTCGAAGACATCGTCACCATGGAAAGAATCCAATGGGCGATAGACTCTTTCGACAAGTACAAAAGTCCGGGACCGGACGGAATCATACCAGCAATGCTGCAGGCAACAAAATCATGCACAGGGAGATGGCTGCAAGCAATCTTCCAAGCATGCATTAAAACAGCACACATACCACTTCCGTGGAAGGAAGCAAGAGTAGTCTTCATACCAAAACCAGGAAGAAGAGGACACATCCAAGCCAAGGATTACAGGCCGATCAGCCTGACCTCATTCCTCATGAAAACAATGGAACGGATACTAGATATCCATATCAGAGAGAGAACGGAGAAAAACCTTTCCGAAGCACAGCATGCATACAGGAAAGGCAAGTCCACTGAAACAGCACTACACGAAGTAGTGGGATACATAGAACAGGCATTAGTCTACAAAAACTACACATTGGCCACCTTCTTAGACATAGAAGGCGCCTTCAACAACGTAAACGCAGATTCCATCCTGAGCACCCTCAACAGGATTGGAGTTGAAGCAGGCATCAGAAAATGGATCGGCGCAATGCTAACGAGCAGAAGGATAACAGCCGAACTGAGTGGCACTCATCACACGAGATACGTGAAGAGGGGCACACCTCAGGGAGGAGTTCTGTCTCCACTGCTGTGGCTGATTAACATAGACGACATATTGAGAGAACTCAATAGCGAAGGAGTTAAAGTGGTAGCATACGCAGACGACGTAGTTCTACTCGCTTCAGGACCATTCCCAGACGTCATCAGCGAACTAATGACAAGGGCGCTGAAAAAACTCAACCAATGGGCAAGGGCCTGTGGGTTGGGCATAAACCAAAGCAAAACGGAACTTATGCTCTTTACAAAGAGAACAAAGATCCCCAGATTCAGTAAACCGAAGATAGACGGTACAGAGCTAGAGCTGTCACAACAAGCCAAGTATCTAGGAGTGATACTGGATACAAAGCTATCATGGAAACAAAACATCAACGAAAGAGTAAAGAAAGCAAGCTTAGCATTCAACCCCAAGACAATAATATGGCTCTACACAGCGGTTGTAAGACCCATACTCACATATGGAGCACTAGTATGGTGGCCAGCACTAACTAGGGCATACAACATCCAGAAACTTACAAGGATACAAAGATCGGCATGCGCAGGCGCAACGGGAGCACTTGGATCGTACCCCGCAGCAGCGCTGAATGCCATTCTAAACATACTACCGATAGAACATTTCATAAGGAACGCTGCAGCCCAAAGCGCGGTACGACTGAAGGCAAGCCAGAGCTGAAAGAACTACCACACCGGGCACTGTAAGATCCTGAACGAAATAAACGATCGGCTGACAGTAAATACCGACTACATGACAACCGAGATGCGGTTCGGCAATGCATACACTACAAAATATCCAACAAGAGAAGAGTGGAGAAGAGGGAGTGTAACCGAGCCAGATGAGGTATCACTCTACACCGACGGCTCAAAAATGAGCGGCGGGGTAGGGACCGGAATCTTTGCCGAAACCTGGGGGATAGAAGAGTCCTTCCACCTCCCAGGGTCAGCAACAGTGTTCCAGGCGGAGGTCCTTGGGATTCTGAAAGCAGCTGAACTTTCATTGGGCCGAGACCTCCAGAATACCAAGGTAAGGATATACTCAGACAGCCAAGCGGCCATCAAATCTCTCGCAACAGCAAGAACGTCATCTACACTAGTCGCCAAATGTAAAGAGGCACTTAACAGACTCGCGGAACACAACAGGGTGCAGATAGCCTGGGTACCCGGGCATAATGACATCCCCGGCAACGAAAAAGCGGACGAACTGGCCAGAAAAGGGTCAGAAGAAATCGAAGCAACAACAGATATTCAAGTATCTCTGAATACGGTTCAGACCGAGATCCACGACCACTTCAAAGTATTAGCCAGCAAAGAATGGTCGATGAAGGCAGAACACAGGAGATCGAAACTGTGCTGGCCTGAATACAATAGGAGACGGACTACAGAGCTGATCTCCAAGAGTAAAACGGACATCAGAAGGGTAACGGCAGCCATCACGGGCCACTGGCCAATAGGCACGCACGCCTGTAAGATGGGCCTACCCTATAACACACACTGCAGAAGCTGCAAGGAACCAAACGAGCAGGAGACACCGATGCATCTACTGTGTCACTGCCCGGCTTTCAACCAGCTTAGAGCGCGTCACTTCGGAGCCCGCCAACTCGGGTCACTAGGGGAAGTGGGGAGGCAGACAGTGAGTGCCATCCTAGCTTACCTGAATGACACGGGCTGGTACTGAAGGGAGGCGCAGACTACAACCAAAACGAGGGTGTGGATCAAAACGGAGCATAGCTCTAATTGGAGGTAACGAATAACCTCACCACTGATACCTACCATTATCATATGCACACTTTATATATTCATATGCTATAGGTACATGTGTATTTAATTTAAATAATTTATCGCTACTCGCCTTCTCATCGGGTTGAAGGATGGCTTCAAAGTCTGCATACACGGTAAATGAAACCATAACCTCCTTGTGTAAATTTTTATAGCAGAGTATAGCATTATGGGTATCAGGTACTCGAGATACCATTTTACCATAGAATTCCATATGCCTCTCCGCACTTTTTTCATTCCGAGAATGATTAAGGCATCTATCGCAGAAAAACTGTTTACATTTCCCTTTACACATCTGAGAGCTAATCAATCTAAAAATATAAGAACTAAATTAAAAAAAAATAAATGGAAAAAGAATGATAAAACAAAAGCAAAATAATTAATAACAAAAATAATTACAAATATAATTAATAATGCAATATAAAAAGACATACCCTGATAGATTTTTTATCCATGTGTAGTGTGCTTTATCCCCATCCACCAGAAGCAGCATATAAACGTGCTTAGATTTTACCTCAGAAGTGTAAAAAATTGGTCCATCGATGATTAAATCAGCTACGCGAATTTTTTTTTTGCGCGCGAGTCCCACGCCCACCTCCCGCCCAACCAGCCGAGGGGCGCAGCCGTGTGGCGTACGGCTCGATCGCGTTTTAAATAGACGCGTTAGAAGGAAAATATAGGAAAGAACGAGGAAAGTTAGGTTTAGGTTCATGCAACATTACGAGCTAATTCTACTAGCAATACAGTTTTAAGGCGAGGGAGGCTCTCAGGTCCCTCTATAAAGTTAAAAAGTCGGTTGTAATCGGCACATAAGACCCTAAAAGGTTCATGTGCCTCAAACTCCCTCCTACAGTGATTTATTGCTAAGGGGATAAAGGTTCTAGATGTTAGTCGAGGAACGTGAAAGTTAAGCTGTGCTGTGTGAATTAGCTTGTGTAGAAAGACGATACCAAGCATAGTTCTACGGTTAGCTAGGGAAGGTAGGTTAATTAATAGAAGTCTACTAGAATAGGACGGTAATCTTAGGTCGGCATCCCAGGGTAAGCCACGTAGGGCGAAAAGCAGAAAATTTTTTTGAACAGATTCATTGCGGGCAATATGAATTCCAAATTGAGGACTCCAAACGCAAGAACCATATTCCAAAATAGGACGGACTAATGAAGTGAAAAGAGTCTTAGTTACGTAAGGGGAATCGAATTCTTTCGACCACCTTTTAATAAATCCAAGCATGCCTTTGGCCTTGTTAACCATGCAAGAAATATGTTCTGAAAACGAAAGCTTAGGATCTAGACGGACACCTAGATCGTCAACGAGAGTTATTCTTTCCAATGCACATTCATTAAGCGTATATGTTGCATACTGGGAAGTGACACGTGAAAATGTCATCAGTTTGCATTTTGAGCTGTTGAGATTTAATAAGTTGTTAAGATCGGATTGTAAGTCTGACTGGCATGAGCTATCGTTATACTGCACGCACAGTTTGACATCGTCTGCGTACATAAGTACCCTAGAGTTGGGTAGCACTAGAGGAAGGTCATTGATAAATAAGGTAAATAGCAGCGGGCCACGATGGCTGCCTTGTGGGACGCCAGAAGTGACATTGAGGGAGTTGGAAAGAGAATTCTTGAACAGAACCTTTTGAGTCCGGTGACTCAAATAACTCTGAAGCCAATTAAGGAGATCGGTAGGAAACCCTATTAAATCGAGCTTCCTTATAAGAAGAAAATGATTAACCGAGTCAAAGGCTTTACTAAAGTCCATATAGATCACGTCGGTCTGAGATTTACGTTGGAAGCCCCTAATCACAAATGAGGTAAGTTCCAAGAGATTTGTAGTCGATCTTCGTCTTATAAATCCACGGTGACATGGAGAAATTACGGATCTGCACAAGTGCTGCAGGTAAGGAGTAATTATATTTTCAAAGAGTTTTGGAATTGCCGACAACTTAGAGATTCCTCTGTAGTTACCAGCATCCGACTTGCTACCTTTTTTATGGAGAGGAATAATAAATGATTCCTTCCAAATAAGGTGAAATTCTGATGTTTCCAAAGATATGGTAAATAGTTTGAGAAGGGGGTTACACAGAGCCTCGGCGCAATACCAGAGATCACAGCCCGGTATTCCATCGGGACCCGGTGCATAAACTGGCTTTACACGTTGAAGATCCAGCCGAAGAGAGCTTTCGTCTAAGATAGGACTGAAAATTAAGTTCGATTTGGGCTTAGGGATAGAATACGTCTGGTTTATCTGGTTTGAGGAAGAATAAGTAGTTTTAAAAAACTCAGCAAAGAGATCGGCGATTGCCTGATCCGATTTTGCTGAAGAATTTTTAAATGAAAGCGATGAAGGGTATAGGTTTGGTTTACGCTTGGTGTTAACAAAATTATAAAAATGTTTCGGGTCCTGTGAGAACTGAACCCTGCAACTATTCAGATAATTTTTATAAGACCGAGCGTTATGCACGGTAAATTTCGACCGAGCACTGAAATAGTTCGAAAAGACAGTTTTAGAACGAGTAAGTTTATATTTATTATAAAGCCTAGACTTAACATTTTTTAGGCGTGTCAGCTCCTTATTAAACCAAGGTGGTTTACTAGAGACAGACGGATAGGTTAACGGAACACAGGATAAGAAGAACGAGTTCATGGCACTGTAAAAAATGTCCACGGCGGCTGCCATGTCAGTGCACATGTACAGATTTGACCAATCGAATTCAGATATAAGATTATTTAGCGCATTAAAGTTAGCTTTACGAAAACAGCGAACCTTATTGGCTAAACAATCAGATTCGTTCTTTACAACCGTCCCCGTATCGATAGTCACTTCGAAAGTTGGATGGTAAGGATCTTCAGGTAGCGTCAATGGAGGAACTCTAACTAAGTCAACACCTAGAGGATCAGAGACGAAACAAAGATCCAATAAGCTGTTTAGAGAATTCAGGACATGGTTAACTTGAGTCAAGGATATGTCAAGCAGGCCATCAATAAGGTCATGCTGTGCCATAGTCTGAAGGACATTTGACACACCATCAGATGACCAACGAGCTCCAGGTATATTGAAGTCCCCTAGCGCTACGAGTTGGTCTCAGCCGATGGTGGAACATAGGAGCAAGTTGTGTAAATAAGACTACCTGGAAATGAAAGTTTAACACAAATGAATTCGATATCGGTGATATCGTCAAGGGCAACAAGTTCTGAGATGAGGGAGGAGTCTACGGCAATTAAAACTCCACCTCCACGCTGGACTAGTCGGTCAACCCTGTAAGTTGTATATTTACCCGGGAGAATCTCAGAGCTAAGGATATCTGGCTTTAACCAGGTCTCAGGATGCGAAGGAAAAACTGTCAGAATACAATTTCGAGAGCTTGCTGCGTAAGCCTCTAGTATTCTGATAGGAAAGTTGGAAGGAAGTGGTTAGTTTTTTGGGACTGAAGGTGTTGAGGTGGTCTTAGCGATGGTCCTTGCGGTTTGTGGCGGTATAGGGAGGCGTACTCCCACTGGCCGCTTTTTCTTTGTTTTAGCCTCGAATTCTTTTAATACAACGTGCTCGGGCCAGAAGTCACCAGAGCAAATTGTGTCAAAGATATTCGGATTGACGCTAATCTTAAAAGACGAGATGTGTCTGACATACGAAAAATTAAACTTTTCCACTTTTACATTTTCGGCTTGGGTTTTGCCTTGCCTAAGTTACCGACAGCCGGTAGTCCGGATGTTTTTTCGCCCTGGGCAGTCTGCGGAGTCCGAGTTTCGCACACCGCAGCGGACACAACGGAAATTACTGGCAGACCTGTTGCCATTTCCACCCCTGTACATTCGGTTACCGAATCTAGTACCGCTCCCGATCTCAAGACCATTGGGCTTGGTATCGGGGTCGGTGGCTGTGCCGAAGGGGTGATCCCGATGGTAGGTTGCTGGGATTCACACAGTTGCTGACGACCAGCAACAGATTTTTTGCGCTTGACGACTCGTTTAATAGCTTCAGACTATTAAACTGAGCGTCTAACGCCGTGAACAGATCATTCGCTTTGCGAAAATTGACCGTGAGCTCACTAAATCCGTTTCTGGTCTGCCGCATGAAGGATTTCATTTCCTTCTCAACCTCTCGACAGGACTGGCAACAATAATGTATTCCCGTTTTACTGGAAATTGCATCCGCAATATGGCCCGACAACTCGACACACTTAGCGTGTACGACCGTATCACAAAGCCAGCAATATACACTTGTTTGGTCTGCCAAAACGGTTTTTTGGAAGTTTTTAATTTCGCAGACAATATTAAAAGACATTTCCACAAACCTTAGACCACTGTGCAAAGAGGAGAACCGTCAACGCGGGTGAGCGGGAGAGTGAGAGCGATAAGGAAATAGCGAGGGCGAGAGAGCTTAGAACCGTTCAGCTGCAGCTAAACACCAACGGAACGTAAGCGGGGAGAAGAGGGATAGGCACAAAAGAGAACGCAGAAAACCGTCTTAGCACAAAAACTAAAAGTGTAATTAAATACAAATTAAACACGAAAAAAGCTCATGCACGCGCGGTAGCAAACGGCTGAAGTTAAGTGAGAAGTTTTGTGATGATTTAATAAAAACCCCGGTGGTTTAAAAAGCAAAACAACACAATTTTCGGAGCGCAAAACAAAAACACGACCGTTCACTATGAAGAGAAAAGACGAATTTCCTGATTCCTTTGCATAAAATCTTCCGTTTTATGTGGGTTGAAGGGGAATTCTAATCCGGTAAAATCGGTAAAATCGCATTCCATCTTCCAAAATAATGATATCCTCCTCTATATCAACACCGTAGGAACTGCATCTACTTGGATTATTTTCCTTATTAATAAGCGCAGCAATCAAGGTCCATTTGAAGCAGTATTCATCTCTTTCATTTTTGACATTCACAATTGAATGTTTCTTTTATAGAAATGGGGGCAGCTCGATGAAAGATGATTCTCTCATAGGGGAATATTGGTTCACATTCATCTCAAGACGAGAGATGTGAATTAATGTCCAGCCACTATCTCTCTCTTGGATTTGATCCATTTTTCCAATTATTTGTTCTGTATGTTCCTCCTATTCGGAATGTATATGTCAGAGTGCATGGAGAGAATTGTCTTTTTTGTTTGAAATGATTTCATCTCCATGCACTCCACTTCATCTTTTAATAGCTTATACACTCCGAAAAGTTCATAATTCACTTTTACGGAAGTGAATCTTTCCAAAATGTTGGATAAATTTGGCAATAATGCCTCTCCAGCCTCTTGTAAAAATAATTCCGGGAATTTAACTCCAACCTCAGCATTTTCATAGAGGTAGTGGAGAATTCGTCCTTGGAATCCAACAGCCACTTTCTTAACCCGGGAATCTACGGGTTCAATTACCAACTTCTTATGTTGCTCCGTGCGCACAGGCAGCGATGGTGTTAACACACAAGTTGCACCTTTCACAATATTTATAAAAGTTTTTATATATTTTTTTATTTTTTTGTTTGTTTTTGGTTTTGCACAGCAGTTTTCTATGATTATTTTTATGATTTAGTCACTTTTATTTTTTTAAGTCACAGTATATTTGATTAATTTTTCAATCACTTCAGGTTTTACCACTTTTAAAA
Source organism: Drosophila aff. chauvacae BK-2020 (assembly GCA_018903765.1). Classification (NCBI taxonomy): domain Eukaryota; kingdom Metazoa; phylum Arthropoda; class Insecta; order Diptera; family Drosophilidae; genus Drosophila; species Drosophila aff. chauvacae BK-2020. The sequence continues at coordinate 849,205 of JAEIGO010000862.1, forward strand.
AATGATTTAAAAGACCGAAAATAGATTTAATACCGAAATGACTTTCGAGATATGAATGCGTACGCGAGTGATAGTTTTATGGAACTAAAACCACTTTTTAAATTCTTCTTCAAAAGAAGACTTTTTTGGGGGTCTTAGAATGTAACGAATTTCCCTTAAGACTTTCCCTACGCATAAATAGAAATAAGGGGATGTTCAAATTCGCTCGCTTCCTCCTCCTTTTATTCACATGCTTAGAAAGACAAACAACCCTCAAGTTACGTGGGCATAGGTTAGGTGCTGTTGCTGCCTTCTCCATACCTCGCCTAATAGTTCACATGCTTAGAAAGACAAACACCCCCCAAAGTTATGTTAACACAGGTCAGGACTGCTGCTGGTAGACGTTCTCTATGGTATAGGCACGGGTTGGATAGCCACGGGTAGGTCAGCAGAAATATTTGGGGAGGATACGCACGGGTAGGATAGCCACGGGTAGGATAGCCACGTTCATGTAACACGCACATGCAGGTCACCTAGAAGATCCACCTTCCTAAACATAGTAGCACGAGATATGCACAAACTGCTGACCCACAAGCCGGACAGGCACAAGCCGGATACGCACTAGCACACACACCTTATCCCTTTAACCCACTTACCACCAAATTCACACACCCCACAACACACGTGACTAATCATGATCACACATGCATAAACATTTAGGCACCCCAAAACCTTTCCCACCAACAATTAATAGGTTTCTTATGCTAATTAGCACACCTGCACACCCCCGTGTGCCCGCATGCGTGACTAATTACCCTAATTTTTCTAAAAATAGTTTTATTTTATCTGGAGTATTCATCATTAGAAAACACATAAAATGTTGTGGTTTAAAAACATACAAAAAATGGGTTTATGCAAAAATTTCGGGCATTTTGCCCAATGTACAATGCGGGCATTCCTTGTCTATAGCACCAAGGAATGAAAATAATATTCAATACCGGAATGCAAGACGCATGAATGAATCCAATATAATTGCTCGATGTACCTGCAGGCGGTGTTGGTCATTTGTTCTGCGTCTATCGACTGTAAACCTGCGTGATTGTCGATGTTCTAGTCTTCTTGCTTTATTACGTTCGGCTCATGTATCTTCTGATTGTTCTTGACGCAATTGCCTCATTCTCACACGCTTATTAGTATGAATTTTCTGTATATGTTCCTCTGTTCTTTCGTCTCTTCTGCTTCGTAATATTCTAGATTTAATTGAGCTTCGGCTCAAATTAGACCCTTTGCGTTTTGTTGGCATTTTTTTCTTAAAAAACACATATGTATGAATATAACTAATTGAAACACTTTAAAACTTGAATCTACCTTTAAAAAAAAAGACACAGGGGTGCCACAGAAACCTCTTTCTTTCCAAAAACCAAGAAAAATAATTCCTAGATGCCACAGCACTGCTACAAAAATATTATTTGGGTATTTAAAAGCACAAAACTTGACGTAAATTTCGTGGCTACCACATCCATAGATTCAAAATTTCTAAGCTGATAGCGACTAAAGCTGTATTGCGGACTACTCTTATCACTTAGCGGTGCGAAAAATAGATGTTAGCCTATTCTCAGACCTACTGAATTTGCATACAAAATTTCATCAGAATCGGTCAAACCGTTTCGGAGGAGTTTTCTGTCCAACACGACGATATGCAGTGACTGCACGTATAATTGCAGTAATCACTGTCCATCGGTCCAGGGCAATCGGCTGGGCAATTTTTTTCCCGTTATGGTAGCGCTTTTGAGGCTGGAGGTGTTATTATTTCCTGATCGGTTACAGTTTTAATTTCTGAGTTAGTTGGGACTTGTGGGTTCGTGTTTTGAAGCCTTGAAAAAAGGAAATCAAGCTCGCATTGCATGTTCTGGGCTACTGCCCACGCGGGAGGTGGTGTATTTGAATATTATATATATACTATAATATAAGTGCGCTACCCTTTTTATACCCTTGCAGGGTTTTATTTTATTCTTCACACCTCAGCGCTACTTCCTCAGATTTTTGGTTTTATGATATTGTCTGGAAGTTTAAAAAAAGGATAAATATTGCCCGAGGAAAAAAAAGTTTTTTTTAACAGAGAAAAACGAATTCCATGCTAATGTATATATTTTTGTTCCTTTAATTTGATATTTATTTCAGTTGATTAACAACAACTTTTTTTTAGGTATTTTTTTCATATTTTTTTTATGTTTTGTCGAGTCCATCGGCTTATATAAATTATAAGTCGGTTGGTTAGTTTTAAAATATTTATTATTCTACTCCCCCGTTAGGGTGAGAGATTAATATTCGGTTGTTACAATAAGTACAGAGCGTAAGCCCTGGAGTACAATTATTTACTGAACTTAAGATTACGATCTAATGCAACTCCAGGCCTCTGGTTAGTTGCAGCGCTGCCGGCAGAGAGCCAGGTCAGCACTTCTGTATCCGGCCGATCACTCGCTCCTCGAATGCTTGGCTCGGACTCCGGGCGGGATCAGCGGTCTTTTCAATGCGCGTGCAGGCCACCGGATATGGCCCGCAACTCGGCAGTTTCACTCCGTGAAAACTGCTGGTGTTAACTCCTCCCTCCTTTAAGAGGTCGCCGTCTCGGGGACCCGCTGGCTCTGCATCAGTGCTGGCTCCTGGCTCGGCGTGGCTTCTGGCCCGTAAGAGGTGGTAGCCAATCCCAATGGTACAGCACAATAGGAGGGCAGCAAGTAAGGCGAAGGAGTTGCTGAGGAGGGACCCCATGGTAAGTTTTTCTCTAAGGGCCCCAATGTGGTGGAGGTTCCTCAGACTCAGCTCGTGGAGGAGTGGAAGGCTTAATCGGTTCTGATGAGCCGTGACGTTTACAACAGCCATGGCCGACACAGCCGGTTTCTTCTTTGAATTTCCCAGCTGATTGATGAACCAAGTACCATTCAGAGCTACCTTGCTGGAGTAGGTTACTAGGTAGGTGCCGGATACCCTTTGCTCTCGTCCTTGGTCGTCGGTTATGGTTACATTGGCGTCGTTCACGATGAGAGTGCCGTGATCCACAATCGTCACTGGGTCCAGATGACCCGGGAGTGTGGAGCAGTGCGCAACAGCCCCGGAAACTATCTGTTGGGAGCAGGTGCCATTTTGAAGTTCCCTGCAGAAGGTGGCGCCGACCGTCGTCTTGCAGTGCCCGATATTGAGGTTTCGAGTTTTGCATTCGGCCACTAAGTCTCCGTCTTCGAAGTTAAGGATCTTGTTGCTGCGCTTGACCGGAAGGACAGTAATTTTCTTACATATAACCTTAGGGCTAGGAAATTTAATTAAAAAATGTAAAATTTCAAAATTTTGAAAAACGCTTACGCTAGATACTTCTAGTAATTCTATTAAACTAACGTCAATAAGCTGTCTGTCTCTAAATTCGCCAATATCGGTTTCGTCCGAAATTGCCGGACTTACAATGTTTTATTTTGCTAGGGTTAAGCCCATAAGAATATTTTCAAAATCTGTAATAACAATTCTATTTTTTGCCAAAATGATTTCCAGGAGGTGGGTCTCTATTTGTTTCAGTTTTTTTAACTTGGTTTAATGAATTAGTGATTTCATTCAAGCGTGTTTGAAATTTGATATTTAATTCCGTTTGACCCTCTTCGGTTCTTTCTAATTGTTCCTGATTGAATTTAATCTTTTCCCAGTCATTGAAGTCGGGGGTGCCGGCGATGACCTTTAATGCCGTCCCGATCAAATTTAGACGCCTAGCAGCCCTATGGTGGAATCTTAAGGTGGCTACTAATTTGCGAATGTGTGTTAAGTCCGTCATTATTACCGGAGTCCTGTGGTCGTCGGTGAACGTCTTTGTCATCGTCTCTGTCTGGTCGGCGTAGTCTTCGTACGTTGTCATGTTCGTCGAGTGTTGTAAGTATCCGTATGATTCCCAGATGACAATTTCATTGTCTTCTATTGGGATGTAGTCTGCGTTCGTATAGTCATTAAGTCTTGCGATGGTCCGTCCTAACAGTCGTTAGTATAAGAACTAAAATGTAGTATCGTAACCTAGAAGAATATAAAAAATGGAAATCGGGGTCAAGGATCTTGCGAAGATGTTTATCGTAGATTGTCCTTGTGGACCACCCTCCCCTTTATTAGAACCGTGGTCCCCAGGTCTTGTTTCCTAGGCGTTTGTTTACCTTTAAGAACACCTTTTCGCCAACTTGATAGTCCTTATAGGTCCTATCTTTATTCACTTGGCCAAGGGTCTTTTCCTGGGCCCGTTTGATTCTTTTTGCTAATCATCCCTTCGAATTCCTTAGACTTCGAGTGGATAATTTCAATCGGTTTTTCGTTAGTAGCCGAGTGAATTGAATTGTTGTACCTGTTAGTTGCCAACATAATCAATTCGGTCGTGTCGTTCAGGTTGGTCTCGAGTTTCAAGCATCTGGCAATTTCTGCCAGGGTACTATGAAACCTCTCTACTTGACCGTTTGAGGTGCTTAGTAGAGGCGGGGCGTTGGAAATGGTTATATCAAAGTGGTTTAGCAGGATCGTTTTGATGGTTTCAGAATTTAACGATCTTTCATTATCGCAGTAAATTGTTTTTATCTTCTGAAAGAAATTTACTATGTGCAATAATGAGGATTTTACGTCCACAATAGCCCTCGATGCGATGGCTTGCACTGTGGCGAATTTTGAAAATTTGTCAATGCAGATGAGAAACAGGGTTCCATCCGTTGAAAAAATGTCAACGTGGAGGATTTCCCCCACAAAGGAGGGTATCGGTGTTTCCGCTACCTCTTGCTTGGATGGGTGACGTTTGTATTTCGCCATTGCACAGGTCTTGCAATTTAAAGTTGCTTCCGTTGCCAGTCGAAGCATCTTAGGGAAAAAGTAGTCCCTCAAGATTTGTTTTACGTTTTCCTGTGCGGCTCGGTGGGCCCTGTTATGTTCTGCTATAACGATTTCTCGCTGTTCGGTTGCATCGGTAATGTCTTGGACAAAGCTCTTCGTATGTTTGAAAGAAGTGCCTGGGAACAGTTCAACTAGTCGGTGTTGGATAAATGCCAAGATTGGTAAGGAGCAATATATTGCGTTCACTACCTCGGCATTTACTACATCTTGTAGAGCATTAAGAAGATTTTCCCGACTAGGGATTCTTATTATGTGTCTCACCTTGCTTTTAAACAAGATGAATGTGTCCACCGAGAAGCTGTTTCCTTCTTCAATTACTATTTGGTTCCTAAAGCAGTTTACCGGGTTTTCTGTTGAGTCGATGGTGTACGTCAGTGATTGTTCGCTGTGTATGGTCGCTACGTCCGAATCTTGTTCGTTTTCGAGGGCATTTATGTTTTGGCGAGACAAAGCGTCTACCACAAGATTTTCCTTCCCCGGTTTGTAGACCAATTTAGCGCCATGGTCGTCGATAATTCCCTTCCAGCGTTTAAGTTTCGCGTTAGGGTTTCTGTCCGAGACGGCAAAGGTAAGTGGCTGGTGATCGGTAAAGATCTGCAAGCCTTTTACGCCGTACAGGTAGTTCCGGAGGTTTTTTAATGCCCAAACTATGGCGAGGAGCTCTCGCTCGTTGGTTGCATAATTTTTTCATTATCCCGCAGAGCGCGTGATATCATTGTGATTGGGCGACCATCTTGGGATAGTACCGCTCCCAGACCAAAGCCTGAAGCATCCGTTGTCAAATCGAATGCTTTCTTAAAGTCTGGGTAGGAAAGCAAAACGTCTTCTGATGCCAAGATTTCTCTCAACCTGTCGAACGCTTCTTTCTGTTCCTCAGTCATATCGATGTCAATCTTTCTTGACTGATATTTGCTTGCTTTTCCGTTTTCGCCTTTTAGGATGCTCGTTAAAGGCCTTGCGATTTTCGCAAAGTCTTTTATAAAGCACCTATAGTAGCTTGCTAGGCCCAGAAATGATCTGAGTTCGAAAAGCGTTTTTGGTAGGGGGAATTGTTTTATGGCCTTTACCTTTTCAGGTGAAGTTCGCAATCCCCCTTGCGACACAATAAACCCCAAGTACTCAACGCTCTTTTTAAAGAACTTTGATTTTTCTTGAGATACTCTCATGCCTGCTTCCAAGAGTTTTGTTAAAACCCAATCCACGTCTTTAACGTGTTCTTCTTTTGCTTTTGAGAAGATTATGACGTCATCGACGTAAATGTAGCATATTTTCGAGATTCCGTCTCGTAGGACATCGTCGATGGCCCTTTGGAAAGTGCTTGGGGCGTTTTTAAGCCCAAATGGCAATCTACAGAACTCGTATTTGCCGTTGTTTATAGAGAATGCTGTTTTTTCCCTATCTTTTTCTGCCAGCTCTATTTGATGAAAGCCTGACTTAAGGTCGAGTGTCGTAAAAAATGTAGACTCGCCCATGTTTGACAGTATTGTCGAAATAGTCGGTATAGGGTACTTATCGTCGACTGTCCTCTGATTTAGTTTCCTAAAATCGATAACTAGTCGCTTCTTTTTTACCCCATTTTGATCTGTCCCTTTTTTATCTACAACCCAAGTCGGGTTGTTGTAGGGAGATTTGGATGGCCTTATCACGCCGTCCGCAAGAAGTTGTTTAACCTCTGCATTGACGAATTCGGTCACACCCATGGGATGCGGGTATGATTTAGAATATACCGGCTCCCCGTCAGTTTTTATCGTGGCGATCGTGTTTATATTAAATGGTAGGGCTTCGTCTGGGTCAGCGAAGGCCCTATGATTTTTAAGAATCATCCTATCGAATGAGTTCTTAATTGCAGGAGGGACGTCTTCATCATCAATTTTGATGAAGTTAACGTTTTCTGCCCTAGTGAACTGGATCTTTTCAGCTCCGTTACTAGTATTTATTATATTTCCAGTAAAATCGAGTTTCGCATTTACTTGTTTAAGCAAGTCGAGCCCGATAATGCCTTCAAATTCCTAAAGACTGTTTAAAATAAAAAAGGGTGTTTTTACGTTAAACACCGAAACGAAACATTTTTTTTTATTTTGGTAAAGCCATGAATCGACTTTACCGTGAAAGGTTTTTCCGCTGCCACGCCGCCTTTCAGCCCCGGGAGTGGAGAAATATAGTTTTTGGATGTGCCGGTATCGAGTAATAATTGTATTTCTTTTCCTGCTACCGTACGTGTTATGTAGGGAAGCAGGGACTTTACCCTAAAAAATTGCAGGAGTCTTCTGCATCCAGCTCATCCTCTATTTCGGTGGCGTTCGTTTGGGAGTCGTAATCATCTTCGTCGGAGTTTTCTTCCGGCAAAAAATTGATTTTCTGTCGAGACCGTGTCGACTGCCCTCTTTGCCACTATGTGGATTGCTTGAACCGGGAGGGGCTATCGACCTCCATTGGCTCTGGTGCCGGTTGGCTTTGACCATTCCCTGCGCTATTGTGTGGCCTTTGTTTAAAGGAACCACCGTGGTTGTTTGCTCCTTTTGGAGTTCTGACAAAATGAGGGTTTTTTTGATCGCCCTCGAATTTTGATTTTGTTCGTAGTATGGCTGCGAATTTTTCCAACCTGCTTGTCGCTGGTTATTTGGCCTATAGGCTTTTTCTTCATTGTGTCGGGCGAAAGAGGCCGCGAACACACTTCTGTCGTTACTCGACTCAGCTTCTTGGGCTAAAGCCAAAGCTGAAGGCAAGTCCCGTGGTTGTGCCGGAAAAACGGCAATTTTTAATGATTTTTTCAGGCCAGATATGAACGCGTGTAAAGCGTCCTCCCTGTGCTGTTCGTTTAGGACGGCCGCTGCGGCTGCGTCGTGAGTCATTATAGTTTTATTGGTTAGAAGCGTTAGCTTCCGTTCTATTTCATCGTAGTATTGTAGCAGGGGTAATTCTCCCTGTCTTGACAAGCTAAGTTATTGTTTTATAACGTGCGTTGCAGTTTTATCCGCATGGGTAAAATCCAAGCGCGCTAGTATGGCTTCGAAATTGAAGACTGTGTTAAACGAGGCAAGCACAGCTGCCGCTGGGCCCCTCACTTTGTTTTTTAAAATGCCCACAGCCTGATAGTGCCTACTGCTGCCTTCATAGGCTTCGAATACCTTATAGGCTGCAGTTGCGGCCTGCCTTCAGGAAACGTAACTTTCTTGTTTCCCGTCGAACTCTGGCACAGACTTAACCATGTCCAGAGGCTCGTTGCATACTACTTCTGTGTGTATTTGTATCTCATTATATGTGTGGACTTTCGGTTTTTTTTTCCCTAAGTAGGCTTAACTCTCCCATAATGGAGGTTAGTTTCGCCTCGAATAATTGTTGCTGTCGTTGGAGTGCGCCTGCTATGGCGGCTTCCATACTTCCTATCTGTTCCGCCTGCATTTTTGCCGCGTTGCTGGTTGATGGTGAAGCTCTTTTATGTAGAAGTTCTAGCACCTTTTCGTCTGATGAGATGTATTCGGTATCCCTATACATGGGACAGTTTAAAAAAAATGTTTCAGGGGCCACAAAATTAAATCGAGAATATTTGCAGACTATTTCGCAGGGTATTTGTATCAAATATCGAACACTCAAAAACCAAGACGTTATTTTGTATTTTTTCTGTTGAGAATATTTGTCGAATATTTGCGGGGTGTTGTATCAAATATCGAACACTCAAAACCAAGACGCTGCTTATTTTTTGTATTTCGTTTCTTTTTTTTTCAGGAATAATTGCAGAATTATTTGAGGGGTATTTGTATCAAATATCAAACATTCAAAAACCAAAACGTTATTTATTTTTGTATTTCGCTATTTTTTATTTTTTTCTGAATATTTGTAGACCATTTGCACCAAAATCAAACACTAAAACACCAAAACGTTATTCATTTTGTACTTTGTTTCTTTTTATTTGCATTTAATTTCTCTAATTATTTTTCTGAATATTTGTAAATTATTTTCATCAAGTCAAGCTCTTATTTATTTTTTGTATGATATTCTTTTGTTCGGCGAGTTTTTGGACAAAAAGCTTACTCACATGTTCCTATATTAATTGTATTATCGAGATGTGTTTTGCCGACGGCTTTCTTTCGCCACCGATACTGTCGCAGTCGCTGCCGTTGTCGTCGCTGCTGCTATCGTCGCTGCTGCTGCCGTCGCTGCTGCTGCCGCCGCTGTCGCTGCTGCCGCTGCTGTCGATCGAAGTTTGTGTTTTGCCGACGGCTTTTTTACGCCCTCGGTTCGGCTGTCGTCGTCGCTGCTGTCGTCGTCGCTGCTGCCGTCGTCGCTGCTGCCGTCGTCGTTGCTGTTGTTTTTTAGTTTCCCTTCTTGAAGGGAATTTTTACAGCTCCTATTTCAGTTTTTTGTCATCTTGAAGATTTTTTTCACTTTGTTAGAAGCAAATGTATTTATTTGTGTGTTTTTTGTTTATGGATTGGTTTTATTTCTTGTCTTGAATTTTTTGTTTCACTTTGTTTAAAGCAAATTTAATTATTTATTGTCACCAAGCAACGGGAGAGCAGCGGCGCGGAGTCGTCGCCTGGAAGACGCTAACGACCGCCTAGCGTCAGAGTGAGAGAACGAGCTACTCTAGTGCGGACTGCCAAGCAGCGTGGGTGTGAGAATACCATAGAGAGAGACTTAAATAAACGAAACGAATACTAATCTGAAGTCATAACGCGTTTACTCCGAACAAGGGGGTATTTTGCGATCTCCGCAAGGAATTGGACCTTGTTCTCAGTGTCGCGAGGGTATGTTTCGCTCTCAGCCTCATTATTGGCTATCTTGCCGAGGATGAAGCGGGCTCCATTGACCCTCGCTCGCCTTTGTTGGTGTGTAAGCTGTTCTATTTTATTTGTGTCTTTGGTGGTGACCAGCTGAGCCCCATCTTTGTGGTTGGAGTGGGGAGGGCAACTTGCCCTTTCTCGGGTCTCGACGGAGCCAGCATGTCTCTACTTGACATTGGCAACTCATCCTCGTCGGTGTCATATAGTTTGTGAGATACCAATGCCAAACTGAGCCTCAGCATCTCAGAATTTAGAATGAATTCCGGGTTTATCCTCTCCTGATAGTTCCAACGCTCGGCGTATTTCTTCATTTTATAAATTTCATTTTCATAAACGCCTGCTTTGCTCGTCCTGGCAAGCATGGCCACAGTGGCGGTTCGGCGCCGTGATGAGGTCAACCGCGGCTTCGCCCAAGATTTACCTATATTTTTGTTCTAATGCTATTTTTTAGTCATAAAAGCGAAAATACAAAATTTGCCTAAAGAAATTAAAAATAATGTGAGCCTGACCCAAAGTGGCAATTCTCCATGTAAAATTACCGAGAAGCTTCGTTTTGGGCATTCTCCGGTGGTCTCCATTCAGATGAGCCGAAAGTTGACTCGTTACCCTCAAATCAAGTCAAAAATATGTTTGGACTGCTAGAAGAGCATTGCAGGACATTGCAGGATACATTTCAAGAGTAAAAAATGTAACCTGCGTTATCCGACAAGAATCATCAGCCAGAGCAGTCGTGTGGATCTCATGACTACCTGCGATGACTTCTGGCGGTCTTCGAAAGGGGCAAGGCAGAGTAAACGTCTGCTAGGTAGCTACAATAGCAAGAAAACCAAGGACTGTTTGGAGTTGAGCAAAGGATCTCTCCGAATAGTCGCGGGTTTCCTGACCGGGCACTGTAGACTGCGCAAGCATCTGTACAATCTCAAGATAAAGGAGGACAGTCTTTGCAGACTTTGTCTGGAAGGAGACGAGACTCCGGAACACCTACTTGAGGAGTGCCCGGCTATCAGTCGGTTGAGGTTGGCGCACTTGGGGGGCCTTACACTTACCACACAGGAAATGAGGGCTCTTCGACAAGGCGACATCATCGCATTCTTGCGATCGATTGAACTGTTCGAGGAGCTATAGCTCATACACTAGGAGGAGGGCACAATAGACCCTAGTAGTCGCAGTGCACTAACCTCTCGTAAACTATTGTTATTATCCGACAAGTATGTTAAAGTTCGCTTCAAATTAGATACAAATCACGAAAATTGGACCATTGACGATTGGAAACGAGTTGTCTGCTCTGATGAGTCTTAATATTAATCGCTTTTAGAGTACGTATCGTACCTTTCTGATTGAAAACTTGAATAACTTTAAGCTTTTAGTTAAATCAGCTGTTCAGCTATTTTTCAAAAGTTAAAATTGGGCATAATTCAGTACATTAGGGCGGGTCGATTTGTATGGAGGCAAAAAAGTCGCATAAGCGGCACGGAAATTCATGTTCTGGGGATCAAAATAGGCAACTTTGCCCAAAGAACCATACCTCTAAAATGCATTCTGATGTTCCCCTTTTTGATGCGAAGAAAAATCTCTTTTGATTAGTAGAGAAATTCCGTTTTTACCCATTTAGAGAGCCCCAATCGAGTCCAAATGTATGACCGACCCCCACTAATTTTCAATGGCCGATCCACTCATGCTAGTGGCGTACCCCCTAGACCGCCACTAGACCACCCCCTACAAAGATGTTCCAAAATCACCATTATTAGCACGGTGCATGAAAAAAAAACTATGAAATACCTAATTTAGGGAAGAAAACATTATTTTTCAAGAACATACTTATGTAAATGCAAAAATTAATTGAAACACGCATGGATTTTTATGGTTTTTCTCCTACATTATAACTTTGTCAATTATCAACAAATTTTCATATAATTTGAGATATGGCCATTTTGTATTATTCTAGAATTTCGGTTTTAATTTTATCAAAATCTGACTACTATATCATATGGCTGCCTTAGGAATATGTGCAATTAATTTATTTTGAAAGCTTTGTTGCTAGCAACATTTAGTTGTTGCGCAACATTTTTCACTGTCAACATGTTTCGCTCAACATTTATATTATCGAAAAACACGCGAAAGCGAAAGTAACCGCAATCCTAAAATGTATATTAAATTTTAAATACTTACTGCAAGGGTATTTAAACTTCGGCTTGCCGAAGTTAGCTTCCTTTCTTGTTTTCATTGACAAATGTAGGAGAAAAACCATAAAAATCCATGCGTGTTTCAATTAATTTTTGCATTTACATAAGTATGTCCTTGAAAAATAATGTTTTCTTCCCTAAATTAGGTATTTCATAGTTTTTTTTTCATGCACCGTGCTAATAATGGTGATTTTGGAACATCTTTGTAGGGGGTGGTCTATTGGGGGGTCTAGTGGCGGTCTAGGGGTACGCCACTAGCATGAGTGGATCGGCCATTGAAAATTAGTGGGGTCGGTCATACATTTGGACTCGATTGGGGCTCTCTAAATGGGTAAAAACGGAATTTCTCTACTAATCAAAAGAGATTTTTCTTCGCATCAAAAAGGGGAACATCAGAATGCATTTTAGAGGTATGGTTCTTTGGGCAAAGTTGCCTATTTTGATCCCCAGAACATGAATTTCCGTGCCGCTTATGCGATTTTTAAATCGACCCGCCCTACAGTACATACTAGTTAATTTTTTATTTCTTCTTAACCAAAACACTTAATTTATTCGTATGCTTTTTGGATTTTGTAAAAACTTCATTAAGGGTAAAATTGAGTGACTTCAAAACCACTTAACTATGATTAGTAAATTGAGATTGTTACATTATATGCGTGTTCAAAAATTTTTTATATACCCATGTGAGTAAACGCTGCCGTACCCGTCATGCCCAGGTTTTCTGCCACATGGCGTGAACTATTTATCGGATTCACTCGTAAGGGAAAAACTTTTGGTAACAGTTCGTCTCAAAATCTGAAAAATTATAATAACTAAAACTGTTCCCGCATTTTGTTTAACTTAGTATTCATTCAAAGTCGGTGCCACCACAAAATGTCTGTGACCCGAGTCTTCAAGAACACCGCTTTGTTGCGCTCCAAGGCCCATATCGGGATTCCTCTGCAAATATTGCGGAAGAAGGCTGACTACGGAAAAACCGTGTGCAATCTTAAGATCAACAAGGAAACCAAGGTTCTGGTGCAAGGTTTTACTGGCAAGCAGGCCACCTTTCACTCGGAGGCAGCGCTCAAGTACGGCACCAAAATCGTGGGCGGTGTATCTCCCAAAAAGGGTGGCACAGAACATCTGGGCAAGCCCGTGTTTGCATCCGTCTCGGAAGCCGTAAATGCGGTCAAGCCAGATGCCAGTGTAATATTTATACCACCACCTTCCGCTGCCGAAGGCATCTGCGCAGCGATTGAGAGCGAAATCGGTCTTATCGTTGCAATTACCGAGGGCATACCGCAGACGGACATGGTTCGTATTATGCAGATGCTGCGCTCGCAAGAAAAGAGTCGATTGCTAGGACCAAACTGTCCAGGCATAATTTCGCCGGACCAATGCAAAATCGGAATCATGCCTGGGGATATTCATAAAAGAGGCTCTGTGGGCATCGTTTCTCGTTCGGGAACGCTAACATACGAGTCGGTGCAGCAGACCACCAAGGTGGGCCTTGGACAAGCCCTTTGCGTGGGCTGTGGCGGTGACCCCTTTAACGGGACCAGCTTTATTGACGCCCTTCGTGTCTTCCTGCCAGACAAGGAAATCAATGGAATTATATTAATTGGCGAGATTGGGGGAAACGCCGAGGAGGAAGCGGCTGACTTCCTACTAAAAAACAATACAGGAATTGACGCCAAGCCGGTCGTGGGCTTCATCGCCGGCCAAACGGCACCCCCTGGACGTCGGATGGGCCACGCCGGCGCTATCATCTCTGGCGGCAAAGGCGCTGCCAAGGACAAAGTGGACGCTCTTCAGAAGGCTGGTGTCCGAGTGACAGCGAACCCTTGCCACCTGGGCTCCACGCTGTTCGAGGAGATGGTGCGCCTAAAACTGTTCCCAAAGCCGGAAGAAAAGAACCAGGAGGGCCACAAGAAGGCGGGTGAGAAGTGACCAGTGACTACGGCGGAGTAGCCATTTGCATTGGTGTATTTTACCAATATCTTAATGAATAAAATAAAATGAGACATATCACATTATCTTAAAGTAAAAGTCGTGTTTATTCCAAAGGTAGGGAAGAAAGATTCTCAATTGCCTAAATCATATAGACCGATCAGCCTTAGCTCCTTCTTCCTCAAAACTATGGAGAAGATAATCGACCAGCATATCAGGGGAGTGAATCTCAAGCAACTTCCCCTACACAAATACCAATATGCGTATCAAGCTGGTAAATCAACTGAGACAGCCATTCATTGCCTAACAACAACCATTGAAAAGGCCATTGGCGCTCAACAGATAGCACTAGGTGCCTTTTAAGACATCTCAGGAGCTTTTGACAACACGTCATATCCACACCCATTATTAGGTGGATTCTGGAAATGCTTAAATCCAGAATCATAACTGTAGACCTTGGAGGAACCATGACCTCAATCACAGCCACAAGGGGATGCCCTCAAGGGGCATTGACGAGCTACTTTATGAGCTCAACAATTTAGGGTTCCCCAATCAAGGCTACGCTGATGATCTAGTCATTTATATAGTGGGCTGGCATGAGCAAACCATTTCGGACCGCATGCAGCAAGCACTAGATATAGCCAACAGATGGTGTCAGGACAAAGGACTGTCCATAAACCCATCAAAAACAGTTTTAGTCCCATTTACTAGGAAAAGGTCTCTCTCCTTAAAAAAACCATCCCTAAATGGGTCCATCATCGACTTTTCGGTTGAGGCCAACTACCTAGGAGTCACACTTGACTCCAAACTCAACTGGAATGCACACCTGGAAAAGACTATAATCAAAGCCACTCGAGCACACTTTGCTTGCAACAGGCTTTACGGTAGAACATGGGGCCTAAGCCCCAAAATGATCTACTGGTTTTTTAACACTGTGGTAAAACCGATCATAACCTATGCATCTCTTGCTTTGTGGGCGAAATCTACCCAGAAGACAGCTGCGGCTGCACTTAACAAATTACAATGACTGGTCTGCATAGCCATTACTGGAGCCATCCGGACATGTCCCACTGCAGCACTGGGAGTCATAACTGGCATACCCCCTATACCAATTACATTGAAAAAGGAGGCCTGCCTGGGGGCACTTCGCCTTCAAAACATCACCAATATCAAAAGCGGTGATCTTACCGGGCATCTTAGGGTCCTTGAACCCCTAATAAATGAGCCCATTCTGCGCGTAACTGACGAGCAGAAACCAAAACTCGTTTTCCACAGAAACTTCTCAGTAGTCTTGTACACTAGGAATGAATGGAAAACAAAATCAATATCTCTAGCCAATGGATCACAAACGTGAACACTGACGGGTCAAAACTGGAAAACGGTGACACCGGGGCTGGCATTTTCGGACCAAGGTTCAACAAATCCATAGCCATGGGAAAGTCTCCAACAATTTTCCAAGCAGAGATACACGCTATAGAAATCTGTGCTCGTGAATGCCTTGGCAGGAAAATGCAAGGCGCTCGGATTTACATCTTCTCTGACAGTCAGGCAGCGCTCATTGCGCTGAGTTCCTTCACGATCTCGTCCGGACTTGTAGAGACCTGTTTCCAACAGCTGAATGCCCTCGCCTCCAAAAACACCCTAACGGTTGGTTGGGTACCAGGGCATAAAGGCCATATGGGAAACGAGGTGGCAGACTGCCTAGCTAAACGCGGGGCGATGACACTACTCTCCACAGAGCAACGCAGCGGAAAGGGTGAACCGCAGCGTCTTGGCAGCAATCCGTGGGTTCCTGGAGGGCGATCATCGGGAGTGGGATGCTTACCTTCCGGAAATTGAAGTGGCCATCCGAAACGCCATCCACTCGGCTACGGGCGAAGCACCGTTCTTCACGGTATTCGGACACCACCTGTTCATGCACGGTTCCAGCTATAACCTGGTGAGAAAGCTGCAGTAGCTGTGCGATCACGAGCTGGCCGGGAAGGCCACGGCAGACAAACTGCGAGTGGTGCAGGAGAAAGTGCGCAAGAGTCTGGAGACCTCGTATGAGCGCAGTCGCCAGAGATACGACCAGAGGGCCCGAGTGTTCGCCGCAAAGAAAGGAACACAAAGTATACAAGGACGATACATCAGTATAAGCTGTAATACTTCCCGTAAGGCGTGGGCCCCGCGTTGGTCACCGTTCCAAAACTGCTCCTTAGGTCAATGCCGGCGAAGTCACCAGGTATGCCGAAGACACCAAGCTATCGAAATGCTCCCAATGATTTCGTCGAGACGCAACCCGGTAGCACCTCTCTAAATCCTTGGGTGGTGTTGCATTTCCAGTCGGAATGGGCTAGAGGGCCATCGATGTATCGATAGGATTAGGGAGCGATAGGGATAGTGATGAGGGGGTTCAAAGAGCGAACCGGGAAAAAGGGAACGGTGGCGCCCCCTAGATCTCGGCCAGCTCTGTTTATGAGAAAGGGATGTTGAACCTTAACTCGATCGTTGCCCTGAGCGCCGAAACCAACGGTTTCCTGAAGGCGAAACTCAGGCAACGAAACGAGCCCATATAGGGAGGCGTAGACAGCGAGGGAATAGGGAGTGGAAAGAAGGAAATGAACGCGGGCGGCCGCAGTGATTAAGTGCTGAAACGAAAAGATTGGAAAACGTGAGTGAAAATGGCCGCAAAGGTTAGGGCAAAAATTAAGATAGTGATTAATTTTTCAGCGTGGCAGTGGGAAGAACACTGGCCACAGCCCTTTTATTTCGGTTTTGCAACTACCTGTGGAGTGATTCCGGACCGGCCGCAGTCAGACAGCCGAGCGCCGAGTCGCCGCCTACTGAGTTTCCAGCAGTCATTCGCCATCGCCAACAAGGCCGAGCTTCCCGAGACGGATCCGGTGAGTCCGTTCCGAGCGCGGCTGCAGCCGCCCGGGAAAGGGAAGATTTTTGTTGTGGGTGCCTGAGTGACGCTAGACGGCAGGGGCCCTAGTTCTGGCTTGCCACTGCAACCGCCACAGACGGTCAACTCCAGGCCACACGCAATCTGGCGCAGCCTTTCCCGCTTTCCATCCAACGCACCTTGGTCACGGATTTGTTCTTCCGCCGCTAAGTCCGTCGCAGCCATTGTAAGCCGCACGGCAAATTTCGCGTTTAAGTCCTTCGCTGCAATTATAATTAAAATGATTTATTTTTAGTATAAAGCTTTATTTGGTACTAGAGGGCCCGCTATTGCATCCTCGCTTTGATCGGATGCAGATCCACATTTAAAATTTCGTATTAAATGAACAATATCGTAATTAAAAAATGTTAAAAGGTTAATAATAAATATTACTATTCTAATTATTCCTCATTTCCACACCACCAAAGAGGTAGAGGTTTCGGCGCATTTCTTTTATAGGTATAGTTCTTACAAATTATTTAAGCAGTAAATATTAGAAAATTTTGAGAACGTTTTCAATGCTATTTAATGCAATTTAAATTTATGTTTTTTATTTTTTAAAATAGGTTGCAGGTGGAATTAGAAAATTAAAATACCCATACGAATCTGGAAATATTTTTTCAGATTTTTAAAAAAAAACTTCAAGTCTCTAAGACATGTGGTTTGGCCATGGCTGTGATATATCAGTCAGTCAGTCAGTCAGTGAGGACAAAGCATTTTATATATATAGATATAAGTTGTGTGTCCAACTTACTGTGATTTTTCCGTCCCTTGTCCTCCACGTTCCCTAAACGCACGTCAGGGATTTGTGCAACACAAGCGCTGCAAAAGAAAGTCGGGCAGAAGAAGCAGTGCGTAAATATAAAAACTAAAACAACCCACCCTTAATTTCTCTTGGAGCTCCAGCAGGGATTGTAGGTCGAAGTTTGGGGAATAAATCCGAGGCCCACTTGTGGCCAAATTTCTTTGTGGAGTGCAGCTTCTCCTCCGCCGAATCGCAACAAAGCCGCAGCCTTGGCGCGAGCGCATCCGGGGTGTGGGTAAAGGGTTCACCGGGGTCAGGATCGGGAAATACTTAGCCATAAGTACCGCCATGTATAGCAGTAAGAAAATATCTGAAATTATAACGTATTAAAAGGGATAATCATGAACGCCGAATAGAAGCCGTTTACCTGGGGGAGATGAGCCGGTCGTGAGACCGCCTGGAATAGGCTCCGGTCCGCCGGAGATGGGTGATGCCCCAAGATGACCAGAAGGCATCACTAGGTAGGGTGGGTGCGTCGTGGCGACATCATCCATGCCACCAATTCGGTTCCGCCAGTGTCTCTGTGTAGTTTGTTTTTGTTTACATTTTTCTGTAGTGATGGGAGTTCTTGTGTGTGAGACGTCCGATTAATATCGGCATTTGTTTATTGTGCGGACTGCGGGCATCGGGTCGAAACCCGCCCTGGGACAGATGAGCTAGTCCGGCATTGCCCAAAAAAAGCAGTTTCGTAACAAAATTCCACAATTTCTACCTAAAAATTAAATGAAAAATAGAGAAATTGGAATTTCTCCCTTAATACTGAACGGACATTAATGGCAGCCATACCAAAATGCTTAGAAAGTCGACGTCGTTTATGGGGCATACATGTCTGAACAATTGTTAAAATTGTCAATAAGAATTATTTTCTGGCGATGTACGTATGATCGTATGTATGATCGATGTGTATGATCGATATGGCGCGTAGAGTGTTCTTATCGATGTAAATTAAGGGGGGTCGGAAAAGAGAAATACTTGAATTTCTCAAAATCTGTACGATCGATTTTGTTTAAATTTAATTCGAAATTAGAGAATACTCTGCCCTTTCGTTTGATATACCGTTGGCACGTTTCCTGTGAGAGACGTAATATTTTTTTAAAGTTTGCATCGAAAATTTCAAAGACCATGTGGCGTTAGTGTCAGTCTGGAACCAGTGTTTATTAATGAGGTCACAACACATATTTTATATATTTGCATAGCTTTTGGCAAATTGCTAACGAGTTTCAAAGTTAATCATTAAATTTGAATTATTTATTAATTCCTCCGTTTTATTGCCGCCTACTTTTTGAATACGTAACATAGGTTCTTTCGCGGGTTGAACCACTGGTTCCCCGACCGGTTCCAGCTGCGGAACTCGCGCCTTCCTTAACAGATTTTTAAACGCTCTACTGTAAAGCGATTTTCTCAAAATCTGTGCGTACGATTTTAATGAAATTTTCACATGAATTTTTCAAATTTCATGTTCTCTATTCGATCCCCAATATGCCCATATACCGGGCATCTCGGCACGTTTACCGAGAACGAAGATATATGACCTTTAATTTTTGCGGCCTGTTTTTGTATGGGGGATTTCCATAGGTTTGGCCACTGTTAGGCAATTTTCTCAAAAACTGAACTTACGATTTTAATGAAACTTTCAGGATAATACTTGAAATTGTGCTCCAAAACCTGGCTTACCGTGCATAGCGGCACGTTTGCTGTGGGGGCAGCTATCTTAAAAAAGGTTGAGTCAATTTTTTCAATGGATAATTAAGGCACTTGCATTGTTCAAATCAGCTCAAACCCTATATAAACTATCAGTAAATTTAATTTTTTACACGTAGGTACTTTATTTTGTTCGATTTAGTTGTTTATTTACGAAATAAATAGAAAAAAAAATTCTCCTCCGTGTTTCATTTTCCCACCGTTCCATTTCGACGCTAACTCACCGACGCTATTTTTCTTTAATATTAATATTTTGCCAAACCAATATGAAATGTTGATCGTATAATTGGTCGCACGCTTATCCAGCGTCCCAGATCGACAATCGTAGTCCAGCGTAACCTAACGCCCCCATATCTGTTTTTCCTTAATCGACTTTTTCCCGATTATTATTATTCTGCGCTTTATCCAGCAACCCCGCGTTTTATATAAAAACGATAACATAATTGGTACGATTATAACTTGTCACGCGTAACCCAACACCCTCTATTTCTTTTTAATTTATTTTTTTTATCTAAATCGATAAAACTTTCCCGTTGATTCATTTAGTTTGCGCTAAGTCTAGCAACCCCGGATTTATTTTCTTTTCAAATTCGATAACATTATTTTGTTCCGATTATTACCTGTGTCACGCGTAATCCAGCGCCCCCTATTGTCTGTGTAAATCGATAACACATTTTTTTTCCGATTATTCAGTTTTTTTTGCCCTTCATATAGCGAGCCCATATCACTCAAAATTGACAACCATTATTTTTATCCGTCCGTTTTATCCAGCCACTCCAGTTACTTTTTCCAATTATGAAATATGTCGGTCGATCCAACTGGTTGCACGCTTATCCAGCGTCCCAAATATAAGTTGTTTTTCGATCTTTTAACTGGTTGTACGCTTGATCCAGCGTCCCGAATATATAAGGTAACTCGATAGTTCAATTGGTTGCACGCTTATCCAGCGCCCCAAATATATACGTTTTGTTTTTCCCCGATCCGATTAGTTGTACGCTTTATCCAGCGTCCCAAATATAAGTTGTTTTCGATCTTGCAACTTATTGAACGCTTTATCCAGCGTCCCAAATATAAGTTGTTTCTCGATCTTTCAACTGGTTGTACGCTTGATCCAGCGTCCCGACAATATAAGGTAACTCGATCGTTTAATTGGTTGCATGCTTATCCAGCGTCCCAAATATATACGTCCTTTTTTTTCGATCCAGTTGGTGGCACGCTTTATCCAGCGTCCCAAATATATAAGCTGTTTCGATTCTTTCAACTGGTGGCACGCTTATCCAGCGTCCCAAACATATAAGATATTTCGAACGTTTAGGTGGTTGCACGCTTTATCCAGCTTCCCCGTATTTGTCCAAGTGGACAGATAGTTTCGCCTCCTTACGGTTTTCGGCTCCTACGAGAGCTTAATATGGCAATTGGCCACGGTGAGGAGGGAAAACCCCATTTGACTGTCTCTAAAGCGTCTCAGCGAGTTAGAGCCAAGAGCGAGTCCTCTGTGGCCCCCAAAAGCCCAAATCCCTCTCAAAGTAGAACCCCATTGACAACTCCACTAAAGTCTACGAGCACGTCGCTCCAAGTTCCGCGGTCAGTACCGAACACGAAATCTGAGATTTCAGACTTCTCACCCCAAGTTACTAGATCAGCCGCAAAAATGGCGCAAGCTGAGGCAGACAAGGGCTTGACGAAATTCATGATACCAGACAGCAGACACCAGTCCGTCAATTCACACGAGTAGGGTGCGACTCGAGCAGATCAGAGCCCTATGGGACAAGGTGGAGACGGAATACGAGACTTGCTTCGAAGTTCTGTCCAGACTGAAATGCACAGACACAATAACAGTCATGCAGTCCAAGTATGACTATTGTTATACCTATGACTATGTTCACTGGCCCACGTTTCGGGACCTTTTCTCAGCCATCTACATAAATAACCCCCGGTTGTCAGAAGTTGAAAAAATCCAAATCCATTGTGTCCTTACCACCTCTAACCAATGATGGGTTTGAATCAGCGTGGAGGAACTTGCAGAATCGGTTCGAAAATAAGAGGCTACTGGTCAACAGTCAGCTCAAGATTTTGTTTAATTTATCTTCCGTCCCCCTTGAATGCGGCAAATCCTTGAAACAGTTAGAGAGCACGGTCCAAGGTTGTTCAACGGCTCTGAATATAGCAAAAATCGATACCACTAACTGGGATTGCCTGCTAGTTTTTCTGAGCTCCTCCAAGTTACCAAAGCTAACGCTGTCCCTATGGGAACAGTCCCTTATTAGTAAGACAGATATTCCACTCTGGGCTGAATTCACGGCCTTCTTACAAGATCGTCATCGAACGCTCGAGGCGATTGAAGAGTTTAAGCCAAACTCGAGCGCTCAATCCAGAGCACCGCGGACAATCCAAACTTTTGAGAATAGAGTTACAGTAAATCCACAATCCTGTAAACTTTGTTCTCAAGAGAACCATCCCATCCGAGTATGTCCGTTATTCTTACGAATGCCAGTAGGAGATCGGGAGAAATACATCAAACAGCAGAAGTTTTGTTTAAACTGTCTCGCCAGAACGCATCTTCTTAGGGACTGCACCAGCACGCATAATTGCTATACTTGCAGAGGACGCCATAACACTCTCCTGCACCGAAATAGCACTCCGGCAGTCCAATCCGCGGTCAATCCTGACCATCAGCCCCACTTATCCACATTTGAGCACCAGCAAAATATACAGTCCAGTCCATCGACGAGTCAACCGAATGTGCAAACATTCTTGGCTGTAAGCACTCAAGGGGTCCTCCTGAGTACAGCTTTAATAGAGATTTGCCATTTGGGCATCAAATACTCAGCACGGGCACTTATTGACTCTGGTTCTGAGGCAACTTTTGTATCAGAACGGTTATTCAACTTGATTAAGTTACCTTATGAGTCCGTACAAGCTCAAGTTTCAGGGGTCAACCTCACTGTTGCGGCTCAGCCCCGTAAGCGCTGTCAACTCAACATAGGTTCTACCGTCAAGCCCCACATCCAAATTGAAACGTCTGCATACGTACTATCACAATTGGCCGGAAATCTCCCATCCTGTACTGTACCAGAAAACTCTCTGAAGCATCTGCAGCCTTTGCAACTAGCAGATCCGAATTTCTACCGGAGTTCGCAGATCGACGTTCTTATTGGCGCCGATATCCTGCCATCGATCATTCTTAGCGGCTCCCATTCCAATATCTGTGGCACGCTTCTTGGCCAAGAGACCATATTCGGTTGGATTCTTTGCGGGCCCATCGCAACGAATCCCACAAGTAGAATATGCTCATTTTCATCCCGGCTAGCTGTCACCGAGTCCAGACTAGACAACATTCTCACCAAGTTTTGGGAGGTGGAGGATGTTCCAGTGAGACCGGTTAGGGAATCCACTATGGTTTGCGAGGAAAACTTTGTCCGATCCACCACCAGGTCAATCGCACTGGCTCAGTTCCTGCGAAATGAGATTCGACTGAGTAAAGACGTTCAGTCAAAACAGCAGTACGACTCGGTCATTCAGGAGTATCTAGACTTAGGCCATATGCACCAGGTCTCTCCGAACGACTCCAGCAATTTTTATTTGCCCCATCACGCTGTCTTCAAGCCAGACAGTACCACGACGAAGGTTCGCGTTGTGTTCAATGCTTCCAGTCCCTCATCAAACGGGAACAGCATCAATGATATCCTTCATGCGGGGCCTGTACTGCAGTCCGATCTGACTATCCAGATTCTAAAATGGCGGTTCTTCAAGTATGTTTTCAATGCCGACATCACAAAGATGTACAGGCAAATTCTGGTAAATTCTGACCATACGCGTTTTCAGAGAATCCTCTTCCGCTATAAGGTCGGAGACCTCTGCGACTATGAACTCGATACGGTCACCTTCGGCGTAAACTGTGCACCTTTCCTAGCCATCCGCGTACTACACCAGTTGGCTCAGGATATCCGTGGCCAATATCCGTTGGCGAGTGACATCATCTCGAATTTTATGTACGTTGACGATGTGCTCGCCGGCACTCACACTAAGCACTAAGGAACCTCCTACAAGCGATTCCAAAGGAGCACTTGGTGAGTGCCGACTTCCTGCGTCACAGGACGCATATAAGGCTGCTATTTTCGTCCGGATCGAAACGACGGAAGGCTGTCGTACCCATTTACTGACATCTAAAACCCGAGTCGCTCCCGTCAGATCCATCTCCATACCACGCTTAGAATTGTGCGGAGAAGTGCTGCTCACTGAGCTAGCAGCATCAGTAATTTCCGAAATGCCTCCTCGTGTCTATGAGACTTTTTACTGGACGGACTCTTCAATCGTTCTGGCTTGGCTAAGTAAGCCAGCATGCTCCTGGACGACATTCGTGGCCAATAGGGTCGCAAAAATCGAACAGTGCACCAACGGAAGCAGATGGGGACATGTACGATCCGAAGGCAATCCAGCTGATCTGGCAAGCCGGGGCATCTCAGCCCAAGAGCTTGAGCGCACTGTGGTGGCATGGGCCAGCTTGGTTGCACCTCAAACAGGAGCAGTGGCCGAGCGATTCAGGGGTCCATCTGGATACTGAGCTGGAGCAGCGCCCAATCAAATGTCACACTGTCACAGTACCCCCAGCAGTCGAGATCCTAGAGCGTTTCTCAGCCTTTGACAGAGCTCTGCAGGTTCTTGCTTATGTGTTTCGGTTTGTAAAAGGTTGCCGAGAGAAGAGTGTAGCCTCATCGGTAGAACTCACCGCGGCGGAATTGTACGACGTGCAAGAGCGGTAAATCGTGCTCACTCAAAAGCACGAATTTCCCGCCGAATACAAGGCCTTGAACAATAAGCAGTCAGTTCCACCCGCAAGCGCAATTGCTAACTTAAACCCTTTTCTCGACGGAAAGGGGGTCTTGAGGGCAAGCGGCAGGTTACAATCATCTGAGATGCTTAGTTATGATGAAAAACATCCGATCATCATTCCTGCACGGTGTAGGTTCGCCAAACTCCAAGTCCTGTTTACCCATCGCATATCTTTGCATGGGGGAATCAATTAATGATTCGACTGATTCGTTCCAAATTCTGAATTCCTACGCTTAAAAGCTTGGTGAAACAAATAATACACTCGTGCCGAGTTTGTGTCATTCACAAGAAGAAACTGCAAACGCAGTTGATGGGGAACTTGCCCCGTGCGAGGTCCACGTTCTCCAGACCGTTCACCCATACCGGGGTGGACTTCGCGGGACCATTTGACATCAAGAGTTATGTCGGTCGAGCCTGCAAAATCACAAAGGGGTATGTTTGCGTTTTTGTATGTTTCACTACCCGGGCCATCCACCTCGAAGCGACCTCCGACCTGACGACCGAGAAGTTCTTGGCCGCGTTCTCCCGTTTTTTCGCTCGGCGGGGGTGCCCACAGCACGTCTACTCTGACAACGGGAAAACCTTTGTCGGAGCCTCCACGTCCTTAGCCAAAGACTTCATTGAAGCAACCAGAACGTTGGTTTTATCCCAGCACAACCTTCAGAACGTGACCTGGCACCTCATATGGGAGGACTCTGGGAGGCGGGGGTTAAGAGCTTTAAGGTGCATTTTTACAAGCACACAGCCGCTGGGAAGTACACGTTCGAGGAACTGGCTACCCTCCTGGCAAAGATTGAAGCCTGTTTGAACTCCAGGCCTATCTCGCCAATGTCCGAAGATCCCACTGACCTTGTGGCTCTTAGCCCTGGGCACTTTCTAATCGGCGGACCATTGCTTGCTGTAGCAGAACCTGAGATTGAAGAAAGTGCCAGCTCCATTATCAATCGGTGGCGGAGGTTGAAAGCCCAGCATCAACAGTTCGGCCTGCGTTGGAAGGAGGAGTACCTAAAGGAACTCCACAAAAGAAACAAATGGAAGTTCCCAACGCGAGATCTCCAGGAAGGAGACATGGTGGTGATCAAAGAGGAGAACCTGCCAGCCAACGAGTGGCGGCTTGGGCGTATCCAAGGGGTCTGTCCGGGCGCAGATGGCAAGGTCAGAGTAGCAGACGCTCTCACGGCAAAGGGTGTCATACGACGACCAGTGGCGAAGATGATTCGCCTCCCAATGGACAACTGATAAAAAAAAAAATCTTCTTTTAAGATTTTGTGCATTCTTAAAATTAAAATCTTAATATCAGACCAAAATTCTATAAGTGAGATTTTTCAGGGTTCATTCAAGCATAAAAACATCTAGATTTAAGATTTTCCACATTCTTAAAACAAAAATCTTAATTTAATACCAAAAATTCTAATAACAATAACAATTCAGGGTTCATTCAAGCACAAAAACATCTAGATTTAAGATTTTCCACATTCTTAAATAAAAAATATTAATTTAAGAGCAAATATTCTAATAACAATACGAAATAATCCTAAACCAACACTAAAAAAGATTAATTTCAAGAATAAACACATACATTAAGATTTTTGTCATTCTTAAAATTCCTAGAGAGTGAAAAATATTCTTTAAAATTTTTTTGTTGTATTTTCTTATACATTTAGAACAAATCCCCCACACAATTCCCCCCCAAAAAAAAAAAAAGATAAAAAATCAAAAGTCAAACCGGTATTCGAACCCATGCACTTTGGATTGGCAGTCTGATGCCTTAACCACTAGGCCAAACGGCAAGCAGGCGATCGGGCGTCCAGATTCCAAGTAGAATCGAGTATCCAGATTCTAAAATGGAGGTTCTTCAAGTATGTTTTCAATGCCGACATCACAAAGATGTACAGGCAAATTCTGGTAAATTCTGACCATACGCGTTTTCAGAGAATCCTCTTCCGCTATAAGGTCGGAGACCTCTGCGACTATGAACTCGATACGGTCACCTTCGGCGTAAACTGTGCACCTTTCCTAGCCATCCGCGTACTACACCAGTTGGCTCAGGATATCCGTGGCCAATATCCGTTGGCGAGTGACATCATCTCGAATTTTATGTACGTTGACGATGTGCTCGCCGGCACTCACACTAAGCAGTCGGCACTTTTAGCCATCGAGGAGCTTCGGCTGGCTCTTGAGAGTGCTGGTTTTCCATTGCGAAAGTGAACCTCAAACGAGAGGAACCTCCTACAAGCGATTCCAAAGGAGCACTTGGTGAGTGCCGACTTCCTGCGTCACAGGACGCATATAAGGCTGCTATTTTCGTCCGGATCGAAACGACGGAAGGCTGTCGTACCCATTTACTGACATCTAAAACCCGAGTCGCTCCCGTCAGATCCATCTCCATACCACGCTTAGAATTGTGCGGAGCAGTGCTGCTCACTGAGCTAGCAGCATCAGTAATTTCCGAAATGCCTCCTCGTGTCTATGAGACTTTTTACTGGACGGACTCTTCAATCGTTCTGGCTTGGCTAAGTAAGCCAGCATGCTCCTGGACGACATTCGTGGCCAATAGGGTCGCAAAAATCGAACAGTGCACTAACGGAAGCAGATGGGGACATGTACGATCCGAAGGCAATCCAGCTGATCTGGCAAGCCGGGGCATCTCAGCCCAAGAGCTTGAGCGCACTGTGGTGGCATGGGCCAGCTTGGTTGCACCTCAAACAGGAGCAGTGGCCGAGCGATTCAGGGGTCCATCTGGATACTGAGCTGGAGCAGCGCCCAATCAAATGTCACACTGTCACAGTACCCCCAGCAGTCGAGATCCTAGAGCGTTTCTCAGCCTTTGACAGAGCTCTGCAGGTTCTTGCTTATGTGTTTCGGTTTGTAAAAGGTTGCCGAGAGAAGAGTGTAGCCTCATCGGTAGAACTCACCGCGGCGGAATTGTACGACGTGCAAGAGCGGTAAATCGTGCTCACTCAAAAGCACGAATTTCCCGCCGAATACAAGGCCTTGAACAATAAGCAGTCAGTTCCACCCGCAAGCGCAATTGCTAACTTAAACCCTTTTCTCGACGGAAAGGGGGTCTTGAGGGCAAGCGGCAGGTTACAATCATCTGAGATGCTTAGTTATGATGAAAAACATCCGATCATCATTCCTGCACGGTGTAGGTTCGCCAAACTCCAAGTCCTGTTTACCCATCGCATATCTTTGCATGGGGGAATCAATTAATGATTCGACTGATTCGTTCCAAATTCTGAATTCCTACGCTTAAAAGCTTGGTGAAACAAATAATACACTCGTGCCGAGTTTGTGTCATTCACAAGAAGAAACTGCAAACGCAGTTGATGGGGAACTTGCCCCGTGCGAGGTCCACGTTCTCCAGACCGTTCACCCATACCGGGGTGGACTTCGCGGGACCATTTGACATCAAGAGTTATGTCGGTCGAGCCTGCAAAATCACAAAGGGGTATGTTTGCATTTTTGTATGTTTCACTACCCGGGCCATCCACCTCGAAGCGACCTCCGACCTGACGACCGAGAAGTTCTTGGCCGCGTTCTCCCGTTTTTTCGCTCGGCGGGGGTGCCCACAGCACGTCTACTCTGACAACGGGAAAACCTTTGTCGGAGCCTCCACGTCCTTAGCCAAAGACTTCATTGAAGCAACCAGAACGTTGGTTTTATCCCAGCACAACCTTCAGAACGTGACCTGGCACCTCATATGGGAGGACTCTGGGAGGCGGGGGGTTAAGAGCTTTAAGGTGCATTTTTACAAGCACACAGCCGCTGGGAAGTACACGTTCGAGGAACTGGCTACCCTCCTGGCAAAGATTGAAGCCTGTTTGAACTCCAGGCCTATCTCGCCAATGTCCGAAGATCCCACTGACCTTGTGGCTCTTAGCCCTGGGCACTTTCTAATCGGCGGACCATTGCTTGCTGTAGCAGAACCTGAGATTGAAGAAAGTGCCAGCTCCATTATCAATCGGTGGCGGAGGTTGAAAGCCCAGCATCAACAGTTCTGCCTGCGTTGGAAGGAGGAGTACCTAAAGGAACTCCACAAAAGAAACAAATGGAAGTTCCCAACGCGAGATCTCCAGGAAGGAGACATGGTGGTGATCAAAGAGGAGAACCTGCCAGCCAACGAGTGGCGGCTTGGGCGTATCCAAGGGGTCTGTCCGGGCGCAGATGGCAAGGTCAGAGTAGCAGACGCTCTCACGGCAAAGGGTGTCATACGACGACCAGTGGCGAAGATGATTCGCCTCCCAATGGACAACTGATAAAAAAAAAAAATCTTCTTTTAAGATTTTGTGCATTCTTAAAATTAAAATCTTAATATCAGACCAAAATTCTATAAGTGAGATTTTTCAGGGTTCATTCAAGCATAAAAACATCTAGATTTAAGATTTTCCACATTCTTAAAACAAAAATATTAATTTAATACCAAAAATTCTAATAACAATAACAATTCAGGGTTCATTCAAGCACAAAAACATCTAGATTTAAGATTTTCCACATTCTTAAATAAAAAAGATTAATTTAAGAGCAAATATTCTAATAACAATACGAAATAATCCTAAACCAACACCAAAAAAGATTAATTTCAAAAATAAAAACATACATTAAGATTTTTGTCATTCTTAAAATTCCTAGAGAGTGAAAAATATTCTTTAAAATTTTTTTGTTGTATTTTCTTATACATTTAGAACAAATCCCCCACACAATTCCCCCCCAAAAAAAAAAAAAGATAAAAAATCAAAAGTCAAACCGGTATTCGAACCCATGCACTTTGGATTGGCAGTCTGATGCCTTAACCACTAGGCCAAACGGCAAGCAGGCGATCGGGCGTCCAGATTCCAAGTAGAATCGAGCATTGCGGCTTACACGGGTAAAATGCGTGTTATACCGCTGGAACCCGCCATAGAACATATTTTTTTGTATAAGATGTCTCTATATATTCTATATATTCATACTCTTTGGTTCAATCTAACGGGCAAACTACTTACATACATATGTTAATATGCACATGTTCATTGTACATACTAATGTATGTACATATGCAAATAGTTTTATTGTTTCGCTGATAAAAATATGACAATCTAAATCACAAATGTACAAACAAGCATTAATTTAAAAAAAATTTTATTTTTATTTTAAAAAGATTAAAAAAATAAAAGAAAAAGAAAAAAAATTTTGTCGAGATCGGGATTCGAACACGCTGCCGCCTTAGGAGTTTCAACCTATTGTCCCTTACAGTCGCTGAATGCATGTATTGTTATATCGGCGACGCAAACTAAAACGCGTGCGTGGTCCAATGTGTAAGCTGTCGGTATGTTAAACACTAAGACGCGGGTTCAATCCCAGGGTGATCCTCCTTTGCATTCAACAACAATTGTGAGTATGGTTTTTCAATATAAATTATAAATGATATTTACTACAATAACATAATATGAAAAAATAAAAATTATAAACTAATGGACAATGAATAATGGACTAATGAAATAATACCGTTTCATCATATTTTTGTTCTTAAACTTAGATTTTTCGGTCTACATTAAAGACGCTTTTCGTTGTTATTTCAAGCTCGTTTATGGGTTGAAACAAGTTTTAAAAAAATCTTAAACTAAGAATGCACAAATTCTTAAATTAAACCTAAATTCTTAAAAGAAGACCAAAATATGCTTGCGCTACTTTTGTAAACAAATGGTCACGATTTTATGACCAAAATTCTTGATTTTTTTTATCAGTGTAATGAGTCTAAGGACTCCTCCATATAGTCTTTGACTAGTCCTAAGTTTGTGTCGTCCGTACGTCCATGTGTCATAATCATCTGCATCCATATCGCCTCATTCTCCTTATTTATCCATTTCTACTATAGTTTCATATATAATGGCTCCAACGACCCGCCACGTTGTTCGTCGCTCGGCATCCACTGATGTGTACCGATGTCGAGTCTGCAGGGGTGTTCACCCATTGAAGAGTTGCCAGCGGTTCCTGCAGCTACCGGCTGTGAAGCGACTCCGGGCAGTCTTAATTAACAAATACTTCGCGAACTGTCTGGCCCACGAGCATTTGGATCGGTCATGTCACAGCAAGGGGAGGTGCCACATCTGCCGAGGAGCCCATCACAACCGAACAGAAGCGCAAACCACGCGCTGCGCCTCAGCCTCAGCAGCGTCGGAAGGCGGTTTCAACCGGGTCACGACGCTCAGCCTCGCCGTTGGATGCGTCGCCACCCCGCAGCTCAGTCTCAACGCCTACGTGCGCGCCTATCCTGCTGCGTACGAGTGTGAGCATCCTTCCGACCGCAGCCGTGCTCATTGGATCCGAGCAGAAGCGGTTCGATGTGAGTCTTGGTGGATCCTTGCTGCCCTGTGAGTCGCATCCACGTCTCGCTGGTGAAGGCTCTCAACTTGGCCATCACGGGCATTGGCGGCGAACGGGTGTGCACCACCGATATTCGCTCGAAAGCATCCCGGATGAGCAGGCAGCTGCTGATGCTGGTGGACGAGCAGATGCAGACGCGAACGCCGGCGCAGCTTCTGGATCCGAAGGTTCAGGAGATGTTCCAGAACTTGACGCTAGCGGACGACCGTTGGTTCCACCCATCGCTTGTATCGGCGGTACTGGGGGCAGATGTATACGCCGATCTGATGCTGCCAGGTACTCTTCCAGGCCAGGACGGCCCATGGCGCAGAACTCGACATTAGGATGGATCCTTTCGGGACGTTGCTCCTTCTCCTAAATTGCAAGTCTTCCTCTTGCAAGGGGGGGGGGAGAATGTTCATGCTGAACAAGGGAGTCAGCTATCCCGCCAGCAGACCATCACTATTGGCGAAAATGTACCTTTTACCCGGTTCCGAACTGGGGCACGAAGCCGCCATGTTCAAATGTACATGTTCTAAGCTGAAGAATAAACCCCAAGCGAGAAGTCGCCTTTTTTACGCTCCAGCACTCCAACCCGCTTTATTATTTCACCCTTTGGGATATTTGGACCACCAGCTTGCCGGCCCCGATGATAAACACTTACGATCAGTAGAATGATAATCTAAAATAAAAAGCCTGTCCTTCGCCCCCTTATCAGTATTACAAAATCAAAAGCTGAAGTGAAAACATCATCACCGTCATCATTATCTTCTGAAGGAGCTTCTCACAAGCGAACTCCTATCACATTAAAAAATAAATTGATTTTAAAATGACTTGGATTTAATATAAAAAAGTAGTTTCAAATGAATGAAATTTTTCACGTTCTTGATAAACCAATTAATGATGAAACTATCATTAAAAAGGAATACCACACTTATTATCCATATCAACGAAACTTCAAGACAAATGATGAAGTTCGTATCACAATACAAAACCAAGATTTATATGTCCTTCCATGTGAAAGTTTTCTCCACTTTGAAGGAACTCTTAGCAAAATTATTGATAAAAATACAGGAACAAGCAGTACAAATGGTGTTGATGGTTTGCTCAAAAATAATTGCATGGCCAATTTTTTTGATGAAATAAGATATGAATTAAATGGATGTGAACTTGATAGGACACGCTTCACTGGTATTACATCAACACTCAAGAACTATCTCTCAATTGGACAACATGAGGTTCATCATTATCTCAATGCTGGGTGGGGGGGGGAGTAGAGAACATCAGGTCTGGTGGACATTTCACCTTTTCAGTACCACTGAAAATGTTGATTGGATTTGCTGAAGACTATAAAAAAGTTGTATTAAATTGTAAACATGAAATCATCCTCCTACTAGCTAAAAATACAGATGATATGTATATTAAGACTGTTGATGGAAAAACGCATAATATCGCCATACATAACATTAGCTGGAAAGTACCTCATATCGTTCCAAGCGATGCCGCAAAAATTAAAATGTATAATGTTGTTAAAAGCGGTGATAGTCTTCCGCTATCATTTCGTAGTTGGGAAATGCATATTAATCCTACGCTAGTACAAGGAACGCAACACGTATGGAATGTGAAACTGGCTGGAAATAGGGAACGACCACGCGTTGCTATCATAGCATTTACATTAAATGGAGAATTTATTTCAAATAATTTGAGAAATTTGAAGGTTCATTTAAATTCTGACGTTTTCCCTTATGAGGATTTGAATATTAAATATGATGAATTAAATCGATTTGTTGTCTTGTATGACATGTATGCAAGATTTCAAGAGAGTTATTATAATAGGGAATCTCGTCCACTTCTATCACCAACGGAATTTATGACCAAAGCACCAATTGTTGTTGTTGACCTATCCTATCAAAATGAGTCTGTCAAGTCGGGACCAATTGATGTTAAAATTTCAACTGAACTAACTAGTGCAAGTGAGATGAATACAAAGGTATATTGCCTTCTCATTCATGATCGTCTAGTCGAATACACACCTTTGACTGGCTTAACTCAACGTATCGTCTAAGAAGTTGTAGGACATTTCTTCAATCAATTTTTGGAAATCGTTGCAAGCAGACGTCTACGGAATAAAAATATAAAACAAAAAAAAAAATGTTTGCGGACAACGGATGGAATATTACATCCAATGTGGAAATCATTCAACTTATATTAAAAATAAACAATTTCTTGAAAATGTATAAGGAACAAATTTTCCCCGAACACACAAAATATTTGGAAGAGTCCTTAAAATATTTTTGTAATAGGCTGAGTGATTTTCCACTGGTTTTTAATATATATGGCGAACATTTCTCATCTTGTTGATGGGCTCAAAATGATGTTAACGAAGGCCTTGATGTCATTCCTATACTGTATGCTCAAACAAATGTCTTAAAATTATTAAAATGTATTTAAATTTAGGACATAGTTTTTTGATCATTTTTGATCATTGTACTTGAGAAAATAAAATTATACTTTTTCTAAAATAAAGTAACTACTCTATTTATTTGGGATTGGGAAAATTTTCTTTTCAGCATTCTCTTAATTTTTTAGGTTTTAGTTACCTGAAATGGAAGGAACGGAAATTTATCCCTCTAAGAGACAGAGAGGGGGAAGCGGCAACTCCTCCCTTTGTTGATTCCTTAAGTGGTTGGGTGCGGCGCCTGGCTTTATTGACTTTCCTTTTAATCGTCCCTTTTTTCATCATTTCGAAAGAATTTTCGAAGATATCCTTTTTATCCCACCACAACTCCCTCCCATTGTTTGTAAGCTGTAACCTTCCTAATAACTCTTCAATTAGCTGACTGCACATACCTTTTTTTATTATGAGGTGTGTGGCGCCTGGCTTAATTGACTTTTCCTTTTGTTCACTTTCGAAAGAATTTTCCTAGGATCCTATTTTTTATCCTACCAACCTTCCTAAGAACTCTTCAATTAGCTGTCTACACATACCTTTTTTTATTATGAGGTGGGTGTGTTGATGACATTCATAGGGGGGTTGTGTGGGTTTAAGGTCACATCCCTTGACTTTTGATGCTTTGCATTCTTTAGTATACATGCAGTCTTTGAGACTGTCCCTTCCTTTTAGAGTTCAAGAAATGCAGGTACGCGTCGGTGAGCCCGTCCTTTCGAGCACGCACAAGTGACTTTTTCATTCCTTCCTCTTTTTTTTTTTTTTTTATTTCGTTTTTTTTTTTATTTCGTTTTTTTCGCTGTCTTCTTCGCTCCTCGCTTCTGAGCTTGGTCATCAACGTGGCCGCGAAGTTGAACACCGCCTGCCAGTTGTCCTCGCTTACCAGCATAGTCGACACGAGGTTGTCCGCCGAGATGCTAGTCCCCAGGGCGGCTTCCAGCGCCCGACGTTCGGTCGAGAATCTGCCACATGTGAACAGAACGTGCTCGGCAGTATCGTCGGCTTCCCTGTAACACCAGGTACAACTTGCGCTCTCATCATGGCCAAACTTGTGCAGATAGCTCCTAAAGCACCCATGCCCGCACCTCTGCCACTTCCACCTTTTTCCTGCTGCTCACCAGGACTGCTTCGGTCTTCTGTGGGGCTAGCTGCAACCCAACGCCCGACAGCCACGAGCTGATGGCGCTGATGCTGTGGTTGCGCCGCTTCGGCTCCAGCAATCTCTTTGTCCACTACCACCAGCGCAATGTCATCTGCGAATCCAACCAGCTCCGTTCTCCCAGGGAGTGGGAGCCTCAGGACCCCGTCATACATTGCGTTCCACAGCAGTGGCGCAAGGACTGACCCTTGGGGGACTCCGCACGACAGCTCGACGCTTTCTGCACCGCCAGCGGTGTCGTACTGCAGTACTCTGTCTTCGAAATAGCTCCGCGTCACCTTTAGCAGGTAGTGGGGCACTCCGAAACTGGTCAGGGTGTCCAAAATACAGTCCCATCTCGCTGTATTGAACGCGTTGCGGATGTCCAAGGTGACTATCAGGCAATATTCCTTTGCTCCGCCTTTCCAACGCTGACCCGCGATGGCCGAAGCGACAATGTCAACCACCTTGTTGATGGCATCGATTGTCGACCGCGCCTTCCTGAAGCCGTATTGAGTCTCGGACAAACCGGCTGCCGCTGTGATTGCCCTCTCCAGCCGCGAGCTTATCACATACTCCAGCACCTTGCCGGCCCCGTCTATCAGACAGATCGGTCTGTATGAAGATGGGTCTTCCATCGGCTTGCCCGGCTTAGGCAGCAGTACCAAGCGTTGCAATTTCCACTTTTTGGGGAAGGACCCCTCGGCCAAGCACCTCCCGAACAACTCTGCAAAGATGTCAGGGCGGAGAGTGATGGCCAACCTTAAGGCCCCGTTGGGAACATTATACGGCCCCGGTGCCTTCGCAACCTTAATCCTCCTCGCCACTGCTAGCATCTCGGCTACTGTGACGGGCTCAACCTCTTGGGGCAGGTCGTTACTTGGTTGAAGGGAGAGAACCGGGTTCTCAACTCTAGGAAACAAGTGCTCGACTATCCTCCCCAGGGAGTCGGCGTCCAGTGGGGCGCGAGCTTTGGACCTGTTGACCTTCTTCACAATGAGCCTGTATGCGTTTCCCCATGGGTCCCGGTCCGGGGACCCTC
This sequence comes from Drosophila aff. chauvacae BK-2020, assembly GCA_018903765.1. NCBI lineage: Eukaryota > Metazoa > Arthropoda > Insecta > Diptera > Drosophilidae > Drosophila > Drosophila aff. chauvacae BK-2020. Next base: position 884,224 of record JAEIGO010000862.1, read on the forward strand.
TTGCTGCTCTTAATAGCCTCCTTAAGAGCCTTGCGGCACTGCTGAAAGGCTACACGCTTCTCCAAGTGGGTAATCGAGCCGTACGACCGCTGGTACAGCCTTCTGGCTCTTACGCTCGGTTTCCTAAAATCCGCAATTTCTTGTGTCCACCAGAATACAGGGTCTCTGTGTCTTGAGTGGGCAATCCTGGAGGGTAAGCAATCCTCGCAGGCTTCTTGCAGCTGTCCCATCACCAGGTCTGCCATAGTTTCTGCATTTCCCGACGCTTCCAATCTCGCCATGCAAGCTGCGAAAGACGATTAAAGTCGCCCGCTATCAGCGCCGGGTTACGGCCTCTCGCATCCGAAGAGAGCCTGTCCAGGGTGGCAGCAAACTCGGCTAGCGATAGGCTTGGGGCGAGGTAGACGCTGTACACCCACCAGCCTCCTGCCTTGGCGCGCACGAAACCTCTGCCCGAAAGGACGTCTGACAGGAGCGTGGGAGCGCTACTGCACGCCCACAGGGCGGCCTTCCCGTTGCCGTCCGTCGCCTAGTTGGGGCTTTGTCCAGTCCTGTATGGTTCGCTTAGGATTGCGAGGTCAGCATCGCATTCTCGGACCGTTTGTGACAGCAGGTCTTGTGCTGCCACGCAGTGGTTCAGGTTAAGTTGAACCACTTTCATCTGCGCTTGGGACCATTACTGGACGCGGACTCCAGGGGGCAGTAACGGCTACCGGCCTGGTGGTTCGCATCCCTTCTGTTGGCTTCAGTGCATCTGAAGCAACGCGGGCGGTTTTGACAAGAGGCCGCTTTGTGTCCATCTTGACCGCATCTGAAACATGTGTGGCTTCTGTCCATGGCGCTGCGACATTTGCTGGCGATGTGGCCGGCTTCCAAGCACCTGAAACACCTGAGTCGGGGCTCGATCTTATTCACCCGGCAGAGAGTCCAACCGACCTTCACCTTTCCAAGCTTTTTAAACTCTGCTGCTGCGCCGGCCGGGACCGAAATGGTTGCGACCTGGCAACCACTGGAAAGGGGTCGGACTGCCTTCACTTGCACCGAGTTCAACGGGAGGTCCGCTTGCTTGATCAGCGCTTCCTCCAGCTCCTCCTTAGAGACTAGCTCATCAAAGTGCCGGATGACGAAAGTCGCCTGCGGAGTCACTGCTCGGATCGAGGCTCCTACGCCTAAGACGCTGCCGAGTCTCTCGCTTATGCCGCTGGCAGGGACATGTGGGGAGCGCTTCAATTCAAGGAGTTCGCCTTTAGCTGTCTTCCTCACCTTTGCGATGCTGTCGCCGATTTCCGCTATACTCGCGTCATGTGCCCGCGTGACCATACTGAGGACCGCACTATACGACAGCTCGGGCGGAGGGCTAATGATAAGCGCCTCGTTCCTTGCTCTTTTGCGCCTATCCCTCTCCTCCAGGGTCTTGCTGCTGCCTCTATTGTCGGCGCCAGTATTGCTCCTTAAGTTACCCTTTTGGGGGCTGCTACCAGTGCGACGGTTAGGAGCGGCTCCTTCGTTGGGTGTAGACGGCAGGACCTTGCCGCCCAGGGAAGTCTGAACCGCTTTGTTTACACTAGGAGGGTTCCAGGCTTGGGATGTCTGGCTGCCCTGGTTCGCTCTGACGGCTACCATCCTGACGGACCGTCTTTCCTCCGGATCCCGAAACAGCTCCTCCTGAAGCTCCTTCAGCCAAGCGTTCTTCATCCCCTGGTTTATACTGCGGACTTTCTGCTCGTTGACCTTGCTGAGTAGGTCGTCGAGGATGGCCCCCATCTCCATTAGTTGTGGCTGGGCTATGGCCCTTTTGATAGGCTGTGCCTGCCCGGGCGGACTCGGTGAATCCCTAGTGCGCTTAGCCACTGGGGTGGCTATGGCAAGGGATTTTTCCAGAACTAGAGGGTTCGGAGCGCCTCCTGGCGGGCTCCGCATCAGCCTGGAACCCTTCTGGAAGGCTCTTAGCTCGTCTTCGACACTCGTAGCATTTAAAGAGACGTCGGCCAAGTGGGCCGCCGGCGTCGCCGTTGGATTGGGAATGGTAGTTAGGGCTTCCAGAATCCGTGCCCTTGCCGCGGCATCTACCGCGGGTGGATTTCCACATTTGTGGCTGCCACCTGGAGTAATGTTGTTACTTGACATTCCTTTATCTTGCGCAGCTATTTACCCTGCTGCCGGGTTGCGTTTTATACCTTCCGCCAGGTTAAGCAAACTGCCGACCGATACGGTGCAGACGCAGACCAAACCGCCGGCCATTATGGCGCAGACGCGGTGTGGATTTTTGGGAAACATCGCTAACTAATTCGCCGGCCACTGTGGCACCGACGCAGACCGCTCGGCCGCCCAATGTGGGACAGACGCTGAGCGTAGCGATCGTGGCGTGGGATGCACTATGCGGGGCTTCCAACGGAGGCCGAGGGTTTCTCCCCGGCATGACCGTCTCGGTCGCCAGAGCCCCGTTTTATGGCAGTTGGTATGTTCCGTGACCTTTACCACTTCGTAGGCCGCCGGTGTGCTGGAATGGGGTTTCAAGTCCAAAACCTGACTCCTTACCACAGGATCGGAGCAGCAGCCCGAAACAGTATGCTACTGTAATCGCCATACGTGCGTGTCGCAGCGAGCAGCTGTGGTCAGCCTACACGCATGCGACTACCAGCGGACAAGCGCCCACTGGAGCTTCCAATTGGCAGCTTCAGGGTTACGGGAGATGTAATCTTACGAGATTATATCTTTCCGAACACTGGTCAGCCAGCTGACTTGAAGATCAGCTGGCGTAATATGCCACTTCGTGAAAGTCGCCACCTTGGTAAGAGAATTTTACCAGCGCCAAAGAAGAGAAAGCGGGAAGAAAGCCCCCCTGAGAGAGATCCCCCCACTCACCCTTGCCTATGAAGCGTGGCCAACGTCTGGAAACTCTATAGGACGGCGTTCAGTGTACCTTCCCGCACACTCGCTAACCGATACCGTCCTAGGTTTGGCAGTTTTTTCCGCCTTCCCGGAGGAGCACCCGGGAAATACGACCTCACCGTACAACGCGCACACACACTCAATTCCATCCCTTCCTCTTCATGGCATTGTGTGTGCACAGGCTTTGTTGACCTGATCGCACGTGATGGAGGTGCGTGCACAGATGCTACCCTCCATCCCTTTTTGGGTCTGATTCGATCGTTGGAAAACGCGGATCAAACGCGTTTCGATATGGCTCGATCGCATTCGCACTCGTTGTCGTATCGAGTGCGTCTTATTGGACGTTGATGCACTACGATCAGTACATTCAAGTGGCCCATCTGACACCAAGCACATGCCTGTTCGTGTTAGGTGTTAGTAGGCGCGACATATGAAAGTATAGAAAAGGAATACGAGGAAATTACTACTGGCGTGCTGCCAGACTGTTTGCCTGCATGCGTACTAAGTGGGTTATAAATAAATAAATGTTGGGGGGGAGGTCTCCCTACAAAGACTTAAGGCACTGCGACCGAGCGATCTTTTGTGCCTATGTTGCTCCCTAATGAGACAAGAGTTGCTCAGCCTCCCTTATGAAGGCTAGCAGGTCTCTGGTCGAGGCTTGCCTGATCTGCGAAGCTGTCAAAAGCTCGCTATGCAGGTGCCTCCTTCTGGGCCAAATAATGGCTGGACACTCACAAAGAATGTGTTTGGTCGTCTCGTCGTCTTCTTTACAGAGCCTGCACTCCGTATCCGAGGACAGACGCATCTTGTGAAGATGGTAGTTTAAGACATGGTGGCCAGTGAGGTAGGCTACCAATAGTCTTAGGTCCATCCTGGAACATCCATCAGTGTTCCTGCCCAAAAGTGGATGTATCAGCTCTTTAGCTTGACGACATCCTGAGCTGGAAATCCAATACCTGGACTTAGCTCCTTTAGCCCATCTTCCCACCATATCGTTGGCTGCGGCCCACCCTAAGCCACAGAAAGGCTCCGGACCATGTAAAGGAGTCGCTGAGCCGACTCTTGCCAGCTCATCAGCGTTTTCGTTGCCGGGAATTCCGGCATGACCGGGAACCCAGCACAAGGTTACCCTGTTCCCAGTGGAGAGTTGCTGGAGGCTGGTCCAGCAGTCTGCGACGAGTTTGGAGCTTATCCTCCATGAGGATAGCGCTTTGATCGCCGCTTGGCTATCCGAAAAGATATTTATTGTAGCTCCTCTCATTCTTTTAGCAAGGATGAGTTTGGAGCAGGCCTCAATGGCATGAATCTCTGATTGAAAAACACTGGGCCATTTACCTAGTGGAATCGAGACTCTGGTGTTAGGTCCAAAGATCCCCGCACCCGCCCCTTGCTCAGTTTTGGACCCGTCAGTGAACCACTGCAGGCTGCCGGGGTCATAGCAAGGGTTGCCATTATCCCAAGCCCTGCGGTCTGGGATGAGAGTCCTAAATTTCGCCCCGAAGTAGAGTTTCGTGGTCATGAGGTCTGTTTGGCTACAGATCTCTAAGCCAGAAACATTTTTCAAAATCCTAACATGACCAGCATCGTCTGTCATTAACCCAGATGTGAGCTTGATTCTAAGAAGGCTTCTAGCGGCTCCTTCTTGTATGTGAATGTGTAGCGGAGTTAATCCAATGATTTTCTCCATCGCCACAGTTGGGCATGTGCGTAGAGCTCCCGATAGAGATGCACACACTAGCCGCTGCAACTTGCTACACTTCTGAATGGCCGAGACCTGCTGTACCTTGGGCCACCACACAAGAGCAGCATAGGTCAAAACAGGCCTGACCATCATGCAGTAAAGCCACATGATGGATTTGGAGTCAAGGCCCCACGTCTTACCATATAGTCTACGACATGCCCATAAAGCATTAGTAGCCTTGGTAATCGTCTTGTTGAGGTGCGAGTTCCAGTTAAGTCGCTTATCTAGAACAACTCCCAGATATTTGACCTCACTGGAGAGCTCTACGGGGGTCCCCCAATGACAAGGAGGCCAATGTCATTGGTGTACCGTTTGGTAAACGGTACGACAACCGCCTTGTGCGGATTGATGTTGAGGCCCACGTTTGTGCACCAGTCGAGGACCAAATTGAGTGCCCTTTGCATCAATTCGGAGACAGTGTTGCCGAACTTCCCTGTGACTACAATGGCCAGGTCGTCGGCATACCCAATGGCATCGATTCCCTGGTTGTGTAGTATTTCTAGAAGTTCGTCCACCACAAGTGACCATAGTAGGGAGACAGCACTCCGCCTTGTGGACACCCTCTAGCCGCGTTAATGCGGACCGTTGTCGCATCCAGCGTGGAAGATATTTCCCGTTGTCGTAGCATGGCTTCTATCCAGGCTACGGTTGCCGCGTCAATATTCCTACGAGATAGAGCTCTGGAGATTGACTGATAGCCAGTATTGTCAAAAGCACCTTCCACGTCCAGGAAGGAGCACAGAGCAATTTCCTTGGATTTGAAGGATTTCTCGATCTTGCTGACTAAGTGGTGAAGAGCGACCTCTGTCGATCCGCCTTTGATGTAGGCGAATTGGGTTTTGTGTAACGGCTTGGTGGTCTGGAGAGTGCACCTTACGTGCAAGTCCACAAGCCGCTCCGCAGTCTTGAGAAAGAAAGACGAAAGACTTATCGGTCTGTATGACTTGGGTTGGTCAAGAGCCCGGTTGCCTTGTTTAGGAATAAAAACCACGTTGACTCTCCTCCAAGATTGTGGTATATATCCCCATGCAAAGCTGGCTCTAAGCAGACCGACAAGTGGGGAGATAATTATCTCAATGCTATGTTGTAGCAAGGCTGGAAAAATCTGATCACCCCCGGGGCTTTAAAGGGGCTAAAGGATTTGACTGCCCACCTGACCTTGTCAGGATCGAAGATAATACCGGACAGACTGTTGTCGCGCCTATTCGGTGGAGTGGATAACCCATTTGGTTCGCCATGCGTGTATAACTGAGACCCTGGGAAATGCACCTGAAGCAAAAGCTCTAGCGTTTCCTTGCGGTCCTGGGTGAAAGAACCATCCGTTCTCTTTAAAAGCCCCACCCCATTACTTGAGCCCTTAGCAAAGACCTTTTGCAGTCTAGCTGCTTCCGGTAGTGCCTGCACACTTTCGCAGTAGTTGCGCCAGTTTTCCCGCTTAGCTCTTCTAATATTTTTGTTATACTCCGTGAGAGCACTCCTATAAGTGTCCCAGGAGTTCCTATTCGCTTTGGCTCTATTGAAGAGCCTGCGAACTTCCTGTCTCTGATTCGCAAGCCTATCGCTCCACCAGGGGACCTCGCGGTTTGACCGGTGACGGGTTAGGACTGTGCTGTCCTGGAAGGAAGTGATTAGCACATCATGAAGCTGGTCAGCAGCCATCTCTATGTCACTCACAGACGCAAAGTTGGTGATGAGTTGGTCAGCTTTCATAGCCACAGAGGCTGTGAACATGTTCCAGTTGGTTTTCTTCCGATTGTATAGCGAAGTATTGAGTTCCGTTTGACCAGGTAAATCAAACCGGATGTGCTGGTGGTCTGATAGCGTGGCTTCGTCGGTAACCCTCCAGTTCGTTATGCAATCGGATAGAAAATTACTAGCCAAGGTGAGGTCTAAGACCTCCTCTCGGATAGCGTTTATGAAAGTGGGTTTGCACCCTCTATTGACTATATCTAATTGACTACACAATATATATTCAAGAAGGCACTCACCCCTTTTGTTGACATCACTGCTACCCCATATGGTGTGATGCGCGTTGGCGTCGCAGCCGATAACCAAGTGTTTCCCGGCTGTACGGCAGAAGCTGACGAGCTGCTGGACCTCCATCGGCGGAGCTTCGTCAGTGTCTCCGGGAAAGTAGGCGGCCGCCACCACTACTTCTCGGACGCCTTCCGCTGTAGCCACCTCTATGGCTGTTGCAACCAGATCCCTGCGGATAAAGTTAGTTAGTGGGAAGTGCTTTACGTTGCCATCCAGAAGGATAGCTGCGCGTGGAGCACCTCCACTGCGGTCATATAACAACTTACTTGAACCGCAGTTAAGTCCTCGGACTTGGCCACCGATCAACCATGGCTCTTGGATTAGGGCCAGGTCGATCCTCTTCTCGGCGAAAGTCCTGCACAGGGTGGCCGACGCCCCTTTGGCGTGGTGCAGGTTCGCCTGGAGAACCCTTGTGGTCCTCATTGCTCGTCCTTCGAGCGTTGGACGAGGCTGCCGCATTTGCCTCGTCGAGAGTTGTTCCCTCTCAGTCCCTTCGGCGGTCTTGATGCCGCGACCGGCATCGGGATCTTGGCCGCCGGTGCCATTACCTTGGGTGGCTGGACCTTGCCATCGCCCTTAGCGGGAGCGCTACGCTTTGTAGCACCGCTTGGGGCTCCCTTGGCTGGTGGCTGGACGGGGGTGGCCTTTCTAGCAAGCCCAGCAGCGGCGCTAGTTGAGGGGCCATCCTCGGGGAGAGGTTCCGCACGTTGGGCGGGGGCGGCCTTCCTAGCGAGCCCAGCAGCGGCGCTAGTGGAAGGGCCATCGTCGGGGAGAGAATCTCCACGTTGTGCGACGCTGCTTCCTTCTTCAGACGCGGAGGTCTTCAGAATGAGCCTGGTCCTGCCAAAGCAGTACCAGACTCTGCCGCCGCACTTAGCAAGCGCCCGCAGCGACGCCTGGTCCACCATCATGGCGAGGTGCAGCATCTCACCTTGTGTGGTCCGCTGCACAACCCTCCATTGGGTGGTATCGAGTCCATTCTGCCTACCAACATAGGCAAGAGTGGGTTAGTATTAAGGTTTTTAGTTGGGGAAGGCTATCTACGTTTGATGTTATCATGTACAAATCGTTATAAGGGTGTGACATGTGACAGATAACCCTTTTTATCTAATTAATGACCCTATCAATTAGGGGCATATCAAAGGTGGCTCAGATGTAAGGTTTTTATTCTACTCTGATCAGAGAAACATGTCTGATTGATTTTCTATCGTTAATAAAAAAGAATTACCCCAAGATCCGTTTCCCAATAAAAAATGTATGAAATTAATTCTGACGTATTTTATTATTTTATTTATTTTTTTAATTTTATTATTTTGTATTTATTAATTTTCTGTTTTTTTATATTTTTTTTTTTTTATCCGTAAATAAAGCTGTAAAAGAATTTCCCCAAGTCCCGTTTCCCAATTAAACATTTATTTTGAAGTTTTTTATTAGTTTTTATTTATTTATTTTATTTTATTATTTTTTTTTTTTAATCTGTAAAAGAAGCTGAAACAGAATTTTCCCCAAGTCCCATTTCCCAATTCAAATTTATGAAATTTTCATTGTAGATAATAATATATTTTTTATTTATTTATTTTTTTTTATTACATTGTTGTTTTGCTAGATTTTAAGTTAATATTAACATTACCATCTTCATATTTGACAATGGCATAGTTTTGAGTGTCAAATAGCCGTAAAAGGTCATCCTCGATGTCGAACCTTCCAGGAAGGTTCCTCGAGCATAATATTGTTACCGAATTTGCCAGTTACCCGCTTTGCTGAAAATATGTCAAATGCAATATTTATTGGCAATTGGTTGAAGGGCAGCTTAATTTTAACCCTGCAAGAGTTAAAGGCTGCCATCAGTGGATCCTCCTCAATATCCCTTAACGTCCTACTGGGTGACACCAGAAGATAGGTTGGAGGCGGTTGAGTTGGAGCTGGTGGTGTTGGAGACGGTCGAGTTGAAGAAGTTGGAGTTGGTGGTGGTGGTGGTGGCGTTGAACTGCTGCATGATGGAATTGATGGCGTTTCTTCCTGAAGTTGGTGCTGGTGCGTTTGCTGCTGTCGGTGGTGTTGCTGGTAGAAACTGGTGTCGTTGAATGATATTTTTCCTAGACGACGCACAGTGGGCGATTTGGCCAATCCACATTGGGCAAAATGCCCGATTTTTTGGAAAAAACCCAAAATTTTCATGGAAAGCTTTTCGTGTTTTGATTGCAATCTAGCAAAAGAAAATGAATAACTCAAAAAATAAAAGATTTTTCAAAAGAAAAATTTTTGTTTCGTAATAATAACTTGAAAAGCCATACAAAAAAGTATTATTTTTATAAATTTAATTTTTTATTATAAAAAAATAATTTTTTTTTTTTAATTTTACAACATTTTTGTTTTTTTTTTGTTTCTTATTTATTTTTAAGTATAAAAAATTTATTCTAAGTCCCTGCTCCAGATTCGGATAATTCGCCCTGATTTACAAAACCCAAAAGCAATTACATGATTTCTGCAATATGAAAAATATTAGAAGCGCCGCGTTGCGGCAGCCATTTGGTCATTTTGAATAGAAGACGATTCATATTTTCAAATGTATACACAATTAGCGCGGACAAGTACGGTCATCATATAGTTTTATTCCACAGAAGATAACAATTATTAATTATTATTATTATTATTATATTATTATTATTATTTAAAGCTTACCACATTCAATCACCATTTAATAATTCAACACTTATCACAGGTCACAAAACGTTTTTTTTTTGTTCTATTACTATATACCTAAATTCTTGTAAAAACAAAAAATAATCGCCAAAAAGGTTAAAATTTCAATTTTTACAAAGAATTGAAGTACCTCGAAAAAACTCTAGAAATATTATGATTGCAGCGAAAACATATGATTACTTTGAAAGCTCACAGCTGATCAAATATATCGATTAAAACACCAAAAATAGTATTTTTGTGCTAATTAAATATTTTGTTATCGGCGGGAATTCAAATTTTGGAACATTTCAACAAAATAATTTTTTTGATTTCCTGTCGCTAGATCGTCCAAATCGTTCACTGTGCGACGTGCCCGATTTTATACACAACACGGACCACATATCTCCCCCGCTACTAGACACTTGAGACATGGGCCTAATGCGGATGTATATATTGTAGAAGTTGCAGCCAGATTTCCAAAGCTGCCGAAATCCAGTGAGATTGTAGATATAAGCAGCTGCAGCCTAGTGCTTCCGATCCAGGGCCATGTAGATAGTCGACTGCCGACACAGTCCCAGGACAGTCACTTCCGAGTCCATTCCAGTGCACACTGGTTTTTTATGTGTTTTTTTTGGCAGAAAGTCAAAAAAAATTTTTAACGGAATAAAAAAATTTATGGTTTCTTTATATTTAGGATAGTCTAATTAGATAAAAAAAAAGTCGATTTTTACTTTTTTATGCATCGCTGGCTTATCGCCAGCCTCTCAAAGACAGCCGATTGTCGATAACATGCGTAAGACAAAATTGGCGACAAATCATTTTGCAACATTTGTGGTTTATATTTCCTCAGATAATTAAAAAAGTTTAAAGTGTTGTCATGGAAAACAGTAGCACAGGTATGTAGATTTGTAGTTCACTAACATTTTTGTGTATGTTATATGTTTTTGTGTAGTTGTATCGTGTTTTGTTTATGTGCCTTTTTTACAGTCAACTTAACAAATGTAGCTGTGTTTCGTGGAATATAACTTTTGTATGGCAAACCACTTCAAAAGAATTTTAACGGCAAGTTATTAACTAACATGTGTATAATATTATACAACTAGTTTCATATGCTCCTTTTTGTTCCTTTTTGAAAAAATTACGTTTTTGTAGATGAATACATGCAGAGCTGCTAGACATTTGGAGCAACAATAGTCGCTCTGAGGATGCAGTTAGGCAGCATATATTTAAAAAAAATTTGTCAGAATAATTTAAATGAATGTTGTATTTCATTGGTAAATAAAAAAAATAAAAAATAAAAAAAAATGTTTTTTCTTTGGTAAGGTAGGCAGGTAGGCAGGTAGGTACGTAAGGTAACTATATGAAAGTTGACCAAATCACTTGAAACTTTGTGAATCATCTTGGGGGAAGTAAAGAGTAACACAAACCAAATTTGGTGAAGATAGGTCATCATTTCGAATTTCTGCCAAAAAAAGGCAAGAAAAAACCACTGTGCAGTGTTGATAATCTAACTTAGAAGAAGCCAGCAATAGTATACTCGAAGAATGACCAAATATAATCTAGCCACAGTTCACCCAGAAGAAAAACGCCCATTCCTAGGGCCGCTGAAGGGGGTGAAGAAATGTCTGGCTAATGAACAATCGTCACTCTTCCATGGAGTAAGAACGATCCTATAGTGAAATAATAGTCCTCCAGTGTATGCCAAGATTTTTACCAAATTTTTGTTGAGTTTTCTGCCGTCAAGAAAAAAATAGCCGAAACATGGGGAACTCCATAAACAATGGCTCTAATCTAAGACCGCTTGTGACGAGCTGTCAGTATCCGGATGGCTCAGGGATGGCCAGGGGTCGTCGCAGATATTTCATTTGGTTCAGGTGGGGTTGCTGTAAGAGAATCCGACCCGGGTCCCAGAGGAGAAGACGAGAGAATTACACAGTAATTGCAAATGGGGTCTTTATTGTACGAAACGCAATTGGTTACAAATGAGTCAGGGGTCGCGGTCCTTGTCGGGCGCACGGGTGGCCGTCCGGCTCGGAGTCGTCCTATCCCGCTCTACGGGTCACGGGCAGCGTCGAGGTTCCGACAGGGCGGCTTGTAGGTCTTCGGGTACCCGCCCACGAACTTCTTCCACGCCTGTGGGTGGTTGGTCAGGTTCACTATGGATGAGAGTGGGTTAGAGACCGATCGGCTCTACTAATTAGTGTGGGGAGTTGAGAGGCCGATCAGGTCTACTAATGGGTGGGAAGAGTTTAGAGGCCGTTCTGGTCTACCAAGTGGTGAGAAGAGTTTAGAGGCTGATCAGTTCTACTATATATCGAGAAGAGTTTAGAGGCCGGTCTGGTCTACTAATTGGTGAGAAGGGTTTAGAGGCCGATCCGGTCTACTATATATTGAGAAGAGTTTAGAGGCCGTTCTGGTCTACTAATTGGTGAGAATAGTTTAGAGGCCGTTCTGGTCTACTATATATCGAGAAGCGCGGGTCGGTAAACCGAGCCGTAGAATGAGACGTACTATGCAAAGGCTACGAGGATTAGTTAATTACCACGCCGTTTACCCGTCACCTGTGGTTTCCGATGTAATCCTTACCGATGATCCTTGCTCGTCCTTGTCCGCTGGTCCTTGGCTGCTGATCGTTGGTTCTAGTCAGGACACCTTTGCCGTTTGCCGGCCGAAACTGAATGAGCTCCGTAGTGCTGGGGTGCGCTTTATATAGCGGTTCGGCGGGGCTAGTGTGCCCGCATCGCCGCCCGCATTTGGCCGCATTAGTGTGCATTAGACGGGGACGTCGAGCAGCACTTCACTTTTATTTGACTTCAGGTTGATGACTAAATGCTAGCTTACATACTAGAACCCGAACTCCCGCCTGCACAACATAAGGAGAGCGGGAGAACAAAAACGGTCGGAGTGCTCGCCTCCCGAAGTTTGCCTAGCAACGGAGACCGATCATTGCAGCGGCAGAGCAGAGAGGAAAGCTCTGAGAGCAGCGGGGGTACAGTGGCCCTTGGCCTGAACATTCCGCCCCCCTTGCAATCACTCCGGTTGCAAAATTTCCCTGCCTTCCTACAGTTGATGACAGGCCCCGGAGAGGACCCATCCGAATACGGTCTTCTGGGCCACCGGTCGTCCGACCTGGAACTTCCTGAATCCCGACTGAATCACTGAGGGTATACATCCGCCCCCAGGACTACTGAGATCGTAGCGGGGAGATAATAATAATTTTCTAGAGGTTAGTGCACTGCGACCACTAGGGTCTATTGTGCCCTCGTCCTAGTGTATGAGCTATAGCTCCTCGAACAGTTCAATCGATCGCAAGAATGCGATGATGTCGCCTGGTCGAAGAGCCCTCATTTCCTTTGTGGTGAGTGTAAGGCCCCCAAAGTGGGCCAACCTCAATCGACTGATAGCCGGGCACTCCTCAAGTAGGTGCTCCGGAGTCTCTTCTCCTTCCAGACAAAGTCTGCAAAGGCTGTCCTCCCCTATTTTGAGATTGTGCAGATGCTTGCGCAGTCTGCAGTGCCCGGTCAGGAAACCTGTGACTATTCGGAGAGATCCTTTGCTCAGCTCCAAACAGTCCTTGGTCCTCTTACTGTTGTAACTACCTAGCAGACGTTTACTCTGCCTTGCCCCTTTCGACGACTGCCAGAAGTCATCGCAGGCAGTCATGAGATCCACACGACTGCTCTGGCTAATGACACCTGGCCCTAGTCCACAGAAGGGCTCCGGACCGTAGAAGGGCGTACTCGCCCCCTTTCTAGCCATTATGTCGGCCACTTCATTACCCAGTATAAGGTTACTTTATTGTTCTATATATTGTTTCTATACATTGCCATACTAGTCTGGAAACAATCTTATGGGCACTGAGTGCTCTGATTGCTGCCTGACTATCTGAGAAAATGGCTATGTCTCTCCTATTGTAACCCCGCTCAATATTGAACGAGGCACATCTCTCAATCGCGTGTACCTCCGCTTGAAAGATACTGGCGAATTTCCCTAGAGGTTCGTGATATTTGAGTCGGGGTCCACAGACACCCGCACCCGCACCATCCTCTGTTAGTGAGCCGTCAGTGTACCACCTAATAGCATGTGGTTTCACATCATAGGTGGTAGACATGCTGGTCCACTCCGACTTGTTGCTAAGCTCTGTTTTGAAGAGCTTATCAAAGCTAAAATTGGCCACTTGAACATCCTGCGGATATACTAATAACAGGTCAGTTGCAGTCGCGGCCGAGTCAGCTGGTCTTGCCCCTGTTATCCTCATGGTAGATATGCGCGCACTGTGCTTGATATGCAAGTGCAGTGGTGGAAGCCCGAGTAGCACATCCAGAGCAGTGGAAGGGTAATGCGCACAAAGCCCGAGATGCACGTGCAGGCAAGTCTCTGGAGTTTGCCCAGTTGCCTTTTTGTGACATCAAGGTCAGCGCGATTCGCCCAGACAGCAGCCCCGTAGCTGACTATGGGCCTCACCATAGCAACATACATCCACAGTAGGATCTTTGGAGACACTCCCCAGTTTTTCCCTGCAAGAGATCTACAGTTAATTAAGGCCATAGTGGCCTTGCGAACGGCATGTTCCACATGTTGTCTCCACATTAGTCTCTTGTCTAGGATGACTCCCAGATATTTGACTTCTGTGGAGATCGGAATCTCTGCGCCCCCAATGGCTATGGGCCGAATGGATTTCAGCTTGTAGCGATTGGTGAAGGCAACCACTGTGGTTTTCGCTGGATTGATATTCAGCCCCACGTCTCTGCACCAGTCTAAGCTAAGTCTTAGGCCCAGTGTGATCCTGTCGCACAATGTGCTCTCAAAATTTCCTTTACATACTAGAGTGATATCATCGGCATAGCCTTGATATTCAAACCCATTTGCTGTAAGTTTAACTAGCAGCTCGTCCACCACGAGGCTCCAGAGTAGTGGTGATAGGACACCCCCCTGCGGACAGCCTCTGGTGGTTTAAGCTTTAACAGTCACACTTTTGACAGTGACTTCTGCTATTCTGCTATCGAGGAGTTTGCCCAGCCAGGTCGTGAGACCCGTCTCAACTCCCCTTCTACAGAGTGCTCTTACCACAACGTCATGAGCTGTGTTATCAAAAGCACCCTCTATGTCCATAAAGGCACAAAGTGCTACCCCTTTGGCTTTTACAGAGCGCTGCATACTGTCCACCAGGCTCAAGAGAGCCGATTCAGTAGACTTACCTTCTCTATAGGCATGCTAATTCGCATGCAGAGGCCTTCGCACCAAGTGCGAGTTTCTAATGTGGTTGTCCACAATCTTCTCAAGGGTTTTCAGCAGGAAGGAGGTTAGGCTGATCGGCCTGAAGGATTTGGGATGAAAGGGGTCTTTCTTCCCAACCTTCGGGATAAAGATCACTCTAGCCGTTCTCCATGCCCTAGGAATGTAACCCATTGCTAGGCTCCCCCGGAAAATACTTATGAGGAACAGCATTAGCTGTTCAACACCCTTCTGAAGATGAATGGGTATGATTCCATCCACCCCCGGAGCCTTGTAGGGGCTGAGTGTACTCAACGCCCACCTAATCTTTTGTTCAGTTACGATCGCTGCAGCCAGGCTCCAGTTGGGTCTCCCGTTGGGGATCCTTTCGTAACTGTTGTCTATATCGGAGATGGTTCTACACATGGGGAAGTGAGTTTGCAGGAGAAGTTCTGCTTTCTCCTCCTCGTCCTCGGTGAAAGACCCATCCGTCCTCTTCAGACAAAGTTCAGAAAGTACTTTGCCTTTTGAAATTGCCTTAAACACTCTAGCCGCAGGTGCGGCTTGCTCTATGGTAGAACAGAATTTCCGAAAGTGAGCACGCTTACTAAACCGGATTTCTTTGTTATATTCTGTCAGCTTTTTGGTGTAAAGTTCCCAATTTGCGCTGTTCTTTTTAGCTGTGTTGAACAGCTTCCTGACTTCTGTACGAAGTAGTCCTAGTTTCCTATTCCACCAGGGATTGTCCCTACTGGACTCTATGGATTTTTCGGGACAGCTTGCATGATATGCATCCAAGATTGTAACCTCCTACTTCTCTTGAGAGTTGCTCAAGATCTTCTGGAGACGATACTCTCCTGCTTTGATTCAGTCTGCTCAGATTTAATCCCAAACAGGACTGATAGGCTGGCCAGTCAGTCCGTCGTGGATTCCTGATAACCCTGCTGAATCTAAGGTTACTATGAATGTCGAACAGGATGATCCTGTGATCCGACATTGACGGTTCTGAGGAGACCTTCCAGTTGCGAATCAACCGTGAGCCCCCCTCATTCCCGAAAGTGATATCCAGTACTTCAGCCCTGGTTTTAGTAATGAAAGTGGGTTCAGCCCCCACATTGAACACAGTAAGATCCCTAGATAACAGATAATCTAGTAAGCACTCACCTCTACCGTTGTTGTCCGTGCTGCCCCATGCAACATTGTGCGCATTGGCATCACACCCTATCAGTAGGGGTAGCCTTTTGCTGCTGCAATGCTGCACCAGATCCTGAACCTCTGGTGGGGGGGCATCCGTCACGTCTCCTGGGAAGTATGCCGACGCCACCACAATACTCCCGTGCTCGCTAGTGATCATCACCGCTACTAGATCTCTGTTGAGAAATTGAGAGAGACAAAGAAAGTTAATATCCTTTCGCACCAAGATACACGCTCTCGGTGATGCCTCCGTCTGCAATAGTTTGCATACTCGCTTTACTTAGGCCGCAGATCCTGCCTCTGACGACCCAAGGCTCCTGGATGAGCACCAGCCCCAGGTCAGACCTGGAGACCAACCTGCCGATGACAGCCGAGGCTGCCCTGGCGTGATGCAGGTTGATCTGTGCCACGCTGGTGACCCCCATCCTTAGAGCTCTTCTTCACCCTCCGAGAGCGTCAGATAGGCCTCTGATTGCATCTCGGTGGGTGTTCGCTCATCATCGGATGGCTCCTTTTCGCTGGTTGGCTCCTCTGCGCCGCTCATATGCAGACGCGCCAGATCCAGCCCCTCTAGAGAGACCGAGTCCAACTCGGCCTCCACTGCAGCGAGTTCCATGGCCTCAGCCGCCTCGTCCGATGGGACGGAGGGAGCCTCCTTGGCTGCAGCCGTTGAAGTGCCAGGCACATCGTCGGCGTTTGCCTCGGTACACACCTCCGCCGCCGCAGACTCCTGCTTTTTATGCAGGCGGCATTTCAGCTGGCCGAACCGGTAGCTCACCAGCATGTCTCGCTTTTTGAGGAGTGTAAGTGCCTCCTCATCCAGGCCGAGCAACAGCACCTTGCCGCCCTTCGACTCTAGGTGCCGGATGACACGCCAGGATGACAGGCCAGGTGACTACGTTGGTCACCGGTAGGTCCTCTTGCAGGCAGGTGCGGAGCTGCACACCCACCTTGGTGCTGATGCTGGGGACCGTCAGCTCCAACCAGTTCTTGGCATCGCTGTCCATGCAGTCCACTAATAGCAGACCGTCACGGAACTGGATGCCGTTGAAGTTGAGGGCTGCGGTCCAGCCATTCCTCATCTCCTCGACGAGGGCCTGCTCCACCGCTGACAACTCCTCCTTTGCCATCAGCCTCTTCGGGTAGTCCCGCGCCAGTATGGCCAAGTTCGTGCCCTTGGCGACACTGGCATACGAGGCTGCCCTCGGACGCTTAGCGCTTTGCGAGGTTCTCGAGCCCTCGAGCCCTCCAGCGCTACGGTGCTCTTTGTCTTCTTGGACATGCTCTTGGGGAGTTCAGGCGGCGAGGTATGGTGAAGCAGCCTCTTCCTCCCCGCAACGGCCTCGCCGCCGGCTCTCTCAATCGGGGACACGCTCGTCCCCGCAGCTCTCTTCGCTGGAGCCACGTTCGGCGCACGGTGCTCCAGAGCTCTTTGTGGGCCTCCTCCGGCTTGAAGCCCCGCTCGAGGTACCGGAGCTACCACTTGCGGCCGGCTCCGCTGAGGCCTTGCCTCAGAGGATCTCCGGCTCCCCCAGGCTGGCCTGCCGCTGGGACAGTCTGCTTCCTGGGTTGCTGCCTCGACCTTGCGGAAGAGGGTGTTGCGGCGTCCCTCCTGCTGGCGTCGCCCGCCTGCAGGACAGCCGCCGGGGCAGTGCCGGGCACTGCAACCCTCCCCCTGCCGTCCGTCCGTTTGGTGGCCTCGCTGCCGGCCACTTGAGACTTGAAAGTCTCTGCACCTTCGAGGCGCTCTGCGTCAGGGTCAGGCCCTTCGGATTTGCAGCACTCTTCGGGTGAGGGGCCAAGCCCCTGCGCGGCGACAGCTTACCGCCGTCGTCCAGAGCCTCCTCCTCTATCCGCTCTGCCACCTGGCTTGCGGTTAAGTCCCGCGTGTTAAAATTTTTAATCTTTTTTGAATCCATGCGATGGTCCCACGAGTGTAGGGGAAGGTAGTACCAGCGTGTCATAGCCCCCATTAACACGCTGAGGCCAGGTTTACTCACCGAGGCGGCCAGGTATCGGTGAGGCTCCGTCCGAATACAGTCGGTTACCCCTGACTGCAAACCAGCCAATGGGCACGGAAACGCATGACACCCTGGCTTAGGGGGGTGAAGTGGCACCATTGCCTCAGGACGTCACCACTGCCCTTAGCGGGGAGATAGAACCGCTCATCCGCTAAAGTGATGTCCTGGAAGCAGGTCCGCACGGCTTCATCGAGCTCTCGGTTCGGCGTGCGGATGCGCACGTACGGCTTAATTTTGAAAAGGACATCGAGGCGGATGCTGAGATCGATCATGGAAAGCACGGCGGCGGAGCAGATCTGCTCGCCCCCTACGTCGGTCGTCGGTAGCCGGAAACTCGCAGCCAGCGAAGCGTCGACGCAGCTCGTAGGTGTGCAAGGGTCGATGAGCGCAGCGGTGTTGAAGATTCGCGTCCCCGTATCAATTCGCACTAGCGCGGTCGGAAGTACGTTGACGCTGCGCCGCTGAAGCAGGCCAGCCAGCGATGGTGCCGTCGGCGTTCCTGCAGCGCTGTGCGAAGTAGCCGTAGCGTCTCGAAGAGCGATGGGAAAGTGCGACGGAGCGGCAGCCGAGCGCGTCGGGGCGGCGGAAGGGTGCCTAGCAGCGGCGGTCGAGAGCCTAGGTGCGGCGGACGAGTGCCTAGGAGCGGCTGACGAGTGCCTAGGATCGGCGTTCGAGTGCCTAGGAGCGGCGGTCGTGTGCCTAGGAGCGGCGGTCGAGTGCCTGGGAGCGGCGGAAGAACGTCTAGGAGCGGGGCTGAGTGCCTAGGAGCGGCGACTGGACTAGGAGAGCGGAGGAAACGATGGCACTTCCGGAGCGGATGAACTCCGTGGCATACTCGGCATCGGTAGGAATTCATACCTCGAGTCCGTCTGCTCTCCAACACGATAGCGCTGCGCGGTCGTGGGGCCATCGTGTCTGATCTGACAGAAGAAAGAATATATTAGAAGGAGATAGACTTGCGACTTAGAACTAGGTGCCGATATGAACTACGGATCAGAGGGAAGAGAAGCTATTGCGGTCGTTCGGAGGACCCCCCTGGAAGCAGTACGACCTTTGCAACGGGACGCTTGACTAAACCCCGGGCAGTACGGATGTTCACTACTCGAACATGACCATCGGGTCCGGGACACACGGAATCGATCCTGCCGAGCCGCCACTCATTGGATGGCAGATTTTTGTCCTTGATGACTACCATATCTCCCACGCCGAGGATGGCTATGGGGGTTTGCCACTTATTCCGTTTGTGGAGTTCCTTGAGGTATTCTTCCTTCCATCGTAGCTGAAATTGTTGGTGAAGAGCCTTAAGGTGCTGCCAGCGATTAATAATGGACGTGGCGGCCCCCTTATCTCAGGTTCAACGGTGGACAGGAGTGGCCCACCAACAAGGAAATGACCCGGCGTGAGTGCCACCAGATCTGTGGGGTCTTCGGACATCGGAGCGATTGGTCTCGAATTCAGACAGGCCTCGATCTTGGCCAGAAGCGTAGCAAGTTCTTCGAATGTGTATTTACGCGTGGCTGTGGATTTGTAAAACAGAGTTTTGAAGCTTTTGACTCCGGCTTCCCACAATCCTCCCATATGGGGAGCTCCCGGAAGAATGAACTGCCACAGGAGTTGCTGATGACTATACGCACTCGTCACTGACTCCTTTAGTGCTTGAAGAAACTCGAGGGACAGCACAGCGGTTGCACCTACAAAGGTTTTGCCGTTATCCGACTGGACTTGTTGAGGGCACCCCCTTCGGGACACGAAGCGTGCGAAAGCAGCGAGAAATTTCTCTGTTGTAAGGTCCGAAGTTGGCTCCAAATGGATCGCCTTCGTGGAGAAACACACAAACACCAACACATACCCCTTGGTCAGGAGGCAGGCTCATCCGGTGTAGTTTTTAATGTCGAAGGGGCCAGCACAGTCCATGCCCGTATATGTAAATGGACGGGAAAAGGATGTTCGCTCTTTAGGTAGCTCTCCCATGAGCAGGGTTTGTATCTTCTTTTTATGGATTACGCAGACCTTGCATGAGAAAATAACGGACTTAACCAAGTTCTTAATCTTTGGTATCCAGAACTTTGAGCGGATCAGACGGACCATCAGTTGGTTACCTCCGTGCAGAGTTATGCGGTGTGTAAAACGAACGAGGAGACGAGAGAAATGACAGTTGTATGGAAGAATGATCGGATGCCGTTCATCATATTGGAGGGCCTCGGAGGCCGTCACCCGACCACACGCTCTTATGAGGCCGTGTGGATCCAGAAAGGGGTTCATATTTCGAAGGGAACTGGATGGAGGAACTGGCTGCTTTTGGATCAAACAGGCTGACAGGTTGTGTCATGGAAATGAGGAGCAGTTTAGCTGCGGCGATCTCTGTATTAGATAGCTGCTCCTCACACGGCGCTACTCTTTTCCGCGAGCGTTGAATGAAGCGATACACTTACGCCAGGACTCGTAATGCCTTGTCGAGCTCGGAGAACCGCTCGAGGATGTCTTCTGAGGATGCTCTGGCGACATTGACCTTGACCGCTCGCACTTCGAGTTCTGTTATTGGCGGCTCACAACCCTGAGTGGGCCACTCACAACGAGGCATTCGGAACCAGGCCGGACCGTGCCACCACAGTTGGCTGTCTGCGAGGTCTTGGAGCGTTACCCCTCTGCTAGCGAGGTCAGCAGGGTTATGTTCCGATCGGACATGTGCCCATCTCTCAGCTTCGGTGGCCTGAGTGATCTTGGTCACTCGGTTTGCCACGAACGTAGTCCAGTGACAAGCTGGCTTGCTCAGCCATGCTAGAACTATTGTCGAATCTGTCCAACAGTGCAAGCCTGAAGTGGGCGCTGGCATCTTAGGAAGAATCGCCGTGGCCATCTCGGACAGCAGCAAGGCTCCGCACAGTTCAAGCCTCGGTAGCGACACCGTTTTGACTGGTGCCACTCTCGTTTTTGCTGTGAGCAGGTTTACCATGATTGTGGAACCCACCTCCACTCGGACATAAATGGCGGCGCCATACGCTTTCTGCGAAGCGTCACAAAACCCATGGTGCTCGACCTTCAGTTTTGGTCGGAAAGCGACCCAACGAGGGATTCGAATTTGATCGAGCGCGGAATAGCTTCGTAGGAAATCAGTCCATTTGTGAGACAATTCTTAAGGAAGAGCGTCGTCCCACCCTAGGTCCTGGAGCCAAATGTCTTGCATAAACATTTTTGATCGGACAATAAACGGGGCGAGCCAGTCTGCTGGATCGAATAGTTTCGCAATTTGGGATAGGACCATGCGCTTTGTGAGTACTGATTCGGAAGTAAGATCAGAAGAAGAATTCGTCCGAAGTCGCCTTCCACCGCACACCGAGAGTCTTTGCAGTGCTCTCTGCGTCGATCTCGAGGAAGTCAGTGCTAAGGAGATGGTCACTACGGATATTGGACAAAATAGCCTTGCTGTTGGATGTCCATTTCCTTAGAGGGAACCCCGCTGAGCTTAAGGCCCTGTCCAATTCTTGAATTGCTAGCTGAGCCTCTCCCTTGGAGTCTGCTCCGGCTAAGACGTCATCCACGTACATATAGTCCCGAATAATGCTACTAGCCCGCGGATACCTAATCTCTTCGTCGTCTGCGAGTTGTTTCAGTACTCGGATTGCCAGGAAAGGAGCGCAATTGACTCCGAAGGTGACTGTCTTGAGCTCGTAATCTCGGATTTCTCCCTCGGAATTTCGAAACAGGATACGTTGGAAAGGAGTGTGACTAGGATCAACCCAAATCTGCCGATACATCTTTTCAATGTCGGCGTTAAAAACGTACCGGAAGTAGCGCCACTTAAGAATCTGAATTGTCAGATCGGACTGTAGGACGGGGCTCGCGTGAAGAATGTCATTCAGGCTGGTTCCGTTGGCGGTCTGGCTGGACGCATTGAAAACGACTTGAACTTTGGTAGTCGTGCTCTCGGGCTTGAGCACCGCGTGATGTGGAAGGTAGTAATTGGAGGAGTGATTCGTGACCAGGACCTCGGTCATGTGACCTAGATCCAGGAACTCTTGGATGACGGCCTCATATCGTGCCTTGAGTGAAGGATCCTTCTTCAAGCGTAGTTCGTTTCGCAGGAACTGAGACAACGCGAAAGATCTGGAATGTGCCAATCCGGCCCGAACGTGATCAGGGTTGCGGAAGGGTAGCGTCACCACGTATTTCCCACTGTTCTCTCTTTTTGTAGATCGGATAAAATTTTGTTCACAAACCGACTCAGCCTCGGTCATTAGGTTTGCCGGAACTTCCTCCACCTCCCAGAATTTGGTAAGGAGTTTGTCCAACGAGGCATCAACCGAACAGGATACTTGCGTTGAGAACGCGGAGATGCTGCGAGGAGCTGCTGCCGACACGGGCCCAGTAAGAACCCAGCCAAAGATAGTCTCCTGTCCGAGAAGCGAGCCGCAAATGTTAGGCTTAGACCTACCTAGAAGGACCGAAGGAAGGATGTCGTCTCCAATTAAAACATAAATTTGAGAGCTTTCGAAGAACTTAGGATCCGCTAAGGGAAGGTCAGGAAGATCCTTAAGCAGATCTCGTGAAACCGGATACGAGGGCAGATTCCCGGCCAACTGGGGAAGGACGTAAGCTGTAGAGTCAAGCTGCAGCCCGGGTCACGAAGGGGCTAGAATCGAAAAGGTACAGAGCTTTTTGGATTGAGCGGAAACTGTCTGATTAAGGCCAGAGACTTGGGCTTGGATAGTCCTGAATGGAAGTTTAACGAGGTTGAAAAGATGCTCAGTTATGAAGGTCGCCTCGGAACCCGAATCGATCAACGCCCGCGCTTGAAAGTTGCAGCCTAAATGACATATATTAATGATGGCCGTGCCTAGTTGGACGGCTCTTGAGCCGGACGCGAAGCACACTTGCACATCTGACAGAACGTGGCCTTGACGGCGCCGCGTGGCTGGGATCTCTCGCAAAGGGATTACCGCGATATAAAAGCGAATGATGCCGGCTATGGCACGTAAAACAGCTATGAAGGCTCGTGCAATCCCGCTGCTGATGGCCTCGGGCAAAACAATTGAGGCATAGCTGCTTTCTTTTTATGTATTCTGACCTTGCATTCACGTCCATCTCTAGAAACCGTAGACATAGACGCACAGGATGATTTTCCCTGGAGCACAGGTCACACCCTTTTGGTGCTGGAACCACCCTGGCTTCGTACGCGTTCAGCTTGCGTGCAGGCCCGTTGGCGTTTGACGGCTTTGGCGGAACATCGTCAATGGCTTCCAATGCACGATGGCGCTCCGTCAGAAAGGCATCAAGCTCTTTCCAGGTCGGAATCTCGGCCTTGTTATGAAGGGAATGCTCCGACATGGAACGTGTGAGCTTGGGCAGCTTGGCAGAGATCATGAATACCAGGATGGAATCCCACGCGTCTATCTTTATGGCGGACATCTCTAAGGCTGTTAGACAACTTTGGAGAGTGCTTTGCATTTCTTTTAGGGCGCTTCCTGACTCTTGTGTGATAGCCTGAATATTCAGAAGAATTTTCAACTGGCTATTCACCAACAGCCTTCTGTTCTCAAAGCGCTCCGTTAGGCTTCGCCACGCTGAGATAAACCCTTCATTGGTTAAAGGCGCCTTGGACACAATGGAGTGCGCATCGCCACTAGTCTTGGAGAGTAGATGAAACAATCTCTCCACAGGCGTGAGGCGCGAATTTTGGATGTAAATCGCCGTAAACAAATCCCTAAACGTGGGCCAGCGAAGATAGTCGCCTGTGAAGACCTCAGTATCGACGGGTGGTAGCCGACAATCAGTAGACGGCGGTGCGGACTCACTGACGGAAACCTGAGTGGATTGGGACTCAGCCTGCTTTATTATGTCCTGAAGTTGGACAACACTCCTTGAATAAAGGGAGTAGCAGTACCTGTACTTGGATTCTAGTTCAGTTGCGGCGGTCGGACTGTCAGCGGACTCAGAAATGAGGTCGGAGCAGCTTTTGTAGCTTTTCTCCACCTTTTCCCAAAAAACACGGATTTGGTCCAAATGAAGTTTGCACATGGACGGGGACAGATTTGTAGCTTCTGAGGTGCCTGGAGTGTGGATGTGCGCCTCAAAGTGGCTCACACGATAAATTTCCTCAATGCTATATTGACGGCGGATTGAGCTATTTTTGTAGTCGACCGAGTGACCCTTGACGAAAGACCTGCGCTGATATCTAAGGATTTTTCGCTACTCGCCCTGTGTTGGCCACCTGTGGACGTTGATTTTGGCTGAGAGGACCGGGGAGATGCGGACTTGGATCTGTCTAGACGAATTAATGGAATCGGATGTGGTTTCTTATCCTCTCCTATTGGCATTGAAAAAAACGAATATTAAAAAGAGGCGGTCACACTGGACCTCGTGAAACCACGATTCAAAACAAAACAATTGACCGTTACAGAATATATGTATGAAGAAATGATTATTCAAAATTTAACGTTGACTTTGACACCGAGTGGAACAAAAGGTCACGGTTTGAACGCCGGGAAGAAAGTAGCGAACTCCTGGGAAATAACGAACAACACCGCGAGAGTATGGTCACTCTGCGGTATCCGTTGCGTAGCGTTAGAAAGAAATGGAAAATAAACCCAAACGAACTGGAAGCAAGCGACAAGGTGAAGATTTGTAGCAGGTGAAAGACCGACTGGAATGTGTTTTAGTACGTATTAAACAAAAAATAATAAATTGTGTGCAGATATGTATGTGTATATAATGCCCAGTTCGGAGATTCTGCCTCGATATTTATTTAATTAATAATTTAAAAATTAATTAAAACTCTGTTAAATTTCAAGAAAAGTTTAAAAAGATAATAAATTAATAATTAAAAAATTATTAAAAAATTATTAATTTACTTCCTTGCTTTGGACTGGATTTAATTTATTAAATTATTATTAAATTTATTTAATTCAATTACTAATATTATTATATGTAGATTAATTTCAATTTAGACGGAATATTTTTAAATGATTGAATTAATAATGAATTTTATTTTATTGTTATTGACTTTTTAATTTTTTGTTCTAAAAGAATGACTGTTGGGACACTGTGCTGGCCAATGCAACGCTCTCATGTGAGTGTGCCGATGTATGTACACATGTACATATGTAGGTACGGAAGCCGCTGGACCAAACGGAAAAAATAAGACACAGGCAAACAGGTGGAATTAGTTTACTTCCTTTTTTTTGAACTGGATTTTATATTTATTTAATTCAAATCGGAATATTATTATTAGTTGATTAATTTTAATTGAGACGGAATATTTCAAATAATTGACGAATTAATACGGAATTTTATTTTGTTGTTGTTGAGCTTTTAATTTTTGTCTCAAAAAAATGACTACTGGGACACTGTGCAGGCAAATGCAACGGTCTTATGTATATATTTTGTTTTTTTTTTTTTTTTTGTATTCATAATTTATTTCCACCTAACAATAAGTACGTAAATAACACTAAAAACTAGGACTAAAGACAAAAGACTAAGGGCTACGCGCCGTGCGGTACCGCCGAATGGCATTGCTTCGCATGCGCGGGGGCCCCTAATCCGTCTGCTCCTTACGCCTCCTCTCCAGAGCTCTGAGCGTCTTCAAGACGTGCGCGGCGAAGGTGGCTGCCGCATCCCACAGTCTCTGCTCCCTCAGCATCGTCGGCACCAAAGTCTCCTTGCTGATAGAGCATCCCGGTTCTGCCTCCAGCTCCTGCCTCTCAAAGCCGAACCTGCGGCACTCAAAGAGGACGTGTTGCGCGTCCTCCACGATGCCAGAGCCGCACTCCGGGCACCAGTCTTCCGTCTCGTGACCGAAACGCTTCAGGTAGCTGCGGAAGCAGCCGTGTCCGCTAAGTGCCTGGGTGAGGTAGAAGTCCACCTGCCCGTGCGGCCTCTCCATCCATTGCACCAAGTCTGGGATGAGGGTGTGCGTCCATCGGCCCTTAGATGAGGAGTCCCACCTGGACTGCCAGCTCTCCATGCTTCTGCTCCTGGCTGCAGCCTTGAGCTCGGATGTGGTCGGTTGCACCGCCTCCCTGGATCTCGAGGCTGTGAACAGCTCCTCCCGTTCCCTGGCTAGCTCGTTGAGCGGAACCAGCCCGGCGATGACCAGCGCCGCGTCCTCAGAGATGGTCCGGAACGCGCACGCTGTCCTGATGGCGCACAGCCTATAGGTTGCCTCCACACCACGCATATAGGATTTAACCTTAGTGGCTTTCGTCCACACCGGCGCTGCATAAAGGATTTGCGAAGTCACCACCGAGGTTAGCAGCCTCCTTGTTACCTGCTTTGGCCCTCTCGTGTTCGGCAACATCCTCGACAGCGCAGCTGCAGTCCCACTGGCTTTCTTGTGGACATACTCCAGGTGCTCCTTGAACGCCAGGCGTGTGTCGATGAGGACGCCTAGGTAATTGATAGCCCGCTGCGACTGGATTGTAGTCCCTCCGACCGACACCCTGGCAGACTCTACTACCTTACGGCTCGAGATCAGGACAGTCTCCGTTTTGTGATCCGCCAGCTCCAGCCCAGCGACGCCTAGCCACGACTCCACGGCTTGGATGGCCGCGTTGGCGCGGGCCTCCACTGTCGCGATCTCCTTCGCAACCACCACTATGGCGACGTCGTCGGCAAATCCTACCAAGCTAGTGTTGGCTGGCATTGGCAACCGAAGGACTCCATCATACATGGCGTTCCAGAGCAGGGCTCCCAATACGGAGCCCTGCGGGACTCCGGCTGAGACTTCGTATGCTCTGGAACCGAGATTCGTGTCCGCCGTGAGTACCCTGTTGCTGAAATAGCTGTGGGCTATCTTCAGCAGGTACCCCGGTATGTTGAAGCCCCTCAAGGACTCCAGCGTCCGGCCCCAATCTGCCGAGTTGAAGGCGTTTCTGATGTCCAGAGTGACTATCAGGCAGTAGTACTTGGACTCTCCTCTCCACCTAGATCCTGCGATCGCGTCTTCGGCCACCTTGACGACCCTCGTGATGGCGTCCAGCGTTGACTTCCCGTTCGTGAAGCCATATTGCTCCGGGGAGAGCCCACCAGCTGCCTCGATCGCCCCGCTCAGCCTGGTCGCGATCACCTTCTCGAAGACCTTCCCGATCGTGTCCAGGAGGCATATCGGCCTGAAGGAGAACGCCTCTCCTGGTGGCTTGCCGGGCTTGGACAGCAGCAGCAGCTTTTGCCTTTTCCATCTGTCGGGGAACATCCCCTCCAGAAGGCACTGGTTGAAGATGGCAGCTACTTCAGTCGCCAGCAACGCCAGGGTCAATTTGGTCGCCCTGTTCGGGATCGCGTCCGGTCCCGACGCCTTCTTGGGCTTTAAGTTCCTACCGGCCTGGAGCACCTCCGCTTCCGTGACCCAGTGGATGATTCCTGGCTCCGTGATGGGAAAATGCACGACCTGACCTCCGTGCGGAAACAGGGCGCTGACTATCTTCTCCACGGATTCCGGGTCAGAAGGAGCTTTGCCACCCGGGTTGAGTCTCCTCACCACCAATGTATAGGCTCCTCCCCATGGGTCATCATCGGCAGCATTGCACAGCTTGAGAAAGCATTCCCGCTTGCTGTCCCTGATGGCGGTTTTTAGGTCCTTCTTAGCGGTCGCTGCACGCCGTGAGGCGCGGAGTGCCTTTGGCACGCTGCAGCAGCCTCCTGTTGCGGTGGCAAGTGCGGCGCAGGTCGGCGATCTCCTCGCTCCACCAGAACACCGGAGAGTGGTGCTGCCGGAATATCCTTCTTTGCAACATGCTATGGTTGCAGGCACCTTCCACCGCGTCCGCGAACTTGTTGGCCGTCACGTTCGCTCCGTCAGCCTCGTCTGCCGCAAATCCCTCAAGGGCAAGTGCGAAAGCGTGTGGCCTGAACGTGTCCTGCCGGAACGCCTTCCTGGCCACTGGCAGTGCGCCCCTCGGTCGGCCTACGCCGCCTATCGAGCACTCAATGGCTTCGTGGTCGCTAGCAGTGTAGGCCTCGCTGATCCTCCACCTTGCGTGGCTGGCCAGCGCGCTACTGGCAAAGGTGTGGTCGATAATTGACCCCGCACCTGCCCTGCTGAAGGTCTGCCGGGAGCCTTCGTTTAGAAGGACAACCTCCAGCACCGCTCGGCCTCTGGCATTGGTCCGGGGGGACCCCCATTCCATGGCCCAGGCGTTGAAGTCGCCACCGACCACCACTCTGCACCTTCCTTGCAGGTCGCTGCGTAGCTCGTCCAGGATCCTGCAGTAAGACTCCAGCGAGAGGATGGGTGCCAGGTAGCAGCTGTAAACCCAGTAGCCGCCAACGTTGGCTCGGACGAAACCCTCGGCCGACCTTATGTCCCGCATCTGCAGGCTCTCCAGACCGCAGAGCCAAAGGGCAGCCCTGCCTGAGCTGTCCGTTGTCCAGTCGCTGCTGCTGCCTACCCTGTAGGGTTCGCTGAGGACTGCCACCTCCGAGCCAAGCTCGCGAACCGTCTGCGCCAGGAGATCCTGCGCCGCTCTGCAGTGATTCAGGTTCAGCTGAATCAACTGCATCTGGATGTGTGTTTCCCGTTCCCGTTGCCTGCGGCTGGGCATCCTTTGCCGCCTGCCTGGTGCCTCGTGTCCTTCTCACCGGCCGCTGAGCAGATGAAGCATGATGCCTCCTGCCTGCACTCTGCTGCCCTGTGCCCCGGCTTGCCGCATTTGATGCAGCAGCCGCTCCTGTCCACTGGGTTATTGCAGTGGACCGCAATGTGCCCCAGTTCCAGGCATCTGAAGCACCTCGGTGGGCCTTGCCTCTCCCGGATCCTGCAGATGGTCCATCCGATCCGCACTTCTCCACGGTGGAGGACAGCCTTGCCCAAGGGGACCGGCAAGCTGAACACCGCCGATTGGGTCTCTGCGTACCCGCGGCGCATGCTACGAACCTTGATCCGTTCCGGCTGGATGTTAAATTGGCCCGCGATGGCTGCGCAGACCTCCTCCTTCGTGGTGATGGAGTCGATGTTGCGCAACTCTAGGACGATCACCTTCGAATCTTCCGTCGTGGCGCTCACCGACGCTGCTTCTCCAAGCACTTTCTCGATGCTCTCTTTCATGGCCTCAGCGCTCTCAACGCTGCCTTTGGCCACCTCAAGGAGCAGGTTGCCGTTGGTGGTACGGCGAACCTTGGAGACGCAACTCCCCAGTTCCGACAGCTGCCTGTCTTCCCTCCTGGTCACCATGGCGAGCACCTCGCTGTACGACATGCCTCGTGCCTGCACAATGACGGCGTCAGGACGGGTGCGGCGCGCTGGCCTTGGCCTTTTCTCGACCACCTTCCAGTCGTTTTCTGGAATCCCGTGGCTCTCGGGCTTCCGGGCGGCCGTGTGCGGCGCCGCGGGAACTTGCGCCTCCACACGGGGCTTCTTGGGCGCTTTTGCGCCTTTCGCTTGCGGAGCGCCGGCTGGAGGGGCCACCGAAGCCGATGGTCCGGGCTCGAGCTGCTGGCTTAGCCGTCGCCAAGGTTCCGTTTGGGCTGCCACCTCCCTCTTCCACACCGTCAGAGTCTGCTGCTCTTTGTCCACGCCGCGTGTTTTCAGGGCGCAGGTTGGGCAGACGGTAGCGGCGACTTGGCTCTCCTGCCTGCCGCTGTCACCCTCGGCGGCTACTAGACTCGCCTTGAGGATGCTGGAGTGGAGGGCCGTCATCTTCGCGAACGTCTCCCTCATGGCGATGGTGATGTGCCGCAGGGATTTGTCCATTATCTTGGCGTACACCTCCTGCAGCATGCTCCCCAGCTCCTGGAGATCCTGCAGACACGCCGCCTCCCGCGATGCCTTGCTCTTTTTAGCCGGCGTTGTTCTTTGTGAACTTGCCGGGCTGGCAGGGTCTCGTGACCTCTTGGGGGTCGGCGTTGCGCCTGCACCCGTTCTCTGCCCGTCTTCTAGGGCTCCGAGCGGTGGGGGCGATCTTGAGAGCTTATTGCTCTTTTTGAACGCCGCCGCATCGTCCACTTCCCTTGCATGGCAAGGCGACCTTGCCAGCGCCGAGCCACCCACGAAGGGGTTGCCTTCTTCCATAGCCGGCTGAACGGCCTACACAGGGCTCCCACGGTGGCCAAGGATTTCCCCCTGGCTCTACGACGGGGGTTATACCGCCCCTTCTCGGTCCCCGACGTCCCTTGTTCGGGACACCGCCTTGGCGGGGGATCGGAATTTGGTCAGGACCGCGACCTTGTCCCACTGGCCAGCTGCGCAGCCGCCCGCGGCCTCGGGCAAAAGCCTGCTGTTTTAAATTAAATTAAATTTAAATTTAAAACAGGCTATGGCGGGAACAAGCTTAACCACTCGCGTTTTACAGCACTGGAAGCGTTGTGCTGTTAAGCGCGACTGTTATCGAGCTTCCACCGGCGTTGTACAACACTGCGATCAGTATGAGATCAGCTGTGGTTGTTTACTTCAGAAAACGCGGGGAAAAGTGGTTTGCGAAAATGTGGAAAAAGAGCAGAGAAAGGAGAAAGGCGATTTGAGTGGAAGAGGGGCGACAGACGCCCCTCCCCTTACCCTCGGGTTCCTCTGATGGGAAATAGGTGCCCAGATTTCTACGGCCGGCAAGTCTGCCAGGGCGCATCCAGGGACCGTCCAGGTATGTAACCGCGTCCCGAGGAGTCTCGCACTGCACTTCGATTCTAATTTCAGGCTAACTGGCCGCTTGCACCGGCTTATGATGGAAATCAAGCGGAGCGCGGTAAGAAAGCAACCTGCCACTTCACTGTGAAATGTATATGTATATATGTATGTGTAAATTAATTAAATATATGGTGCAAATCCCTCGCCGCGGTCTCCGGCGTAGGTTGCAGGTAACAGGGGGTTCCTCTGTTACTGGAAGGCAGGGCGGTTGCCGCAGACCTCTTCTCCTAGATTGGGAGATATGGTGGGAGAACGTCTCTCCGTTGTTGACTGCCCTTAAGGCTAGCCAACCAATTAAATGATAACAGCAGTAGCTGGAGTTGATTGAAGTAGTTTATTAAGTACAAAATCAAACTGAACTTAAGGCTAACAAAATATGAAACTCACAGCGGCCACTCCAACGGGTAGTGTTTGCCGGCTATGCACGGGCTTCCGGCCAGACGCTGTGTCAGCAGTTTGGCCGGAGCGAGTCTTCGGACGATCGGTCGTAGCCGTTCCACAGGTGGAACGGACTGTAATGGAATGTTCTATTGTTTTTTCTTTATTGATATTGCCCGTCCGGCAATGCCCACGGCCCACTGTATGCTTCGGATGGTATGTGTCTGTATGTATGGCTGGGCGAAAAACCAAGCCGGCGAACCCAAGAGCACAGCAACAACAACAATTTCACTGCCGCTGCTGATGCCGATGCTAAGCGAGATAATGGATATACATATATGTTGTGACGTTCAGTCAAGCCTCGGGTAGGTCAGGGCTGGCCAGGATCATCCAGGACATTTATTTGATTCAGGAAAGTGGTGCTAGAAAGGGAAATTCCGACCCGAGCCCCAGTAATAACGCTGGTTTTAACCTTAACTAGGCTTACAATATATATATATTAGGGCGGGTCGATTTGTATGGAGGCAAAAAAGTCGCATAAGCGGCACGGAAATTCATGTTCTGGGGATCAAAATAAGCAACTTTGCCCAAAGAACCATACCTCTAAAATGCATTCTGATGTTCCCCTTTTTGATGCAAAGAAAAATCTCTTTTGATCAGTAGAGAAATTCAGTTTTGACCCATTTAGAGAGCCCCAATCGAGTCCAAATGTATGACCGACCCCACTACTTTTCGATGGCCGATCCACTCATGCTAGTGGCGTACCCCCTAGACCGCCCTAGACCCCCAATAGACCACCCCCTACAAAGATGTTCCAAAATCACCATTATTAGCACGGTGCATGAAAAAAAAACTATGAAATGCCTAATTTAGGGAAGAAAACATTATTTTTCAAGAACATACTTATGTAAATTCAAAAATTAATTGAAACACGCATGGATTTTAATGGTTTTTCTCCTACATTATAACTTTGCCAATTATCAACAAATTTTCATATAATTTGAGATATGGCCATTTTGTATTATTCTAGAATTTCGGTTTTAATTTTATCAAAATCTGACTACTATATCATATAGCTGCCATAGGAATATGTGCAATTAATTTATTTTGAAAGCTTTGTTGCTAGCAACATTTAGTTGTTGCGCAACATTTTTCACTGTCAACATGTTTCGCTCAACATTTATATTATCGAAAAACACGCGAAAGCGAAAGGAACCGCAATCCTTAAATGTATATTAAATTTTATTTACTTACTGCAAGGGTATTTAAACTTCGGCTTCCCGAAGTTAGCTTCCTTTCTTGTTTTCATTGACAAATGTAGGAGAAAAACCATTAAAATCCATGCGTGTTTCAATTAATTTTTGAATTTACATAAGTATGTTCTTGAAAAATAATGTTTTCTTCCCTAAATTAGGCATTTCATAGTTTTTTTTTCATGCACCGTGCTAATAATGGTGATTTTGGAACATCTTTGTAGGGGGTGGTCTATTGGGGGTCTAGGGGCGGTCTAGGGGTACGCCACTAGCATGAGTGGATCGGCCATCGAAAAGTAGTGGGGTCGGTCATACATTTGGACTCGATTGGGGCTCTCTAAATGGGTCAAAACTGAATTTCTCTACTGATCAAAAGAGATTTTTCTTTGCATCAAAAAGGGGAACATCAGAATGCATTTTAGAGGTATGGTTCTTTGGGCAAAGTTGCTTATTTTGATCCCCAGAACATGAATTTCCGTGCCGCTTATGCGATTTTTAAATCGACCCGCCCTAATATATATATATATAGTTTATTGATATTAGTGACAGAGTAATTATTTCCGGAGCCGGGGTTCCGACCAACAAGCGTCCGTGTCCCGCGGAAGGGGTCTCGTGTCCGGGGTCCGTGGAGGTGGCTTCCTGCCGTCCGGGTGGGAGGATTGGGGATTCCGCGATGCGCCCCTGGCCTTCGGGAAGACGTGGTATGGGTCAATTGAGACGAGACCGTCAATAAGGATACGTAGCGTTAATGGATAAGGACGGAACCGTCAGCAGGACGAAGCCGTCAGCGGGTTTGCGAGAATTAGGACGAAGGCGTCAACGATGTATGAGAAATAGGACGGAGCCGTCTGCAGGACGAAGCCGTCAGCGTGTTGCGGAATTAGGACGAAGCCGTCAGCGATATACGAGAAATAGGACGACGCCGTCTGCAGGACGAAGCCGTCAGCGATGTATGAGAAATAGGACGAAGCCGTCTGCCGGACGAAGCCGTCAGCGATGTATGAGAAATAGGACGAAGCCGTCTGCAGGACGAAGCCGTCAGCGTGTTGCGAGAATTAGGACGAAGCCGTCAACGATATACGAGAAATAGGACGAAGCCGTCTGCAGGACGAAGCCGTCAGCGAGGTATGCGAGAAATAGGACGAAGCCGTCTGCAGGACGAAGCCGTCAGCGAGGTACGAGAGAAATAGGACGAAGCCGTCTGCAGGACGAAGCCGTCAGCAAGGTATGCGAGAAATAGGACGAAGCCGTCTGCAGGACGAAGCCGTCAGCAAGGTATGCGAGAAATAGGACGAAGCCGTCTGCAGGACGAAGCCGTCAGCGAGGTACGAGAGAAATAGGACGAAGCCGTCTGCAGGACGAAGCCGTCAGCGAGGTACGAGAGAAATAGGACGAAGCCGTCTGCAGGACGAAGCCGTCAGCGAGGTATGCGAGAAATAGGACGAAGCCGTCTGCAGGACGAAGCCGTCAGCGAGGTACGAGAGAAATAGGACGAAGCCGTCTGCAGGACGAAGCCGTCAGCAAGGTATGCGAGAAATAGGACGAAGCCGTCTGCAGGACGAAGCCGTCAGCAAGGTATGCGAGAAATAGGACGAAGCCGTCTGCAGGACGAAGCCGTCAGCAAGGTATGCGAGAAATAGGACGAAGCCGTCTGCAGGACGAAGCCGTCAGTGAGGTACGAGAGAAATAGGACGAAGCCGTCTGCGGGACGAAACCGTCAGCGAGATATGAGAAAATAGGACGAAGCCGTCTGCAGGACGAAGCCGTCAGCGAAAGACTTAGTATTGAAATATAGACTTAGTATGGAAAAATAGGACGAAGCCGTCAACCGATACCTAGTATAGTTAAGTCTTACTCCTTTGTTACCGCTGCTTCCAGTCCCTTAGTTGCTGCTTGCTGCTTGCTTGCTGCTTGCTTCCACCTTGGTCGACTCCGACCACCCAATGATAGCTCTGAGGCTAGCGGCCGGCTTTATATAGCGCTTGGCGGGTTTTAGTGTGCCTGCACGGGCCGTGGATTTGCCCGAATAGTGTGGCAGCTGCCTGGGAATTTGCCCGACTTAGTGTGGCCAGTGCCTTTGTTCGTTGGGGCGGGCGCGCGCACCGTGTTTGAATTTGAATGTCTTTATCGTTGGGTGGTTGTTTATGGGTTTGGGGTTATTAGTTATTTACAGTGGTTATTATTTATTTACTTAGTTTAATTATTATTTATTTACAGTCGGAGTTGTTTATTATTTATTTAGCTTATTCTTATTATTTATATACAGTTCGTGTTATTATTTATTTAGTTATTTGTGCGCCCCGCGTCACAATGTATATGTATAAATGCACAGACAATTATGAACAGCGTTGTTGGTTTTGTTTCAGAATTTTAATATTTTATTTTTTCAGTTGCGGAATAAATATTGTACAATGGCGAAAGAGGAAAATTTGCAGTGGACTGTATTTAATAGAGATCGATGTAGATAAATGTAGAAAAAATGTATAAATTCCCGCGGAGACGAACAAATATGTACGGAGGAATGCACTTTTTATTTTATTTTTGCAGTTGCGGAATAAATATTGTACAATGGCGAAAAGGAAAATTTGCAGTGGACTGTATTAAATATAGATCGATGTAGATAAATGTAGACAAATGTATAAATTCCCGCGGAGTCGAACAAATACATATGTATGTACGGAGGAATGCACTTTTTATTTTATTTTATATTTTGCAGTTGCGGAATATGTACATAAATATTTGTATAGCGAAAAGGTAGAAGACGGGATGTGTGAATTTATACGGGCGTTAGGAAAATTTGCAGTGGGCTGGATTAAATGCAAATAACTGTAGAAAAAATGTATAAATTCCCGCGGAGTCGGAAAAAATATGTAAGTAATGGACTGTACATATTCCGTTTATGATGTTGATGTACGCCAAAAAGACTAAGGAAGATGGCGGCGAGAAAAAGGAGACGGCGTTGGAAAATGGACAAATGTAAAAAAACTTCCAAGTTGCCGTGATGTCGGGGACTCGGACTCGGAGTTGACAGGAAAATTTTGCAGCAGTCTGAGCGAAATTGGATATTCGAACAGCTGCTGAAGACCGGCACTTTGGGCTGAAAGGATGGAGTCTCGTACTTATCTTATTTTTCGTGACGGAGAAATCACCGGAGCTGCTAATGTATGGGCTGATCCGGCTCGAAGGACCAATGTTTGGAGGGGGGTGGCTTCCTTCCGTAGAAAAATAAGCGCGGAAAAGTGGCGGCGTCTCTACGCAGTCGAAGAAAGAAAAATCGGCGAAATAAACGAAGACGGGGACGTCGAGCAGCACTTCACTTTTATTTGACTTCAGTTTGATGACTAAATGCTAGCTTACATTCTAGAACCCGAACTCCCGCCTGCACAACATACGGAGAGCGGGAGAACGAAAACAGTCGAAGGCGAGCAGTCCCGAAGTTCGCCTAGCGACGAAGACCGATCATTGCAGCGGCAGAGCAGAGAGGAAAGCTCTGCGAGCAGCGGGGGGCCCTTGGCCTGAACAGTGTCTTTTGTTGTTTTAAAATATTACATTATATATAATATTTTGGGGTCTCTGGCAGGAAGGTACTGTCATCCAATTGGGTCTTTTGGGCAGATACCATGCGAATTTTAAATAATTGCAGGTGTCAAAGGACCTAGGAAGACAATTAAAAACCTGGCCAGAGTAAGCAGAAATTGCTTAATTAAATACATCTGCAGTTTGTTATAAGGATGACTAGAACAGACCCGAGCATTAGCGTAAAACGCCAAGGCCGAGAATGTCTTTTCAACAAATTCTTAATTATCTTTGAAAATTGTACATTTTGATTCAGGGAGTATCTGAGTTTGACACTCAGGTCCTGTAAGATATGATCAAGCCATGAAGAGAGCCCTATTAATATATCCCGAAATTGTATAAAAATAGTACTAAGGGTTAGATTTGTGAGTGAACACTCTTATGAACACCTATTCAAATGTTTGTATAATTTTTTGTTATTAGATAATATAACATCCTCATTCCTTCAGGCAGCACATCCATTCCATCCCCGCCGAGATACGGCTCCTGCACCAGCGTGAACATTGAGCACGTTCTCCTGAGACGGACTCTGAGCTCGATGGTCGCGGCTCGGCCTCGACCACAGTTCGCTTGGGTGAAGCTATAAATTAGTGTCTAGCTTGCACCCTCGCTAGCACCGCTCCGTATATCGGGCACTCACCCGAGAGCATATGATGCCCTGAGGGCTGCCCCCGATGACGGCAGTTCCGGCAGTCCACCGGATTCTGGCACTTAGCCGCGGCAAACATTGGCCTTCTAACGGCACTCACCGACCTTGTGGTCGAAGCCCACGCATCTGTGGCATGCGTATGTGCGGACCTGCGATCGACACCGGAACGAGAACCATTTTATGTAGACTCTCCCTACATCGAGCTTGGCCATAGCCTTCTCGTTCACCTCCAGCGTCATGTTTACAGTGGCGCCATCGGTTGCCGACCACGCCTTGGTCACCAGGTGCCCTGATCGTTTGAACTCCGCAGCCGTCATCTCGTCATCGAAGTTGTTTTCGTGGAGCTCCTTCATGAACTCCTCCGGACCGATTGCCGTATCGACGTCATACACGACGATCTTAGGCTTCTCGGCAACATTCTGGGCCACGTTCAGCCCGACTTCGGTGAACTTGCTGGACGCCTCAACCTTCTTGAGCTCTCCGACCGAGGGTGTGTGGATGATCGCACCACCTTTTCGGAGCTCTCGGACCTCGTGCAAACGCACTCCTAAGGAAGGTGCCACCAAGGTGAGCACCTTCTCGGCTATCGCCTTCCCCGATAGCGCTGGGTCATCGCACTTCACGACCGCTGACCACGTCTCGCGAACCTTGCTGGTCCGCGGGGCAGCGATGGGGGCGACCTGAGGCAACTGGGGAAAGTCCGATAGGGCGGCAGTCCCCCTGGACAGGTTCGGCTGCGGCGGAGGCGGCATAGCCAGCCGCGTCTCCAGTTCTCCACACCTGAGCATCAGCGCCAGCACCAGCTCGTCATAGCGCCTGATGGCCAGCGAGAGCTCGTCAGTGTTGACCGCTCCAAGACTGCAAAAGCTCTTCCGCACCAATCGCTGCGTGACCGACAACTCCGCCATCATGGCTGCTTGCCCAGCACGGGCGGCAGCGGTGGCAGCAGCGGCGGGGGCGGCAGCAGCGGGGCTGACGGCGGGGACAGCGGCGGGGACAGCGGCGGGGACAGCATCGGGGTCAGCAACAGGGGCAGCAACGGGGTTCGCGGCGCGGAAAGCCGCGCGGGTAGCAGCGAGGCGAGCAGCAATGGCGGCATCGGCAGCGGTAGCGGCAGCGGCAGCGGCTCCTCCAGCGACGAGAATGGCTCGTCCAGCACACCGACGGCCTCCGGGACGCCTTGACTGGCCAGGGCGACCAGTTTCGCCTGCGTCGCCGTCGCACTCTTGGCCTTTCGGCCTCTCCGTTTTCCCTCTCTGCCCGACCTCGCAGAGCCAACGCTCATGGCGCTCGCACTGCTGTCGCTCTCCATTACAAAGCTGCTTGCGGTATCACTCACCTCAAAAGCTGCTTGCTCTATCACGCAGGACTCTGGCTCCACCTATAGGGCACAGCAGCGCCATCTACGCGAATGCAACCGTTCAGCGAAGACACGAACCGCGACGCTTTTCCGAATGCAACCGTTCAG
Organism: Drosophila aff. chauvacae BK-2020; assembly: GCA_018903765.1. Lineage (NCBI taxonomy): Eukaryota > Metazoa > Arthropoda > Insecta > Diptera > Drosophilidae > Drosophila > Drosophila aff. chauvacae BK-2020. Next base: position 921,939 of record JAEIGO010000862.1, read on the forward strand.
CAAACCAGCTGCTCAACAGCTGATCCGAAAGCTTAGCACTCGAGCACGTGCCCTCAATGGAAAATTTCCAAATATAAAAATGGAAATATTTCGCAACTAAACGTTCCTCACTCCCGAAAATATGTTCACTATTTCCGCGGAGCACTTATTCACCGATATTTATTTATTTTTATTACTTTTTATTTATTGTTTCGCGAGGGAAGCTCAGTTTTTCGCACTATAAATCACGAGCGTACCGAAACACGTCCGTCGTTGACCCATTCATGCGCGTCAATAATATTTCCTCCTTCGTCGTCGTTGATAAAAAATTTGTTTCTGCTGTTTGCTGCTTCAGCTCCTGCTGAAATGGAAAAAGCACCCGAGTTTCTCCTGCTGTTTCTCCTGCAATTACTTTTGCCTAATGCGGAGGAGGACCCTGACGTAGAGGGACCTCGCATCGAGGAGGCGCCCGAAGGATTGTCCGACGAGGAGGACATCCTGGAGGGGTACGTCTCTGAGGAGAGCGAGCTCGCGAGGGGCTTGCGCGACGTCGGGATGTCCGAGGAGGAGGACGGGTTGGACGAGCCGACCTCGGACGCCGACATCACTGTGGTGGAGGTCAAGATCAAGCAGCAGAATGTCGCTGACGTTCTTGCAAATCAACCTCCACCACAGTAACGCAGCTTCCGCTGCCCTTCTAGTCCACCTGTCAGAAGGTGGTACCGACGCTGTCCTTATCCAGGAGCCCTGGATCTGTGGCGACAGAATCCGTGGGCTGAGGGCAGCCGGCTATAGGCTATACGCAGCCGTAACAACAGGTAAATCGCGAGCCTGCATACTCGCTAGGAAAGACTTAACTCTTTTCTTGCTTCCCAATTTCAGCAATGAAGACATTATAACCGCATGTCTAGAGGGACCAAACGGTTCCCTCCGGATATGCGTTGCATACCTGGGGCACGATCAGGACCCCATCCCCCCAACCCTGAAGCATGTAACCGAGGACAGTAGGAGACTGGGCCTGGGTCTCATCATCGGGTGCGACGCGAACGCCCACCACCATCAGTGGGGCAGCACTAACACCAATGACAGGGGTGAGTCTCTTTTTGATTTTATCCTTGCATCCAACTTGCTGGTGGGAAACTCAGGTAATGAACCCACCTTTATAATTAAAAATCGCAGGGAGGTATTGGATATCACCCTTCTATCTGAATCCCTTAGGGATAACCTTAAGTCATGGAGGGTGCTGGAGAAGCACTCTTTCTCTGACCACAGATACATTTGGTTCACGCTAGGCTTCGACAGGTTCAATCCAGTTACCTTTCGGAACCCCCGGAGAACCGACTGGGAGAAATACAGGTCCCAACTAAATAGGATCCTCAAACCCCCTCCAGACCCAACCCACTCGGACTACTGTCCAGAGGGGCTGGAGCGCCTCGTAAAGACCTTTACCGATGCTTGTAGCAAGGCTCTGGATAGGTCCTGCCCCCAAAGTAGGAAGGGGGGGGACACTGGGAAAAAGCCACCGTGGTGGTGCAAAGAACTAGGCAGCCTCAAGAAGACCGCGAGGCAGTCCTTCAACCTAGCGAAGAACGTCAACACAGACGAATCGTGGCGCCTCTACAAAACCAACCTGTCCCTATACAACAGGGAATTAAGAAAGGCCAAAAGGAGGGCCTGGTCCGACTTCTGCTCGGGAATCCAGCACCACTCTGAGGCGTCTAGGCTGCGGAAGGTCCTCTCGACGACGCCATCTAACCCGGGCTTCGTCAAGCGCCCCGACGACAGCGAGGACCTCCAGTGAGGAAACCCTTGGGGTTTTCCTGGACGTCCATTTCCCCTCTAGCTCTTTCCAGAGCAGCCCACCTAACCCCCCGACTCGGCGGGGTCCGTCCGAAATGGCATACCTTCTTTCTGATAGGAACATTAGATGGGCAATAAACAGCTTTAGCCCATACAAATCCCCAGGGGTGGACGGCATCATACCTACACAGCTTAGCTACGCAGCTGAGCGCTCCACGTCCTGGCTTCGCCTGATATTCTCGATTATTCTAGACACAGGGGTCATTCCAAGTGGATGGCTCCGCTCAAAAGTTGTTTTCATCCCCAAGGCAGGCAAGCCATCGCATTGCACGCCTAAGGATTACAGGCCGATAAGCCTCTCCTCGTTTCTACTCAAGACGCTGGAGAGACTCATCAGTCTACATCTCAGAACTAATATTCCCCAATCATCCTTATCAGGATCACAACACGCGTATAGGAGGGGCAGATCGACAGAGACAGCACTCCATTCGCTTACCACCAACATAGAAAAATCGCTCCACGAAAAGGAGTTCACATTCGTCGCCTTCTTGGATATAGAGGGCGCTTTCAACAACATCCTTCCAGGTTCAATCACATCAGCACTGACTAAGCTGGGGATTGATCAACACTCGGTGGGTCTCATTGACCGGATCTTGCGCAGCAGAACGGTGGAGGCAACACTGGGAGGGTCAACCATCTCCAGACAAGTCAACAGAGGCACACCTCAGGGCGGAGTCCTCTCCCCTCTCCTATGGAATGTGGCGGTCAATGAACTGCTTCAGGGCATAGAAGAGGGCGGCTGTCGTGTCGTGGCCTACGCGGATGATGTCGCCTTGGCGTTCACGGGAAAATTCCCGCAGACACTCTGTGACAGGATGAGCGAAAGCCTTCGGTTTCTGACGGACTGGACTGCAAAGTCTGGTCTGGGAGTAAACCCAGCGAAGACTGAACTAGTCCTTTTTACCAGGAAATACAAAATCCCCAAAATGATAACCCCTAAACTCTGCGGGGTACCCCTCACCCTCAAAAATAAGGCCAAATATCTAGGTCTTATCCTGGACAGGAAGCTCAATTGGTCCCTTAACACGGATGAAAGGGCCAAAAAGGCTACAATCGCGCTATACACCTGCCGCAAGGCTATCGGGTTAAAATGGGGTATGACCTCAAAAATTGTCCGTTGGCTTTACACGGCTATTATTCGCCCAATACTCCTCTACGGGGTGGCTATTTGGTGGCCAGCTCTAAAGCGGCCCACCTGCCTGGGCACGTTTAGAAAAATCCAACGCATGGCCGAGATCTGCATGACAGGCGGCCTCCGCACGACCCCGGAAGACGCTCTGGACGTTCTCCTGGATATCCTCCCAATAGAAATAATGGTAGAGATGACCGCGTCACTCTCGGCACTAAGGCTGAAGGGCGCGGGTCTGTGGAGGCGATCGAGTTTCGGGCACACGAATCTCGACACTGCCCCACACCTTACTGAGGGAAACACAGACTACTGTGTCCCCGCTGAACACCCTACCACACCCTTCCAGGCTTACATCCCCGACAGAGAGGAATGGAACCTTGGACCTCCTGGACCTCTACGGTCCCTTCACATTTACACGGATGGCTCAAAATTGGACGGCCGGGTGGGAGGAGGTATATACTCCGAGCACCTGGGAGTTAGCGTCTCTTTTAGGCTACCCGACCATTGCAGCGTCTTTCAGGCGGAGGTTTACGCCATTAAAGAAGCTATTGATCGGCTCCCCCCCACCAGGGTCAGAGCTCCCATATGTATATTCTCTGACAGTCAGGCCGCCCTGAAGTCACTTGAAGCCATCTCTTCAAACTCTAAGACCATTAACGCCTGCCGCAGATCTCTTAACGAGATGGCGGAGCAGTACGACCTCCACCTCATATGGGTCCCAGGACATAGGGACATCGAGGGCAACTGCGTTGCCGATGAGCTGGCCCGGCAGGGTACAACCTCCCCTCTTCTCCCGGAGAGGGAGTCAGTTGACATGCCCTTGGCCACTCGCAGACTTCTCTGTAAGGAGTACTTCCACCTCCTCGTGGACAGGAAATGGGAAAACCTAATCACCTGCCGCCAGGCTAGAATGATCTGGCCACGCCGATCAGCGAAACGCTCATTGGAGCTATTTTCATTAAGCAGGGAAAGCTGCGCCCTTGCCGTCAGGGCTCTTACTGGTCACTGGCTACTTGGAACACATGCGTCCAGGCTGTCAGTGCACCATAACGACTTCTGTAGAAGCTGTAGGGATGAGGAGGAGGAGCAGACCGCCCTTCACCTCCTCTGCCACTGTCCGGCCCTAAGCAAACGTAGACTGCAGTATCTGGGCTTCCCCACCCTTGTGGATCTCGCAGAGCTAAGCGAGACATCACCGAGGCAGTTAACCCGATTCATCCAAGGATCGGGTTGGGCCTCTCTCAAGTAAGGATTCGTTATCGGCCCATGAGAACCTGCACTGGACGGGGGATCTAAGCCTACGCGGAATCACAAAGAGCCACCTCAGGCTCAAGTGGATGGACCGGCTCTCTTGAGTCGGCCATCACCGCCTTAACCTAACCTAACCTCCTAGGGCCGCTGAAGGGGGTGAAGAAATGTCTGGCTAATGAACAATCGTTTCTCTTCCATGGAGTGAGAACGATCCCATAGTGAAATAATAGTCCTCCAGTGTATGCCAAGATTTTTACCAAATTTTTGTAGAGTTTTCTGCCGTTAAGAAAAAAATAGCCGAAACATGGGGAACTCCATAAACAATGGCTCTAATCTAAGACCGCTACAAAGTCCCGTCCGCCAAATTCAGTTTAGTCCATTAAAAGCTGCAATAAAGCGGCCACAGCCTATATTCCCACAGCATCAAAGATACCATGGAGGCTCTGTGGCTGAAAGTTAACGTTAACGACTTACTATTTCCAGGTTATAGTGCAACATATTATGGGGCTACTGCTAGCCAATCGGGAATCCAGCACCACTCTGAGGCGTCTAGGCTGCGGAAGGTCCTCTCGACGACGCCATCTAACCCGGGCTTCGTCAAGCGCCCCGACGACAGCGAGGACCTCCAGTGAGGAAACCCTTGGGGTTTTCCTGGACGTCCATTTCCCCTCTAGCTCTTTCCAGAGCAGCCCACCTAACCCCCCGACTCGGCGGGGTCCGTCCGAAATGGCATACCTTCTTTCTGATAGGAACATTAGATGGGCAATAAACAGCTTTAGCCCATACAAATCCCCAGGGGTGGACGGCATCATACCTACACAGCTTAGCTACGCAGCTGAGCGCTCCACGTCCTGGCTTCGCCTGATATTCTCGATTATTCTAGACACAGGGGTCATTCCAAGTGGATGGCTCCGCTCAAAAGTTGTTTTCATCCCCAAGGCAGGCAAGCCATCGCATTGCACGCCTAAGGATTACAGGCCGATAAGCCTCTCCTCGTTTCTACTCAAGACGCTGGAGAGACTCATCAGTCTACATCTCAGAACTAATATTCCCCAATCATCCTTATCAGGATCACAACACGCGTATAGGAGGGGCAGATCGACAGAGACAGCACTCCATTCGCTTACCACCAACATAGAAAAATCGCTCCACGAAAAGGAGTTCACATTCGTCGCCTTCTTGGATATAGAGGGCGCTTTCAACAACATCCTTCCAGGTTCAATCACATCAGCACTGACTAAGCTGGGGATTGATCAACACTCGGTGGGTCTCATTGACCGGATCTTGCGCAGCAGAACGGTGGAGGCAACACTGGGAGGGTCAACCATCTCCAGACAAGTCAACAGAGGCACACCTCAGGGCGGAGTCCTCTCCCCTCTCCTATGGAATGTGGCGGTCAATGAACTGCTTCAGGGCATAGAAGAGGGCGGCTGTCGTGTCGTGGCCTACGCGGATGATGTCGCCTTGGCGTTCACGGGAAAATTCCCGCAGACACTCTGTGACAGGATGAGCGAAAGCCTTCGGTTTCTGACGGACTGGACTGCAAAGTCTGGTCTGGGAGTAAACCCAGCGAAGACTGAACTAGTCCTTTTTACCAGGAAATACAAAATCCCCAAAATGATAACCCCTAAACTCTGCGGGGTACCCCTCACCCTCAAAAATAAGGCCAAATATCTAGGTCTTATCCTGGACAGGAAGCTCAATTGGTCCCTTAACACGGATGAAAGGGCCAAAAAAGGCTACAATCGCGCTATACACCTGCCGCAAGGCTATCGGGTTAAAATGGGGTATGACCTCAAAAATTGTCCGTTGGCTTTACACGGCTATTATTCGCCCAATACTCCTCTACGGGGTGGCTATTTGGTGGCCAGCTCTAAAGCGGCCCACCTGCCTGGGCACGTTTAGAAAAATCCAACGCATGGCCGAGATCTGCATGACAGGCGGCCTCCGCACGACCCCGGAAGACGCTCTGGACGTTCTCCTGGATATCCTCCCAATAGAAATAATGGCAGAGATGACCGCGTCACTCTCGGCACTAAGGCTGAAGGGCGCGGGTCTGTGGAGGCGATCGAGTTTCGGGCACACGAATCTCGACACTGCCCCACACCTTACTGAGGGAAACACAGACTACTGTGTCCCCGCTGAACACCCTACCACACCCTTCCAGGCTTACATCCCCGACAGAGAGGAATGGAACCTTGGACCTCCTGGACCTCTACGGTCCCTTCACATTTACACGGATGGCTCAAAATTGGACGGCCGGGTGGGAGGAGGTATATACTCCGAGCACCTGGGAGTTAGCGTCTCTTTTAGGCTACCCGACCATTGCAGCGTCTTTCAGGCGGAGGTTTACGCCATTAAAGAAGCTATTGATCGGCTCCCCCCCACCAGGGTCAGAGCTCCCATATGTATATTCTCTGACAGTCAGGCCGCCCTGAAGTCACTTGAAGCCATCTCTTCAAACTCTAAGACCATTAACGCCTGCCGCAGATCTCTTAACGAGATGGCGGAGCAGTACGACCTCCACCTCATATGGGTCCCAGGACATAGGGACATCGAGGGCAACTGCGTTGCCGATGAGCTGGCCCGGCAGGGTACAACCTCCCCTCTTCTCCCGGAGAGGGAGTCAGTTGACATGCCCTTGGCCACTCGCAGACTTCTCTGTAAGGAGTACTTCCACCTCCTCGTGGACAGGAAATGGGAAAACCTAATCACCTGCCGCCAGGCTAGAATGATCTGGCCACGCCGATCAGCGAAACGCTCATTGGAGCTATTTTCATTAAGCAGGGAAAGCTGCGCCCTTGCCGTCAGGGCTCTTACTGGTCACTGGCTACTTGGAACACATGCGTCCAGGCTGTCAGTGCACCATAACGACTTCTGTAGAAGCTGTAGGGATGAGGAGGAGGAGCAGACCGCCCTTCACCTCCTCTGCCACTGTCCGGCCCTAAGCAAACGTAGACTGCAGTATCTGGGCTTCCCCACCCTTGTGGATCTCGCAGAGCTAAGCGAGACATCACCGAGGCAGTTAACCCGATTCATCCAAGGATCGGGTTGGGCCTCTCTCAAGTAAGGATTCGTTATCGGCCCATGAGAACCTGCACTGGACGGGGGATCTAAGCCTACGCGGAATCACAAAGAGCCACCTCAGGCTCAAGTGGATGGACCGGCTCTCTTGAGTCGGCCATCACCGCCTTAACCTAACCTAACCTCCTAGGGCCGCTGAAGGGGGTGAAGAAATGTCTGGCTAATGAACAATCGTTTCTCTTCCATGGAGTGAGAACGATCCCATAGTGAAATAATAGTCCTCCAGTGTATGCCAAGATTTTTACCAAATTTTTGTAGAGTTTTCTGCCGTTAAGAAAAAAATAGCCGAAACATGGGGAACTCCATAAACAATGGCTCTAATCTAAGACCGCTACAAAGTCCCGTCCGCCAAATTCAGTTTAGTCCATTAAAAGCTGCAATAAAGCGGCCACAGCCTATATTCCCACAGCATCAAAGATACCATGGAGGCTCTGTGGCTGAAAGTTAACGTTAACGACTTACTATTTCCAGGTTATAGTGCAACATATTATGGGGCTACTGCTAGCCAATCGGGAATCCAGCACCACTCTGAGGCGTCTAGGCTGCGGAAGGTCCTCTCGACGACGCCATCTAACCCGGGCTTCGTCAAGCGCCCCGACGACAGCGAGGACCTCCAGTGAGGAAACCCTTGGGGTTTCCTGGACGTCCATTTCCCCTCTAGCTCTTTCCAGAGCAGCCCACCTAACCCCCGACTCGGCGGGGTCCGTCCGAAATGGCATACCTTCTTTCTGATAGGAACATTAGATGGGCAATAAACAGCTTTAGCCCATACAAATCCCCAGGGGTGGACGGCATCATACCTACACAGCTTAGCTACGCAGCTGAGCGCTCCACGTCCTGGCTTCGCCTGATATTCTCGATTATTCTAGACACAGGGGTCATTCCAAGTGGATGGCTCCGCTCAAAAGTTGTTTTCATCCCCAAGGCAGGCAAGCCATCGCATTGCACGCCTAAGGATTACAGGCCGATAAGCCTCTCCTCGTTTCTACTCAAGACGCTGGAGAGACTCATCAGTCTACATCTCAGAACTAATATTCCCCAATCATCCTTATCAGGATCACAACACGCGTATAGGAGGGGCAGATCGACAGAGACAGCACTCCATTCGCTTACCACCAACATAGAAAAATCGCTCCACGAAAAGGAGTTCACATTCGTCGCCTTCTTGGATATAGAGGGCGCTTTCAACAACATCCTTCCAGGTTCAATCACATCAGCACTGACTAAGCTGGGGATTGATCAACACTCGGTGGGTCTCATTGACCGGATCTTGCGCAGCAGAACGGTGGAGGCAACACTGGGAGGGTCAACCATCTCCAGACAAGTCAACAGAGGCACACCTCAGGGCGGAGTCCTCTCCCTCTCCTATGGAATGTGGCGGTCAATGAACTGCTTCAGGGCATAGAAGAGGGCGGCTGTCGTGTCGTGGCCTACGCGGATGATGTCGCCTTGGCGTTCACGGGAAAATTCCCGCAGACACTCTGTGACAGGATGAGCGAAAGCCTTCGGTTTCTGACGGACTGGACTGCAAAGTCTGGTCTGGGAGTAAACCCAGCGAAGACTGAACTAGTCCTTTTTACCAGGAAATACAAAATCCCCAAAATGATAACCCCTAAACTCTGCGGGGTACCCCTCACCCTCAAAAATAAGGCCAAATATCTAGGTCTTATCCTGGACAGGAAGCTCAATTGGTCCCTTAACACGGATGAAAGGGCCAAAAAGGCTACAATCGCGCTATACACCTGCCGCAAGGCTATCGGGTTAAAATGGGGTATGACCTCAAAAATTGTCCGTTGGCTTTACACGGCTATTATTCGCCCAATACTCCTCTACGGGGTGGCTATTTGGTGGCCAGCTCTAAAGCGGCCCACCTGCCTGGGCACGTTTAGAAAAATCCAACGCATGGCCGAGATCTGCATGACAGGCGGCCTCCGCACGACCCCCGGAAGACGCTCTGGACGTTCTCCTGGATATCCTCCCAATAGAAATAATGGTAGAGATGACCGCGTCACTCTCGGCACTAAGGCTGAAGGGCGCGGGTCTGTGGAGGCGATCGAGTTTCGGGCACACGAATCTCGACACTGCCCCACACCTTACTGAGGGAAACACAGACTACTGTGTCCCCGCTGAACACCCTACCACACCCTTCCAGGCTTACATCCCCGACAGAGAGGAATGGAACCTTGGACCTCCTGGACCTCTACGGTCCCTTCACATTACACGGATGGCTCAAAATTGGACGGCCGGGTGGGAGGAGGTATATACTCCGAGCACCTGGGAGTTAGCGTCTCTTTTAGGCTACCCGACCATTGCAGCGTCTTTCAGGCGGAGGTTTACGCCATTAAAGAAGCTATTGATCGGCTCCCCCCCACCAGGGTCAGAGCTCCCATATGTATATTCTCTGACAGTCAGGCCGCCCTGAAGTCACTTGAAGCCATCTCTTCAAACTCTAAGACCATTAACGCCTGCCGCAGATCTCTTAACGAGATGGCGGAGCAGTACGACCTCCACCTCATATGGGTCCCAGGACATAGGGACATCGAGGGCAACTGCGTTGCCGATGAGCTGGCCCGGCAGGGTACAACCTCCCCTCTTCTCCCGGAGAGGGAGTCAGTTGACATGCCCTTGGCCACTCGCAGACTTCTCTGTAAGGAGTACTTCCACCTCCTCGTGGACAGGAAATGGGAAAACCTAATCACCTGCCGCCAGGCTAGAATGATCTGGCCACGCCGATCAGCGAAACGCTCATTGGAGCTATTTTCATTAAGCAGGGAAAGCTGCGCCCTTGCCGTCAGGGCTCTTACTGGTCACTGGCTACTTGGAACACATGCGTCCAGGCTGTCAGTGCACCATAACGACTTCTGTAGAAGCTGTAGGGATGAGGAGGAGGAGCAGACCGCCCTTCACCTCCTCTGCCACTGTCCGGCCCTAAGCAAACGTAGACTGCAGTATCTGGGCTTCCCCACCCTTGTGGATCTCGCAGAGCTAAGCGAGACATCACCGAGGCAGTTAACCCGATACATCCAAGGATCGGGTTGGGCCTCTCTCAAGTAAGGATTCGTTATCGGCCCATGAGAACCTGCACTGGACGGGGGATCTAAGCCTACGCGGAATCACAAAGAGCCACCTCAGGCTCAAGTGGATGGACCGGCTCTCTTGAGTCGGCCATCACCGCCTTAACCTAACCTAACCTCCTAGGGCCGCTGAAGGGGTGAAGAAATGTCTGGCTAATGAACAATCGTTTCTCTTCCATGGAGTGAGAACGATCCCATAGTGAAATAATAGTCCTCCAGTGTATGCCAAGATTTTTACCAAATTTTTGTAGAGTTTTCTGCCGTTAAGAAAAAAATAGCCGAAACATGGGGAACTCCATAAACAATGGCTCTAATCTAAGACCGCTACAAAGTCCCGTCCGCCAAATTCAGTTTAGTCCATTAAAAGCTGCAATAAAGCGGCCACAGCCTATATTCCCACAGCATCACAGATACCATGGAGGCTCTGTGGCTGAAAGTTAACGTTAACGACTTACTATTTCCAGGTTATAGTGCAACATATTATGGGGCTACTGCTAGCCAACTATGACATTAGGCTGCCGACTGCAGGCCATAAGATATGTGCACACCCTGCTGCGTATCTGCTGCAGAAGCATTATGTTAGCCATCCTGCAGTTGGGAATTAGCGGGCTCCTTTAGGCTTGGGCAAAGCCACCAGTTGGCGGGTGACAGAATGAAAATCTATGGTTTAAATGGAGGTATTTTCCAGCAGAGAAAGCCAACGACGACTTGAATCGGTCCAGACGGATTTCCAAATTGGGTGAACAGTTGCGGCTGATAAAGCCAGATATCAACTATCCAGCATCAAAAATGTTGTGTATATATATTTGTGAGTCTGTGCCCATTTCTCGGCAGTCGGGGGCTCGCCCTAAATTGCAATCTGGATCCAAAGTACAGAATCATTATCAGATGCATATATCTTGTGTAATAGGGCGAGAGTTGTGGCAGATGTTACAGCCAATACGGACTCGTAGCTGAGCCTCTGCAATTGTCGATGAGGTGATGCCAAAAACAAAAAATTGCCACCAAAAAATTGTATTCTCTTTCCAGGTAAGTCGAACTTTTTTGCAAGTACACAATAGATTATCGTCTCTTCCAGGGCAGTTTTCGATGTCTTGTAGATTCTCGTGCTCGTGGGGAGTTTTTTAGCACGGTGGTGAGACGATATGAAAAAAAATATGAATTCGACAAGTGAAATTAGTGACGAGTTTGGATAGATGTGCTGGCTTTTGACAGATCGCAAATTGTGGCATGAGAAAGAAGCGCAGTGAGTTGTGCATGTCATCCACGTTACTTTTTAAGTTTAGTAATTTTGTTTAAATTTTCGTATATATTTATATTATTTTTTTTTTTTTTGCAATTAATTGCCTGTCATGGCATGCAGCACCAGCCACGAGTAATCCCTGTCACAATGGCGATCCGCAAAAAACCAATAACACAGGGACGCAGGACAAACTCTATCTACACAGACACGAGGGCATGTACAGATTGTATAATAATTTCCTGTTGTCTATTTTCATCTTCCAAATTGCTACCAATTTTAGCAGAATCTCTCTTAACATTGTTTTTATATTTTTCCTTTAAGGTTTCCTGTAGTTTTTTCTTTTTATGCAAAATCTTGTTTTTTTTTACAATCTCCTTGTCTGCATTTTGTCATTATATATTCTATATTATTAGCCTGAGTATTAAACTCCTGTCCCCAGCTGTATGGCGTGCAAAGATTGTGCAATAGATTCCTTTTTTTTTGACTCCCTAAAAAGTCAAGAACTAAGCCTTCCATTACAAAATCAGTGTATTATATAGGCATTTATGGCAGCAGTGGTGGAATAATTTAAAGGCATGTCTAGATTGTTTAAATTATTCATGGCTTGTTTTGTTTACGAACTTGAAACGCATCTTTGATTGTTTCAATGGGTATAATATTATGATAATAATATTCGGAATAGGGAAATCGTGTCTTTTGCGGTTTTAAAATATTATATTATATATAATATTATGGGGTCTCTGGCAGGAAGGTAGTGTCATCCAATTGGGTCTTTTGGGCAGATACCATGCGAATTTTAAATAATTGCAGGTGTCAAAGGACCTAGGAAGACAAATAAAAACCTGGCCAGAGTAAGCAGAAATTGCTTAATTAAATACATCTGCAGTTTGTTATAAGGATGACTAGAACAGACCCGAGCATTAGCGTAAAACGCCAAGGCCGAGAATGTCTTTTCAACAAATTCTTAATTATCTTTGAAAATTGTACATTTTGATTCAGGGAGTATCTGAGTTTGACACTCAGGTCCTTTAAGATATGATCAAGCCATGAAGAGAGCCCTATTAATATATCCCGAAATTGTATAAAAATAGTAGGTATTAAGGGTTAGATTTGTGAGTGAACACTCTTATGAACACCTATTCAAATGTTTGTATAATTTTTTGTTATTAGATAATTTGTCTGTTCTTTAGGCTTCATGGGGTATAGACCTCGGAATAGACATCTGTTTGGTAGTTAGTTTTTTCCCCTTTGTCAGATTATGTTGGTTTCTTTGCAGGATTGTATCTTTGTATGTACTTCTGTCATAGGGATTTAACGGGAGTTGGTTTTTACTAGAAGTGACGTTTTGATCAGAAATACGATTGTTATAACCCAGGACAAGGCTATCTATCAATTGTTTATTCGGCTGTTTCTGATTTCGACTAACCTAACAAATTTTTCGGTAATATCTCCCAGGTTGTTTAGTCAGCGATCTATTAACCCTCACAGAGGAGCTACCTTGAGCTGTACGGGTCCTAGTTCTCGAGCTGTTAATTAAATGTTGTTTGGCCTGCCACGATTGCTGCCCAGGAGTAACCGGATTGATAATTTCTTTGGCTTTGGCAAGTCTGTCATGTTTGATGCTGTTTGAACCCTTATTTAGCAGACATTTGCAACTTAATCAGTCTTCCTAACTGCTAGCTTTAAGCGGTTAAATAATCTGCGAAGCAACTGGCGTCTAACTTCACGATAAACAGGGCAGCCTTCGTAGCTTGCTACATGGCCAGCACCACAGTTAGCACATTTTGGGGGTAAATCCCTTGGGGATTGTCAGGCTCTAGTGCTGTGCAAGCCAGCACATTTAAGGCATGTTTCCATGCCTCTGCATTTGGTCTGATTATGCCCAAATTTTTTACAAGAAAAGCATCTGTAAGGTTCAGGGAGGGGCGGAAGTAATGTTTTTTTAGCACTTTTCCCACATACCATGCCTAGTTCAATTAAACTAGAGCAGCTTGATTTTTTACTCTGTTGAATTGAGGCGTCAAAGATACCCAATGGCTCCTTAGTCTCATAGTGCAGAAGTTGCCTCAGATTGTTAAAGATTACCCCCAGATGCTCAAGGAATCTTCCAATCTCTTTAATTTTAATAGTTCTCAGAATGCTAGAAATCCTGAGATGCGAAGGGGGGCGATATTTAGAATTTTGGCCATTCACAGGGTTGATGTTAACAGGAGTGGATTTATTTTATGTAAAATTTTTATTATGACCAGAATTCTTTCCCTGCTGTAAGTGTGAAGCTGGTAGACAAGCCTGCTTGCATTGTAGGAGATTTGGTTCCTGTGGTTTCTCAGGCCACAAGCAATCCTGCACTTGCTTTTTCTGTTGAGGCTGTTGTGTTTGCTCTCTAATCTCTTCATCACTTTCATTGTCAATGGCCCTCTTTAGTCCAGAACTCTTGTGAGCTAATTTAATATCACTGTTAGAGTTGCTGGTACTAACATCTATCAATGATAGAGAAGAGGCACTACTAACCGTGGAAAAATAAATATAAATTGTTGGAACAGAGGTTGGGGGGGATTTGGCGACTAAGGCATAATACGAGGCTCCAGCAATTAAATTCTCAACAGGCCGGCCACTTGAAATAGGTTGTATGGATGGGCTTTCTTGCATTGATTGTTTATTAGGGATTTAAGATCTGCTTAACCGTCTTGGGCTGTATTTTCACATTAATTTTTATACCCTTGCAGGGTAGAAGTTTGCAACGCTGTGAAGGAGACATTTCTGACCCTATAAAGTATATATATTCTTGATCAGCATCAACAGCCGAGTCGATCTAGCCATGTCCGTCTGTCCGTCTGTCTGTCCGTCTGTCCGTCCGTTTCTACGCAAACTAGTCTCTCAGTTTTGAAGCTATGAATGAAAGTTTGCTCACTACTATATATGTAGGAACGGGCCGGATCGGACGACTATATCATATAGCTGTCATAGGAACGATCGGAAAATTTTTAGGAAAAAAATGATAACTTAGGCAATTTTCAACATATTTTCATGAAATTTCAGACATGGCCATTTTGTAATATTTTAAAATTTCGTTTTTAATTTGATCAAAATCGGACCACTATATCATATAGCTGCCATAAGAATATATATATAAATTCATTTAGTTTGTTCGCAACATTTTCGTTCGCAACATTTTCGTTCGCAACATTTTTGTTCGCAACATTTATGTCAGTACCCGAGAAAACGAAAAGGTCTTACTTACTTATTGCAAGGGTATTTAAAATTCGGCATGCCGAAGTTAACTTTCTTTCTTGTTTTAATTGTTTTCCTACCCATCTTATTTTTAGCCATATTAAGCTGTTAGTCAAGAATGTAAAGTGTTACCTGAGAAGCACTTAGAGTAGAGGAGGGAGGGAATTTTTAAACCCCAAGCTAACCTAGGGGAATGAGAAAATAAACAAGGCAAATAATATAGAAACAGAATACTAAAGAAATTTTTTCTATCCAATTCTTACCCAAAAGGTAGAAAGGCAGGGAGATTGTTTAAAAAATTCGTTTTTAATATTATTGTAATAGTAAGTAATAATAAGTATTTATTCTCAGTTTACAGATTATAGCTTGTTATGTTTTATAATTCAGCAATTGCTTGTAGCCTCGTTTTATTTAATTTATTTAAATTGTACTATTTTTTATACGTATTTATTTTCAAGTTCAGGTTGAAAGTTATTGTATTTCGACAATAACACAGGCCGACAAAATCAGCTCGACCCTCTGACCCAGAAACCAGTATATACTTTTCCAAAGGTTTTCGGTGCGCTGAATCCGAATCCGAAGTCGAAATTCCCGAATTGGCTCTGGTTTCCGAGATATCCTAACCTAAAAGTGCAAAAACAGCGTTTTCTGCCTATATTTGAGGTTATGTAGCATCGAATTTGTTCTTTTACTGAAAATACTAAACAAATCATCTTAAAGTATATCCCTTGCACTTTCAAATGCTGTTGAGTTTGATTAAATATCTTTTTTTTTCGCTGAGATATCGTACTTTGAAATTAATATAGAATATTCTATGTCGAGTGAGCTGCCTGACATTCCCCGCGATTTCGTTTATGGTCGTTTTATGGTCGCCATATTGTATTTTTTACTTACAAAAAATAAAAATCTAACATCAAATTTCATCATCAAATTTCAGAATTTTATCTCAGTTTGGTAAACAGACCCCGAAGACCCCCATATACCCAGTTTCAGCTTGATTCAGTAACTTTTTACGAATTTGGTCCGCCATATTGGATCCGCCATCTTGAATTTTGAAAATTTGAGTCCGGATTCGTGATCATCGACCCCAAGAACCCCCGAGTAACAGATTTAAGCTGTTTTATGTGCAAAGAAAAATGTTTGCTTCATAGGGCCTATCCATAAGGTTTTTTTTTTAAGTAAATTCGTTAACATGAAAATTTCAATATACGATATCTCAGCGAAAAAAAGAGATATTTAATCAAGCTCAACAGTATTTGAAAGTGCAAGGGATACTTTAAGATGGTTTATTTAGTATTTTCAGTAAAAGAACAAATTCGATGCTACATAACCTCAAATATAGGCAGAAAACGCTGTTTTTGCACTTTTAGGTTAGGATATCTCGGAAACCAGAGCCAATTCGGGAATTTCGACTTCGGATTCGGATTCAGCGCACCGAAAACCTTTGGAAAAGTATATACTGGTTTCTGGGTCAGAATTTTGTCGGCCTGTGTAATTGTTTTAAGTCGGGACCAGCAGCAGAGCAGTGTGAAGCAATTGTAGATAATTAGATTTAATTGCAATAAAAAATATATATTTATATAGAAATGTGATTAAGCGTGGAAAAAGAGAACGTATGTGTTTGTGTTTGAGTATATATAATAATAAATGATGTCAAAGGCGGTTTATATAATTATAAATATATCACAAGATTCAGTTGTTAAAATAATTGTTAATATGTGTTATGTACACCTGTCAGGTATTAACAAGTTTTAGAATCAGTTCTCAGAATATTTGGTAATTTTCCACAGAATGTAATTATGACCAAGCCAATGCCGGCCAAATTTAATAAACACACCATTATAAATTAAAAGTTCCAATCAATTATAATAATATAGTTATAGTCAAGGACGCTGTGTGTGTGGGGTGGTAAGGGTGCATCAGACCAAGGCAAGATCAGTAGGTGTTTACGTGAGGGGCCCATTGTACCCCCCTCTCTGGCCACCGAGCTTCCGAAAGCTCGGCCGCTCTTGCGCTCCCGTCTTTCGGGCTTCCGCAGTGCCGACGCTCGCCCGCTCTCCGCTCCGCTGCAATCTCCGGCCGCTTCGCTGCACTATTCCGCCGGTCCTCGATACCTTTCTTGGCAGCGATCGCCCTCTATGCTCCTCTCTACATCTTCGGCCACTGCACTCATTAGGCCGATTTTTAGGTAAAATACATTAGGTAAATTACATATTAACATATAACCGACCGGCATGGTTAAGGTCTCTATCGAAAGGGTCATCAAATCTCGGTAAAACAAAGGTATAATAAAATTCTAATGTTTTTAGCACGTGCAGGCATACCTGTTTTACCGAAGTACTATTTTTTTTACCTATTTTTCAACTTTGATGGAATGTCAAAAATGTTATTTTGGTGTATTTTGTGTTTGGCGTATTAGGTGTTGTTCTTGAATATGTTCTTTATCATATTCAAAAAAGATCGACTGCCCCAATCTGCCACCCCGAATTTCCAAGGCAAAATATACTTTCAACTCAGCGAAAAAAAAAACGCTCGGCTTTTTGCAAATTCTAGTACAAGCACAGTCGCTGCGCAGTACGAAATTGTATGGCGGGCATACATTTTTTCCTGTATTGACGGCTTGTTTTTCAATTCCTGACTTTGTTCTATTAAGTTCGCTACCTGATCCCCTTTTTTAATGTAATAGGTATGAAATGTTGTTTTCGAGACTTATTGGTGCAGGTAATAAATAATAAAAAGGGGTTGACTCATATTATTGTAAATACAGGTAATAAAATTGCAAATATGAAATTGAAAATATAAATACCTGAATTTTTTTGAGGAGTTCAGTCTTTTGTAAAAATAAATACCTGCATTTCTTTGAGGAGTTCAGTCTTAATTGTACCTTTAAAACGAAAGCAACAATGGAGCTAAATAATTTAAAGCTATTCGAATTGTGGATCACTGGTAGTAACCAGTGATTTTGAATCAGCGATCCAAAAGGAGTTGGCTGTACCAATCTCACCTGAAAACACCAAGAAAATTCTAAATTTATCTTCTTTCTTAAAAAAAAATGGTGTGAGGCATCAAGGACAAGGATTCGATTTGCAGAGATGAATTCTACATGGCTAAGTGGAATAACAACGTTTGCAGAGAGCACAAATTTGGAACCCGAACCCAGCACATCCCAAGGACTAAAAAGAGGACGCCCAACCAAATCATTAGAGGAATGTTGCGAATTGGCAAGGAGGAGGAAATTGCAAGAGAACACGCAACATATCCAGATGCGCCACATATCCCAGGCGCTGTCACCGAAGTATGAAAAGGATCAAGAAAAAAAAGGGCTCAACTAACAAGAGTCATAGAGACAGCAAGCCCGAAAGAACTGCAGAGGATTAAAGAAAACATTTCTGGACCTAAGCTATTGCCTACCAACTACACCCCTCAGGGGGCCTTCGTGTTATTTATGGAATTGGAACTCTCGAAGGAAAAGTATATTTTGTTACGAGAATCTTTAATTAGACATAGAGTCAAAGTTCTGCCAAACTATAAAACCATTACAACGGAAAAAAATGCTGGCCCGCCCGAAATAGAAATTACAGAAGATGGAGCGAAAGTCAATCTGCAGAATCTAATGGACCACACAATAACACGGATTTTGAAGAGCCTCTCAGAAGACGAAGAGGAGCTGCTACCAGAAATTCTCACCTTGATAAGCAAATGGGGCTGTGACGGATCATCGGGACAGAGCGAGTACAAGCAGATGATAGAGCTGGACGACAAAACTATTTCGGACGGAAATATGTTCATGGCTTCCGTTGTCCCTCTTCGACTCAGAAGTGACGGTTCTGACTACTGGAAAAATTTTCGGCCTTCTTCGGTATGCAAAAGACACCCGGACATTTATTAAGGATACTGTGACTGACATCGAAGGCCAAATTTCTGAAATTAATCCCAAGTGCCCCATCTGCCATAAAAACAAAAAGGATTTAAAAACCGTAGACGACTCGAACAAGGATGAGCATAACTCGCAGCACGGTATTTCTCCCTAGCATTGCAGGATAAGGACTTTGGGCTTTATTTTGAAAGTGGCGTACCAACTTCCACAAAATGATGAACATTTCGATGAGGGCATCACATCAAAGGAAAAAAAAGCGATCAGGAAGAAAAGGATACAGGATCAATTTAAAGAGAAGCTAGGACTGAAGGTAGACTGCCCAAAACAAGGTTACGGGAATACCAACGATGGAAATACATCCAGAGCATTTTTTCACATCACAAGGAAGCTGCTGAAATTACTGGAGTATTATTATTATTATTACAAGGGCCTTGTTGCACTGCGACCAGATGTTAGGTCTTTTGTGCCGGCCTGTAGGATTAGGGTAAAGCCCCTATACCTAGGCTTCTAATAAAAGAAAACACTTTGGTAGGGTCTATTTGTTCCCAAATCCTGTAGGGGGGAATAAGTTCACCTCCTAGATGTTGAAGTCGACGTCTCATTAGCGAGGGGCACTCACATAGGATGTGTTCCGATGTTTCTTGCTCCATCTCGCAGAACCTGCATGTGTCGATTTCTGAAAGTTTTAATTTCTTAAGGTGATACCTAAGGTTGCAGTGACCTGTTAGGTAACCTGTTAGAGTGCGAATTTCGCTCTTTGGTAGGTTGATGATGCGTTTTGATCGCGTCATCTGGGGGACGAGAAATTGTTTGGCTTGTCTCAGCCCTGCACTGTCGGTCCAGTGACGATTTATCTCCGATTCCTCCCATTTCCTGAGTAGTTCTCTTTTGTGTCCTTTCGATAGTCCACAGAACGGCTCAGGGCCGATAAAAGGTGTCATTGCCCCGCGTTTAGCTAGGGTGTCTGCCACCTCGTTTCCTGTATGGCCTTCATGCCCTGGTACCCAGCCCACCGTTAGGGTGTTTTTGGAGGCAAGGGCATTCAGCTGTTGGAAACAGTTCTCTACAAGTCCGGACGAGATCGTGAAGGAACTCAGCGCAATGAGCGCTGCCTGACTGTCCGAGAAGATGTAAATCCGTGCGCCTTGCATTTTCCTGCGAAGGCATTCACGAGCACAGATTTCTATGACTTACCCATGGCTATGGATTTGTTGAACCTTGGTCCGAAAATACCAGCCCCGGTGTCACCGTTTTCCAGTTTTGACCCTGTTTGTGATCCACTGGGTAGAGATATTGATTTTGTTTTCCATTCATTCCTAGTATATAGGACTACAGAGAAGTTTCTGTGGCGAACAAGTCTTGGTTTCTGATCGTCAGTTACGCGCAGAATGGGATCATTTATTAGGGGTTCAAGGACCCTAAGATGCCCGGTAAGATCACCGCTTTTGATGTTGGTGATGTTTTGAAGGCGAAGTGCCCCAGGCAGGCCTCCTTTTTCAATGTAATTGGTAAAGGGGGTATGCCAGTTATGACTCCTAGTGCTGCAGTGGGGCATGTCCGGATGGCTCCAGTGATGCCTATGCAGACCAGTCGTTGTAATTTGGTGAGTGCAGCCGCAGCCGTCCTCTGGGTAGATTTCGTCCACCAAGCAAGAGATGCATAGGTTAAGATCGGTTTTACCAGTAGATCATTTTGGAACTTAGGCCCCATGTTCTACCGTAAAGCCTGTTGCAAGCAAAGTGTGCTCGAGTGGCTTTGTTTATAGTCTTTTCTAGGTGTGCATTCCAGTTGAGTTTGGAGTCAAGTGTGACTGTCGGCAGGACGTGGACAGCCTTCTGCTGCGGTCTCGTTGCCACTGACGGGGACGGCCCGGAGACCTTCGGCTGCGGGCGATCGTTGGCGACTGGGGCTGGCGACGGTGACCGGGAAGTGGACATCGCGTCCGGACGGGGTGCAGCGGGCTGGCGCCCTCTGCGTGTCGGAGGTGGCAGTGCGGATACTCTTGGAGCAGAGCGGGGTTCCTCGTGCATGTGGAGTAGCGTGTGGTGGTTCCCTCCACACTTTTTGCATCCGTCTTGGCTGCGGCAGTCTTCTCCTGAGTGCTGATGGGCGATTCAGTTCGAGCAGTACTTATTAATAAGTGCTGCTCGAAGGCGCTTTTCAGCGCTCAGTTTGCGGAACCTCTTGCACTTCCGAAGAGGATGGATTCCCGGGCAGACTCGGCAGCGGTAGGATTTAATACCTCGGGAACGTCTGCCCTCCAAGGAATTGGTGTAACGAGTACGAGGAGCCATTTCCGGAAATTTGTTCTGTCGATAAAAAACAAACGGGCTTAGTAGGGGTCGACTACACATTGGACCCCTGAATGGGGGAAGAGTCCTAATTCCTAGGACTACCTGCTTCGCAGGTAGAGTACCCTTGTGGACATGGAGAGGGTAGATTGTCCCTGACGACTACTATGTCGTCGACTTGGAGAGTTTTGGTCGGAAATTGCCATTTGCTGCGTTTGTGGAGTTCTTTCACCCGTGCACTAAACTGCTGATGTTGAGCCTCGATTTAGTAGTGGAAACCAACGGCTCCTGGGCAAAATGGCCCGGAATGAGAGCCCGCACATCGGATGGAGGTTCGAACATCGGGTCTGAACTGAAAGCCGTGCCCTAGAAGTAGGGAGGTGCGCGATGCTGCGAATGGGGCGCTTGCACGGGATGTTCGTGCCTATGCAGGAGCGTATGGTGGTGCTGGTTGTACTTCTTGCATCGGTCACCACTGTGGCAGGTTCCTCCGGAGTGTTCGTGAGCCAAACAGTTGGTACAGTAGCGGTTGTCGAGAGCCACGTGGATCCTTGTCTCAAGACTGAGTCTAAGGAACTGTTGGCATTTCCGAAGTGGGTGGATTCCGTTGCAAACTCGACAGCGGTAGGAATGAGTGCGTTTGGGAAACCGGCCTCTTAAGGCGGTTGCACTGCGCGTGTCAAAGAGTTGGTCCTGTGGATGCGGACCTTTGGATGCATCGGATATTCGCGTGGAGAACACCGAAACGGTGGGAGCGGCTGGCGTGGACACTGGGCCAGTGAGAATCCATCCGAAAATAGTCTCTGGTGCCAGAAGAGACCCTAAAAAGTTGCTCTTGGAACCGTCCAGAAGCACAGACGGTAGGATGTCAGCTCCTATCAGGATATTAATTTCGGACCTCTCGAAAAACTTTGGATCCGCTAAGGGGAGATCAGGAAGCTCCTTTAGAAGACTCATCGGAATTGGGTGTGAGGGAAGCTTTCCGGCTAGTTGTGGAAGGACATAGGCAGTCGTATCTAACTGCAGTCCGAGCCTGGAAGGTGCGCGAATCGCAAACTGGCAGAGCTTGGTGGGTTGAGCGGCAACAGTGGAATTGAGCCCGGAAACATGGGTCTGAACTGGCTTGAAAGGTGGCTTGATTTGATTGAAAAGCAGCTCAGTGATAAACGTCGCTTCGGAACCTTAATCAATCAGAGCAAGTGCTTGGAAGTTGCGGCCACGATGGCAGATATTAAGGACCGCCGTGCCGAGCAGGACAGCTCTGGATCCTGAAGCAAAGCACACTTGAACATTGGAATGACCATCGGAGGTTACCGCGCTTTCTTCCGTGGGCGCAGGTCGTGGACTAGACGGATTGGAGGGTCTTGGAATGCCGGCAACTGGATTGTCGCGGTGCAGCAGAGTGTTATGCCGTGCGCGGCACGTATAGCATGAGTGGGCACTAGTGCAGTCCCGTTGTTGATGGCCTCGTGTTAGACAATTCAAGCATAGTTGCTTTCTTCGGACGAAATCTGACCGATCATTGACACTCATTGTCAGGAAACGGGGACATACACGAATTGGGTGATTTTCCCTGAAACACAGGTCACACCCTCTGGGTGCAGGAGCCACCCTAGCTTCGTAGGAGATTGGCCTGCGTACAGGTGCATGGACATTTCCCGATCTTGGCGGCACATGCCCAGAGCCGCTAGGCCTAACGTCGTCGATAGCCTCCAACGTCCGATATCTTTCGCTCAGGAAGGTATTCATCTCCTCCCAAGCCGGAATTTCGGATTTCGACGTAAGGGACTGTTCCCATAAGGAAAGGGTCTCCCTTGGCAGTTTGCTCGCGCAGAGGAAGACTAGGAGACAATCCCAGTTGTCAGTGGATATCTGCGAATGGGCTAGCGCTGTTAAACACCCTTGAATCGTGGACTGCAACTCCTTGAGAGCATGACCAGATTCTTGGGATATGGAACTCAAGTTGAACAGGAGCTTGAGTTGGCTGTTGACTAAAAGTCGTTTATTTTGGAACCGGTCGTGAAGCGCTTCCCACGCCGAAGCGAACCCGTCATTTGTGAGAGGGGACTTGGACACGATGGCCTTTGCCTCGCCGCTTGTTTTTGTGAGAAGGTGAAAGAGCTTCTCGACCGGTGTCAGCCTAGGGTTATTAACATAAACTGCCGTGAATAGGTCCCGGAAAATGGGCCATCGGAGGTAGTCGCCATCGAAGATTTCAGTGTCGCAAGGAGGTAAGCGGCACCCGGATGAAATTAGCGGCTGGGAGGGCGTTTGAACAACTGGAGGCGTTGCCCTTTCGATACTTTCGCCAATCTTTGCTGCGCATGACTCATATACGGAGTAGCAGTAGTCATATTTGGACTGCAGCAGAGGAAATGTGCTGAGGGATCCTTCTCGGGCAATTAGGTCAGAGCATGTTTCATATTCTCTTTCCACTTTATCCCATAAGGCTCGCACTTGTTGCAGACGGACGTTTAACGTGTGTAGGGATGGAGAAACTTGATCAGGAGTGTTGATCTTGGCTTCGAACATGCTGACGCGATCGCTGACGGCAATGAATTTGTCCAATGCAGCGGCAGCGGGCGTTGGCAACTCTGCGGATTCCATCTTTTTGCTGATAGAGCGAGTCACCCTTAGAAGATCAGTCTTGACTGTTGAGGGGATTTTCGGATTTTTCGCCAGTGAAGACTCGCTGGACGCTTTCGTCAGCGGACGAGAAATTAAGATCTTTGGAGTAGTCTTCGAACTGGTCGATGGTAGATCTCTCCCTTTTGGAGTGGAAATCGGAGGTCTAACCTTGGGACTACCAGACTTGGGGGCTGGCTTCGCGCGAGCGGGTAGCGGAGAGTGTGGATTAAGTTTGGTTGCTTTTCCTAGCGCGGATGTCGCTTTTTTGTCTCCCTCTATGGGCATACTCAGTTATACCCTTCGGAAAAATGACGGCACGGAGGCCTGCACGCCAAGAAAAGTGAAAGAGGGAAACGGCCAAACAAGCACTTCGGCTCTGGGTGGATTGAATTTAGGAACTCGCCAAAAATGGAAAAATTTGACACATAAACTGAACAAACAAGCCCAAAAAAAAACCTAGCTGGAATAGCTAATAAGTTCGGAGGGAATTATTAAATAATTATTGAAAATTATTTAGGTTTTTTGGGTGGTGTGGAACCGGACGAAAATTAAAAGAACAAATTCTGATGAAATCCCGCCAAAAATATTGACCAAAAAATCGCTAGATAGAATACAGGAAATTTGGCCAAAAAAGATCTGGGAAATAACACGACCTGGCTATCAAAAAAATGAATGGGATATGCAAAACCCTCGCAGCGGTCGAACGCTAAGTGCGGATATGAGGGCTCGCAGCTCGCTTTATATAGGGCTTGGCGAGACTTAGTGTGCCCGCCGTTGGTGTGGAATCTTCTCTTTTATCGGGATTGCGATTTATCGATTGGCGCGCGCGCGTAAATCTTTCAAATCGAATTTAGGAACTCGCTGACCAGTAGAGAAATGCGAAACATAAATATAAAACACGCCAAAAAACCTAGCTGGAATAGCTAATAAATTCGGAGGGAATTATTAAATAATTATTGGGAATTATTTAGGTTGTTTGGGTGGTGTGGAAACGGAGAAAAAAATTAAAAGTAAACAAATTCTGTTGAAAAACCCGCCAAACTTCACGCGAAAAATAGCTAAAAAATAGCTAGGAACAATACGGAAAAATTTGGCGGTAATTAATAATTATTTGAAAATTTCGCTTTAGTGTTTAGGAACCCCAAAATATTTCGTTTAAAATTTCAGTGGGAAAAAAACCGCTAAAAATTTCCAAAAAGTAGCTAGAAAAAATGGGGAAATTTAGCGATATTAAAATAAATAATTATTTGCAACTGTCGGTTTAGTATTTCCGAAACCCGACAAATATTTAAAAATTTTTGTGGGAAAACCCGCCAAAACTCTCTGGAGTAGCTATAAAATAGCCAAGGAATTTGGCTATAAACAGTTGTGAAATTTTTAGAATTTATTTGTAAACCTTTAAAATTTTTGTTCTCGGAAATATTTTTGTTTCGAGTGGAATAGCTTGTGCCGAATAGCTTGCACCTGCTGTCTGAACAAGAGGAGAAAGAGGAGACGAGAGAACTCGAACTTAGGCGAGTCTATGTATGTAGGTATGGAAATATGTATGTATGACGCTGAAGGCGGGCGAGCTGGAGTTTGGCGCTCCGCTGCAAATATGTATGTATGTCTGAAGAGCGGAATAAAAACTCAATATTTGTTTGTGTGATTTTTGTGTGTCGAATTTTAATATTATTTTATTTATTTCTGGAGCGAAGGGTTAAAGAAATGGGATGTTTTATTTATTTTTTATTAGTTGTATATTTTTACACAAAATAGGTTAAGTGGCTGGATAATTTTTCTTGTATGTATGTATATTTTATGTATGTATATTATGTATATATATTCTGTATGTAGTTTAAATATATTTAAAAATAATTTTTGTGTTGCGGATATTTATTTGTTCTTATAAGTCGGACTGTGTATTTATGTATATATTTTATTTTTAAATATGTACTGCAGTTTCTGCGGATGAGTTTGAGAATTTTATATTTATTAAATTTTTGTGCACTTTTTGGAACTTAACTTTTGTGTATGTATTTGGGATATTTATTTATTTTTTTTTTTATTGAAGACACAACAGCAGTTTAATGACGGACGATATATGTGAGAATGCGGATGTACATATGTGCATATGCAATATATATATGTATGTATATACTCGGACACCAGCGGATCGCAGTGAGCCGAATTAGGGGGCCGAAATTGGCAAAGCACTTATGTATGCACTTTAAAATATATTAGGAAAAATTCACTGCGGCTGGGCGAATGTACATAGGTTACTATGTATATATGTATATATATATTACTTGCACTTTTCACTTTTAAATCGCTCACGGATGGACGGAAAGAATTGGAAAAAACGCCTTTGGAAAAAGGAATATGGCGACCACGGACGGACTAGAAATTGAAAAGCCGTACTTATCTTTGGATTTTTTTTTTCGCTGGGGCGCTGGTGGATCAGGATAGATCCGGAGTCGAAGGACCATGTAATGGAGTGGGCGGAATAAAGCCGAAAGGTCCGGACGGCCGTTGGAGTGTTGGTAGTGGTCGTCGCTGGTTGGATGGGCAGGGGTGCTGCCGTGCTGTTGTTGTTGCTGTTGGGCCCGAAGTAAGAAGGCAGCGGCGATTTGTACTTCACTTTATTTGCACAGTTTTAATACTAACTTAGAGCTAACAATAGAAATGCCGCTAGACCGCGGAGTGGTGAAAAGGCCGGATGGAAGAGAGGGAGAGCGCGAGGAGACAGAGCAGAGCTGCAGCGAAAGCTTTTGCGCCGCTCAGCAATTCGCGCCCTTCTGGCGTGAACAATGGACAATACTTTGTCCTGACACCATATGTTGGCTATATCTAGGGCTTGCTGCATGCGGTCCGAGATGGTTTGCTCATGCCAGCCCACTATATAGATGACTAGATCATCAGCGTAGCCTTGAGTGGGGAAGCCTAAATTGTTGAGCTCATAAAGTAGCTCGTCGATGACCAGAGTCCACATGAGGGGAGAGTACTCCCCCTTGAGGGCACCCCCGTGTGGCTGTGATTGAGGTCATAGTTCCTCCAAGGTCTACAGTTATGATTCTGGATTTAAGCATTTCCAGAATCCACCTAATAATAGGTGTGGAGACATTCTTGCGTACAAGAGAGGCACGTATAGCCTCGTATGACGTGTTGTCGAAAGCTCCTGAGATGTCTAAGAAGGCACCTAGTGCTATCTGTTGAGCGCCAATGGCCTTTTCAATGTTTGTTGTAAGGCAATGTATGGCGGTCTCAGTTGATTTACCAGCTTGATACGCATATTGGTACTTGTTTAGGGGATGTTGCTTGAGATTTACCTCTCTGATGTGCTGGTCGATTATCTTCTCCATGGTTTTGAGGAAGAAGGAGCTAAGGCTAATCGGTCTATATGATTTAGGCAATTGGGAATCTTTCTTCCCTGCCTTTGGGATAAACACGACTTTTACTTTAGCCCAGTTGCTTGGTACGTGTCCAAGCAGGAGACTGGCTCGAAATAGACGGACCAGGGGGAGTGCGATTAGGTGCAGTCCCCGCTGCAACAGGCATGGATATATAACATCCGGTCCGGGTGATTTGTATGGGCTGAAACTTTGTAATGCCCATTGTACGCTATTTTCATGAAACATCCTATAGGGCATGTTTCCAACACGTTCTGAGCGATGGGGGGGTTCCCCTCTCTCAGCCCCATTGGAGTCTGCCACCATAGTCACATGCAGGTGTGGGCACTCTCCAGTCTCAGAGAGGTAGGTTGGTGCCTCTCTCTGTGAGATGGGTTGCTCCACAGCCACATAACCAGGAAAGTGAGTAGCCAGGAGTAGGCTACTCGTCTCCTTTGGGTTGTTTGTGTATGTTCCATCCGGCTTTTTCAGCGTGCAGATGCCGTTTGAGTGGTCTTTGGAGAGGGCTTTTTGCAGCCTAACAGCTTCCGGGAGAGATGAGATCTGCCCGCAGTGTTGACGCCAAGTAGCCCGTTTTGACTTTCTCAGCTCTTTATTATAGAGCGTTAAAGCAGATGTGTGGGAGTCCCATGAGGCCCTCCCACTCCTCGCCTTATTGAAGAGCCTGCGCGCAGCTTTTTTGAGATCGTCAAGGCTTTTGTTCCACCAGGGAACAGCCCTTCCGGTCTTGCGTACCTTTTGGTCGCAGCTGGCGTGATATGCTGATTCAACATTTCTAAGAAGCACAGTAGCTTCACGCTCTAACTCGTCTGTGGATGTTATCGGACGGGTCGAGCAGTCTCTGGATTGCTCAAGTTCAAAACAGAAGAGATCCCAATTGGTTTTCCTGGGATTTCTGGTGACTAGGCTACATTGCAAGGCGCATCCTATGTCAAATCTAATGTGTTGGTGATCTGACATAGTGATCTCACTTGCAACGTGCCAGTTTGAGACAACGGACAACATATTTGTACTACAGAGAGTCAGGTCAAGGACCTCCTCTCTAATGGCATTAATAAATGTGGGTTCGCTGCCCTGGTTTAGTAATCCTATGTTATTACTAATAATGTATTCAAGAAGGTACTCACCCCTCTTGTTGATGTCACTGCTCCCCCAGACCGTGTGATGTGCATTGGCATCACAGGCGATTATCCATCTGAGCCGGTTTCTCTGGCAGTGCTCTATCAGGGCACAAGTAGCCGCCGTAGGCACCTCCTCCGAGTCGCCGGGTAGATAGGCGGAGGCCAACACTGCCTCCTGCTCGCCGTGGGCGGTGGGTATTTTAACCCAAACCGCCAACAGGTCTTCAGTTATGAACTGTGAAATTTTTGTTAATTAACAACGCCGATCTAGGGCGAGGTTGGTTATTTGCATACAGCAACTTACCGGATGGGGTGCTAAGCCCAAGGACACGTCCTGCATTTATCCAGGGCTCCTGGATGAACGCTATGTCCATTGTAGCGAACCTCTCGCAAAGTACATCAGATGCGGCCTTTGCATGGTGGAGGTTCGCTTGGAGACATCGGAGGTGTCTC
Organism: Drosophila aff. chauvacae BK-2020; assembly: GCA_018903765.1. Taxonomy (NCBI): domain Eukaryota; kingdom Metazoa; phylum Arthropoda; class Insecta; order Diptera; family Drosophilidae; genus Drosophila; species Drosophila aff. chauvacae BK-2020. Next base: position 950,549 of record JAEIGO010000862.1, read on the forward strand.
CTGGCGTTGGGGGGAGGGGGGAGAGAGGGGGAGGACATTAGTCCGCCCTCTTGCGGCCCCTAGCCGCAATCTTCCGGCCGCGGTTAGTGCCTAGAAGGGCCTCCTCCTCCTGGGTGCGCCTCGCACTCTTGGGTACGCGCCCGGTGCCTCGTGTGGTGAGCCCGGTTCCGCGCGTGATGCGCCCATGGAGTGGGGGGCGCAGGAACTTTCGCAGTGTTGCGGGCTCCTGGGCCGTCGCGGTGCCCTGTGGTGTCGTAGCAGCCATAGCAGGAGCACTGGCAGTAGAGCAGGTGGGCTTCTCCGCTGCAGGAACGGGAGCCACTGCCTGTCTTTTTGCCAGCGTGTCGGCCTTAGGCTTAAGGGTAGCCTTGCCAAACGCAAAGTTTAGGCTATGCCCTAGCTCTTTCAGCCGATTGGCCGAGACTGGGTCGAGCGCTATTGTTACAACCGCCGTGTTCTGCCTTGTTTCGCGGTGGAAGACGCGCCAGTCTCCCACGCTTAGGCCACTGTTTTGGCCTTCAATAAGGTCCAGAACCTCCGACGTCTTCATGTCCGCATTAGGGAGCGGAAAGTAGCCGATGTAGACAGCGGCACGTGGAGCCTCTGCCTCGGGGACTACTTTTATGTGGGCGTCCTTCCACAGCCGGAGCTTGGGCACCTCGGTGCTCAGCCACTCGGCTGTCTTTGCGTCTCCACATGTTATGGCCATCCAGCCTGGTCGAAAGGTGAAGCCCGAAAATAGCGGCTTCGTGGAGCCGTGTTTCAGGGCCATCACCCTCGACAAGATGGCGGATTGCACCGTCTTCAGCTGCTCCGTCGTGAGCAGATTTTTCGGGTAGTCCTCAGGGAGTATTGCCATCTTCACGGAGCTGGCTACGTCCCTGTAAGAGGCCATGACACCGACTTGGGTCCACTGCTCCAGTGCTGCCTGCCTGGCCGCAGCAGCGGATGTGGAGGCTACTGGAGCCTCCGTGGAAAGCTGCACTGTTGCAGGACCCTTCGTCGAGGCACTAGGTGCCGCGGTTTTGGTCATGGGCCTCTTATTCGACACTCCTTCTGGGGTCGTGTTGGCCGATCTACCTCGTTTATTGGTCCCGCCACTCTTGCTAGGCACTGCCCTAGGAGGGTCCATAGGCTTCTGGGCGAGCCTTTTGGCCTCCTTTAAGGGCATGCCGTTCGCAAGGTGTCTGCGCAACCTTTTTCGTGCGGCGCCCGATAGAGCGATCCGCTTTATTTTATCTACCTTGGGAGAGGCGAGAAGGGCTTCTTCCTCTTCTTTGGTGATGTTGTCGGTGCCAGAGCCTTGTGAACAGACGTCCATGGCTTCTTCGGGCTCCCGAGTGGGTTCGATCTCGATCGATTTGGGGCTGCTAGAGCACCCTGTTTCATTATTACTTTTGTTGGTTTCCATATATTGGTCCCACGAGTAGTGAGGAAGGAAGTATCCCCCGGGGCAGAGCCTCATACCCCGGATCGGGCGCTTGTACGACCGGAGGTGCCAGGTATCCGGAAGCCACCGTTAAAAGACACACTAACGTAGTGCCATTCATCACAGCGGCACGGTACGGTAACACCGGTGATTACGGGTTTTTTTCGAGTTGTCCTCTCTAGATCCGCCATATTTAGTCTAGAGCAGGGGCACCTCGAGCAGGATGTGGTTCTTCACCACGTATGGTCGGTCTTTAGTAGTCGGCATGTGACTGCCAACTACCACTAGCTGAGTCGGATCAACGCGGCGACAGGCGCACACGCTTCACTGACACAGCCTTAGCCCCCCTTACTGGAGTAAGCCAACCCATAATAGAAAGATTGGGTGTGATCTTGAACGCAGTAAATTGCAGGGAAAGCGTGAATGCTGAAGAATTCGGAAAATATGCTGAGGAGACATCACACCTGCTTGTCTACTTATCCCGACAAAAAGGTGACGCCCACGGTTCACAAAATGCTTGCCGACGGAAAGGATTTAATCGAGTACCAAAGTTTGCCAATTGGTGAATTATCCGAGGAGGCCCAAGAAGCCAAGAACACAGAATACAAGAATTTCAGGTACTCCAACACCATGAAAATTTCAAGGACGAAACAAAATGGGGATCTATTTTGTATGTTGGCGGCATCTTCTGATCCTTTTCTGGCTTAGTTAAGAAGCACTAGATATAAAACTAAATATGTAAATTATAGTTATGGTCCAGATTGTTCAGTTCTTTTAAATATTGTAGAATAAGATAAATTATTTGTAAAGAAAAGGTAAAAATAGATAAACAATTGACAAAATTAAAAAATTAAATTTTTTTTTCTTGAAAATGTATGTATTTTTTGTTTTTAAAACATTAAATATGCACCATATTAGCATTTTCAGAGAAGACAAAGGAAAAGTATTTTTCGAAATTGGATAAAAATTGATAAAACTGCCGCAAAATAAATTTTCGAGTATAAAATCTAATATTTATCACATATAGTATCGAAAGGTATTAAAATTACCTTTCATATAAAAAAATAAGAGTCATGATTTTTGTAACCCTAAAGTATCTAATGCGCCACTGTGCGTCGTCGAAGATCATAATAGAATTGCTTTTAGCTTCTTGTGGAGATAAAACACTGTCATTCGTTGAAAATGTGTAATACCCCATACCCCGTATTGGCTTCACAAGTCTTTCCAAATACTGATATTTTGGTTGAAATAAACTCTTTGAAAATATATAAATATTTTCAAATTTTAATCCATTTGGACTTTCGATAACATAAATAACATAACATTAGTTTTTCCGCAATTGGATGGTCCAATAATTAAAGCTCTAATTGTGTTTGGTAACAAGGAGCTGTGACGATGATGTATACTCTCCTCGTGTCCAGCGCCTTCAATGTTTCTTCTGTGATGGTTTTATTTTGTGTTAATAAACGCATGTTTAAAAGAAAGGTACTTCATTCATGGACAATCACTCGTTAATTGAGGTTTATATAAAATGGGCAAACGACTTTATAATGTAATCAGTCATAATACAAAATTCATGCAGGGTACTGGTCTCATAAGTAATATAATAAATACTCTTCCCTTTGAGGCTTATATACCAGGATACAATTACTGTTGACCTGGTACAAAGCTAGTGTTCAGACGAACATGAATATATAAGAGTTTAAATCAATCTATGTACAACTATTGAACCGCTGCAGCAATGTAATTTTGTCTGCCTAGATAAACAACGCTTGAGCGTGAGATATAAATATATGGGAGTACACAAAGAACTCCGAGTGGGTTCATCCCTTAAAGATACTAGCGGTCGCGTACATTTCCCTAAAAGATAAGGAATAAGACTCTTTCCCACGTCTGGGGAACAGATGGCCACTGCGTTGGTCTAGTTAGAGATAAGATTAGAATATGTAAATCTCATGTTAGCTACCTAAGCTAGAACTTAGAGAAAATAAAATCAGTTTGAAATATCAACTCAGCGAATGAAGGTTTTTTTATTTGGATCCTTTCATTTTGGTCAATCGAGCCTTCGATCAACTCTGCAGTTTCCCCCTGATTGGTAAGGGACTCAGAGAGAGGCCAGCTCCTTATAGCAAAGCAATTTACACTTGCAGCTAAAGGTAGCGCAAATAATTGACTCTTGTTTCCCCCTGCGTGGTAAGGGACAGAGTATAAAATCAAAAGCAAAAGGATACAAAAGATTCCTTATTGTTTTAAAACAAAAATTTCCAACTTTAAATAATTGGTTGGTAAAAATAAAATTTTTGTGGTCGAGAAATCGACAAAATTATAAAAAAAATAAACGAAAGTTTAAAGTGGGCGTTTTTCTCGGGGCCAAAACACCGAGAAAGTGTTGTGAAAAGTTAAAAAAAAAATAATATATTATTATAATTATTATAATAATTAAAATCCAACACAGAAAAAATATATCTTATATATAAAATTCTGATGTCACACTTTTTGTAACAAAACTCCTCCGAAACTACTTGATCGATTTGGATGAAATTTTGAGGGGATATTCTGTAGGCCTAAGAATCGGCTAACATCTATTTTTCGTACCCCTAACCGATAAGGGTAGTCCGCAATACAGCTTTAGTCGCTGCCTGCTGACTGTAAGATTAGAAATTTTGAATCTATGGATGTGGTAGCCATGAAATTTACGTCAAGTATTTTGAAATACCCAAATAATATTTATGTGGCAGTGCTGTGGCAATACGGTGTTACTTTTTTGGTTTTTGGAAAGGAAGAGGTTTCTGTGGCCGACCTGTGAGTTTCTTTTAAAAAGTAGATTCATGATTTAAAGTGATTCAATTAGATATATTTATATGTGTTTTTTAAGAAAAAAAAGCCAACAAAACGCAAAGGGGCTAATTTGAGCCGAAGCTCAAGTAATTCTAGAATATTTCGAAGCAGAAGAGATGAAAGAACAGAGGAACAGATCCAGCGTGCGTCTTGCATTCCGGTATGAGCCCGATATTGAATATTATTTTCATTCAAAAGTTATAATTGGTGCTATGGACAAGGAATGACCGCATTATCATGCTCTCAAATTCACAAATGAACCAGCCGGGATGGGTTGCGCGTCTGGGAAGGTGCAACTACCTGATATTGAAGCTAGAATTTAATTGAATTGAATTATCTGCGTATTATTATCACTCTATAACTATATAAAACAACAATAAGGGGCGATACAAAGTTCGCCTGGGCCGCTAGTATTTATATATATATTATACATAACTCCATCAGTGACAATATCTCGAAAAAGATATTTAATAAAAATCAATTAAAAAAAAAACTACCTCCAGTGCGTCAAATAAACTACCTCCAGTGCGCCACCAAAACAAAGAACAAAATTAAAGAGAGCCGAAAGATAAAAAAAAAAAAAAAACTAACAACTAAACTGCCAATAGAAGGAAGGACGTCCACTAAACTGCCAATAGAAGGAAGGACGTCCACTAAACTGCCAAAAGAAGGAAGGACGTCCACCGAAACAACAACAGCAGCAGCAACAGCAGTATCAACAACAGCAGCAGCAGCAACAACAGCAGCAGCAACAAAAGCAGCAACAACAACAACTGACCAAGACGACGTCAGCTAAGTCAACACAACATTTTTTTTTCTTTATACATATAGATATATATATTATTTAGAATAAACACATTCACACAAATATATACATATATATATATATATATATACAAAAAGTTACATACAAATACACGTACATATAAGAACAATTTTCACTCAAGAAAGAAAAACTCTTATTACAAAGAATTTCAAAATGTTGTCCGCTGAATCCATTGCCCTTATAAAAAGGCAGGTAGAAATTACTGAAGCCAGTAATCATTTATTAGGTCTGCCAAGCCTCAGTTTTGCGTTCATTAAGCAGTTTGATGAATTAAAAGCTGAATGCGTACGAAATCACTCGGCACTGTTGTGAATTGGAGTAGTCGATCACGACTACTTCAAAAATAAGCACTTTGACGTGATGATGGCCAGTTTTAAAACGATTAAAGAAAAAATTGATGCAATGCTACAAAAGGCCGACAAAGCTGAGGCTAGTTCAGAGATTTCAAGTTTAGAAAAGGCACTCGAGCAATTAGAAAGATATTTAGAAGACACGCTTATCGCGATTCAGGAGGATAAGTTTCAAACCTTTGAGATTAGGGTAAAAAAGATCGATTATTATTGGGAAAGGCTTGTAAATTTAAAACAAGTCACCCAGATTGATGTCACAGATAGGAGTTATGTCGAATTCGATTTCTTCGAATCTCGAATTATATCAGCGTTAAAAACTGATATGAATATTAAACTTCAAAGAAATGTGCCAATAAAGGTAGATGTTGGAAATCAAAGGAATGATGATTTGCCAACTCTACCAAAAATACAGGTTCCCACATTCTATGGAGATTCCAAAGATTGGGACCTATTTTTCAAGTCCAACCTTAAAGTTCAATTACCTTAAGATCTCAGTAAAAGGGGAAGCCAGAAACGTGGTGTCTCACCTATTACTGGGATCTGGGGAAAATTATGAAGCCGCTTGGGAGTTGTTAACCAAGCGGTATGAAAATAAAAGAAAAATATTTTCTGAACAATTAAATCGCCTCCTTGAGCTTGACAATGTGAATGTCAACTCAGCGAGGCAATTAAGAATGTGTATTGACTCTATTAATGAGTCAATTCACATGATAAAACTAAAGGCACAAATTTCAGACGAAGTAAATATAATCTTTGCACAGATAATATTGAAAAAATTTAATAAAGAGGCTCTGCAGTTATATGAGAGCCACACCAAAAAGCCCAAAGAGATCCAATTATTGTCCGACGTCATAGAATTCTTAGAGCAAAGATTAAGTTCTATTAGCTCAGTTCAGGATGAGAATCCTACAAAAGAAAAAGTAATAAAGAAAGAATTCTCTGCAAACAGTTGTCCCATTTGCAAAGGTTGGGGACATACAGTGGTACAATGCCACACATTTAGAAATTCAAATCCATCAGAAAGGATGGAAAAAGTAAAAAAGGCAAAATTGTGTTTTAAATGTTTAAAACACTCCTATAATAAAAAATGCCTAAGCGATATATCGTGTTCAATATGCAAAAAGAATCACCATAGTATGATTCATGTACCATTTCAAAAGGTAGAAAAAGTAAACGCACTTAGGACGTCGGATCAAGCCTTATTAGATACGGCTAGGGTTCAAATTAAATCCTCTAAAGGAAATTATGAAAATTTAAGAGCTTTGATTGACAGTGGGTCACAAAGCACTATTATTTCCGAAGAATCTGCGCAGATTCTAAATTTACCTAAAATTAGATCTCAAACTGAACTTAGTGGAGTATCTTCCACAGGAAAGTGCATCTCCAAGCACAAAACTATTATTTCAATTAAAAATTCTCCTAAAAACTTAGAAATTGAAGCATTAATACTTCCAAAACTAATGAAGGCCCTTCCAGTCAGGAAAATTGATGTTGATAAAGAAAAATGGAAGGGATATAAACTAGCTGACCCCGATTTTAATAAGCCAGGTCGAATTGATCTTATTATTGGAGCCGACTTATATACTCACATTCTGCAGAATGGAGTGAAAAGAATAGATGGGCTCCTTGGTCAAAAAACAAATTTTGGATGGATTGTTTCCGGACACAAAAAGTCCATAGTAAAAAAGTCGATCGTATCAAGTACGATTATAATTAACAGCAACACTCAATTAAAAACTAAAAAAGAGAGTGTTGTTGGAAATAAACATAATGTTAAAAACAAATTAAATATTTGGAAAGAGCCCAATCCAGAAAAATACATATCTAAGGATAAAACTGATCGGGATCTTATTCCCTCGGCAGGACTTCACTTCGGAAGTGTTTTTAAGAAGAATAAATCAAACAATTATTTTGATAAAGATAAACCTATAACGAACGGGCATGTTAAAAGTTTAGAATGGAGTCAAAAAACCCAGATCAAAAAATATATCTGGGTAAATAGAAGAAAGTATAAAGGAAATTTTGAGGTCAGCCAAATCTATCCCTTAAAATAAATAATACAAATATTTAACTCTGCTGTGTCGAGGAAATAAATTAAATGTGCAAATATTATATCAGCATCTTCCAAAAACTAATCACATTTGAAATCCGGGATCATAGCTCTATCTATTGACATCAATTTGGGTGACTAAATACTAACTTGTCACCAGCTAAAAAGTAAAGTCGGTAAGGGCAATTAAAAAGTACACAACTCAGTATCCCAGCATTCAGTTAGAAGAAGTCTTGCTATGTATACATAGGTAAAATAATACAATTACCACAGCTTGTACTAAATGTATCAAGCGCACTTAGGAATCACACAGTAGGAATAAAATGATAAATATAATACATAGAAAATATGCTGCCTAAATGTGACAAATAAGCCATTCATCTTTAATGTTGGCATTCGTAATAAACATTGTAGTTTATAAATAAAATAAAGTACGAAGGTATCTGCAATTTTAGCAGTACACAAAATGTTACAAAAAAATTGAAATTTAATACAAATTGTTAAATTAAAAAGAATTAACGAATATTATAAAAAAGCAAATTGTAAAACAAACAAAATAAATATATTAAAAGCCATGGCCATATTAGTTACAAAATAAGTAATATCGAATGAAACAAAAATAAATAAATACAGTCCACTATGTTTATAATGTAACTAATTTAAATGTACCGCTACTTTTGCTGGCCCTTGGCAGAATGTTCAGACGAACATGAATATATAAGAGTTTAATTCAATCTATGTACAACTATTGAACCGCTGCAGCAATGTAATTTTGTCTGCCTAGATAAATAACGCTTGAGCGTGAGATATAAATATATGGGAGTACACAAAGAACTCCGCGTGGGTTCATCCCTTAAAGATACTAGCGGTCGCGTACATTTCCCTAAAAGATAAGGAATAAGACTCTTTCCCACGTCTGGGGAACAGATGGCCACTGCGTTGGTCTAGTTAGAGATAAGATTAGAATATGTAAATCTCATGTTAGCTACCTAAGCTAGAACTTAGAGAAAATAAAATCAGTTTGAAATATCAACTCAGCGAATGAAGGTCCTTTTATTTGGATCCTTTCAGCTAGAGAAACGATTAGCTCGCGGTGACCGGGGTATAAACCCATTGGATGAAGCTTGTCGCATCCACGATTTGGCTTATTCAAATAACAAGGACTTGGGTGAACGACATAAAGCAGACTCAGTTTTAATTGATAGGGTTTGGGAACGTGTTAAAGCACCAAATAGTAGTATTAGCGAGAAGCCTGCAGCATATTTCGTCACAAACATGATGAAACTAAAGAAAAAATTTGGTGTGGGAACTAAGCAAGAGAAAAAGAAACCAGCAAATAAATCTCTTGCTTCAATCATCAAAAAGGCAACCATTGAATTACGAAAACATAAGCCCCTTGACTTATTGAAAGTAAAAAGTAAAAGTCGCTCGGAGTGCAGTATCTAACTCTGTTGGATGTAAAAAAAATATAATCGTGCCAAGAGTTATAGCAATTCCAAAAGTTGGTGGTTTTTTACCATTGGTGCCTATTTTAACAGCCCTTAGCGCTGTTGGTAGTTTAGCATCAGGTAGTGCAGCCATTGTAAAGTCTATTAATTCCGCTAAAAACGCAAAAGCTCAACTTGAGGAAAACAAGAGACACCACAGAAAACTGGAATTGGTAGCGTTGGGGGAGGGTTTGTTTTTACAACCTTACAGAAAAGGCTATGGCATTTCATTCACAAAAAATAATAAAAAAACAAAAACGCAACCAAAAAAACTTCTAAATGAGCTACCCAAAAGAGCATTATCCAACTTTGATATATTATCGTTTGGTTTTAAAAATATAAAAAATTTCCTTGGAGTTTACATGAAGGATGAGTTACCTAAATTTCCCCTTCATTCTGAGTGCGAAATAGTAAATTTAGCAGACTCGACATCAGACGGAACACATTAGCTAGCGTATTACAAGAAAGGATCAGACTCCTATTACTTTGATAGTTTTGGGAATTTACAGCCACCATTAGAAGTAATTAGATATTTAGGAAAAAATATTAAATATAATTACCAAGGTTTCCAAAAATTTGGTACGTTCAACTGTGGACATTTGTGTCTTAAATTTTTACTAGACCCCAATTCGATGGATTCTCTTACGAACCTCAACTTAACATGAAGCGGCAATTTGATCTTTTGAATTGCACTTGTTCTATCCTTGCCATCTGTGCACATGGCTCAAGTGACTAGTAGTGGGGGAGAAATGTGCTCCTTGTTGGTTATAAAATCAGGCACGTCGTCTAGGAAAAATATCATTCAACGTCACCAGCTTCTAGCAGCAACACCACCGGCACCAGCAAACGCACCAACATCAGGAAGAATCATCAGCATCGCCACCAACAACAACAAAATCATGCAGCAGTTCAACGCCACCACCACCAACTCCAACTCAACCAATGGATCCGTCTCCAACCTCACCAGCTCCAACTCAACCGCCTCCAACCTTCCTTCTGGTGTCAACCAGGAGGATCTTAACGCCCTTTTGAGGGATATTGAGGAGGATCCGCTGATGGCAGCCTTTAACTTTTGCAGAGTTAAAGGCAAGCTGCCCTATAACCAATTGCCAACAAATATGGCATTTGACATATTTTCAGCGAAGCGGGTGAGTGGTAAGTTCGTTAGCAATATTATGCTCGAACTTGCCAGTCGTGTTGTTTACCTTCCTGAAAGGGTCGACATAGACAATGACCTCTTGCCGCTCTTTAGTACTCAAAACTATACCATTATCAAATGTGATGATGGTAATGTTAATGTTAGCTTAAAATCTAATCTGTAATACAAAAAATAAAAATAATAATAAATAAATTTAAAAAAAATATTTTAAAAATTAAATTTCATAAATTTTTATTGGGAAATGGGGCTTAGGGAAAATTATTTTTCAGGTTTGTTTCCGTTAAAAAAAATAATAAATAAATAAAAAAAATAGTTTAAAAATTAACATTCATAAATTTGTATTGGGAAATGGGGCTTGGGGAAAATTATTTTTCAGGTTTATTTTCAGTTAAAAATAATAATAAATAAATTAAAAAAAAAAAATATTTTTAAAATTAAATTTCAGAAATTTTTATTGGGGAAACTTGGACTTGGGGAAAAATCTTTTTATTAACGACAGAAAATCTCTCTGACCTGTTTATCAGATTAGTTATCAGATCAGGTCTAATTATCAGATCAGGTCTAATTATCAGACCTGTTAAGGGCTAATATTAGGTATGTTTATCAAATCAGGTCTGATTATCAGACCTGTTAAGATCTGATACCAGGTCTGATTATCAGAGAGTGAAATAATCATAATCGATTTTTAATTATTAAAAATAAATAAATTACAATGAATGAGCAAATGTTGCATCAATTGAACAAAACTCGAAATGCTTTAAAAATAAATTTTCTGAGTTAAAACATTTTAAAAGTCAGAATATTATGGACTAGGAAGAAAAATTTAAAGCGAGTACTGAACCACTAAACGAACTTGTCCATGCAAATAAAAAGTTATATAACGATGAAGGGAAAGAGAAACAAAACTGTTCAGGCCAAGGGCCACTGTACCCCCGCTGCTCTCAGAGCTTTCCTCGCTGCTCTGCCGCTGCAGTGATCGCTCTCCGTCGCTTTGCGAACTTCGGGACTGCTCGCGTCCGACCGTTGGTTCTCCCGCTCTCCTTATGTTATGCAGGCGGGAGTTCGGGTTTCTAGTATGTAAGCTAGCATTTTTAGTCATAAAACTGAAGTCATTAAGAATAAAGTGAAGTGTGAATCGACGCCCCCGTGCCTACTTATTTTTCATCGTCTTACTTTCGACTGCGTCGAGACGCCACCACCATCGGACTTCTTTTTTTCCCGGACTTATTTCTCCCGCTGAAGGAAGCCACCCCCTTCCAAAACAAGAACAAAACCGAAGAAATAATGAAAACTTACATTTTATACTGCAAATGACAAAAATTCCACCCCCAAATATGATGAATATAAATCGTTTGATGATATCAATGATATCGAAAAAGATGATTCTTCATTCTCACCGCCTCATCATCACTCTCATCAGTCATCACCTGTGGTATTAAACCAACCCGCTGCTCACACATCGAGTGTATTATCAACTCATCTCTCTCCACCCACATATCCTTTACAAGCAACCCAACCACCGTCGCTTGAAGAGAGTTCCAAAAATTTTAATGTTAGCGAACTAGCACGGGAACACATTTTAGATAAGACATATGGACCATACAAAAATGAATCTGGTCAATTAATGTTGAGAAACAATCAAATAAAGCTATCAAATAATACAATAGAATTTGATGATGGAGAAAACTTTCAGCTCACAAGTGGATTATATTCTTTAATATTCCACCATCTCCCCAAAAAATACAATACAGATGATTTGAATATATACAGAGAAATTTTAATAAAAACTAATGTATACAGTAGCATACGTCGATGACGTAGTGCTACTAGTATCAGGTCCATTCCCCGACGTCATAAGCGACATTATGTCGGGTGCTCTGGACAGACTAAATAATTGGGCAAAATCCTGCGGACTAATAAGACTAAACTAATAACAATTATGAGTTGATAATAGATTGTTTATTATTATTGTCTATTAAGTCATTGATTTTATCTTGTACTTTCATGAAGTCATCATGATCCGGAGTTCCGGCTATCCATTTCCATATGGTGCCTAATTCATTAATTCCCCTTTTGGATCTAGATTGTATTAACTGATATAAAAGTAGTTCGATAACTTCTAAGTCGTATTTGATTTCCCATTGTGATCTTTTATTAGGGTCTCTATTTATATTTTGAGATTCAATATTTATTATTTCTTTGTAAAAGCTTAAATTGGTTACGTGAAATAATTCGTTATAGGATTCATAAGTAAGGATATCCTTTTTGTCCTTGAACAGAAAAAACTCATGGTTTGAATAATAAGACTAAACTAATGTTATTTACAAGGAGATCAAAGATCCCAAGTTATAACATGCCTGAGATAGATGGCATAGAGCTAAAACTTTCTCAACAGGCGAAGTATTTGGGAGTTATACTGAACCCTAAGCTATCATGGAAACAAAACATCGAAGAGAGAGTTAGGAAGGCAAGCATTGCCTTCTACTCCTGTAGAAAGATGTTTGGGAAAAACTGGGGACTACACCCAAAGACCATAATATGGCTCTACACAGCAGTAGTTAGACCTATATTAACATACGGGGCTCTAGTATGGTGGCCGGCACTCACTAGAGCCTATAACATCGCCAAACTAACGAAGATACAACGTTCGGCTTGCGCAAGAGCTACGGGGGCTATGCGCTCGTGCCCGGCGGCCGCCCTGAACGTAATCCTGGACATCATGCCGATTGACCTTTTTATCAAGGATGCGGCGGCGCAGAGTGCGGTGAGACTAAAAGCAAGCAATTGCTGGAGGGATCGCGGCATAGGACACCGCACTATTCTTGACGGGGTCACGTCGTTAATAGACAAAAACACGGACTACATGACAACCGAAATTAGATTCGGCAACGGCTATACGACCTCCTACCCGACAAGGGAGGAATGGACTAGAGGCAGAGTAACCGAACAAGATGAGGTATCGCTCTACACCGATGGCTCCAAGATGAGCTGTGGTGTGGGGGCTGGGATCTTCGCTTAGAGCTGGGGGATTGAATCGACTTTCAGTCTCCCAGCATCAGCGACAGTCTTTCAGGCTGAGGTACTCGCTGTATTGGAGGCAGCCAGACTATCTAATCAGCGAGGCCTTAGCAATAACAAAATGAGGATTTACTCGGATAGCCAAGCGGCTATCAAAGCCCTAGCAGCGGTCAAGACAAACTCGCAGTTAGTGTCGGAGTGTAAGGCAGCTTTAAACGAGCTTGCTGAACACAAAGACGTTAGAATAACCTGGGTGCAAGGACACAACGACATACCAGGAAATGAAAAGGCAGCTGAGCTAGCCCGCAAGGGCTCAGCCGAGCGTAGCAACATTAAAAATACACTAATATCGCTGAAAGCGGTACAGTCTAAGATCAAAGGTCAGGCGACCAAAGAATGGTCAGGGACGAGTCAAAACAGAAGATCGAGGCTATGTTGGCCGAAATTCGACAGCAAACGCACTGAAGAACTGATATTACATAGTAAAAAGGATATCAGTAGGATCACAGCTGTCTCCACCGGTCATTGCGCGATAGGATCGCATGCAATGAAGATGGGGCTGCCCTATAACACAAGCTGCAGAAGCTGCAAGGAACAAGCAGAACAGGAGACACCAGAGCACCTGCTCTGTCACTGTCCAGCCTTGAACAACAGGAGAATGCGTCATTTCGGGGCCTTCCAGCTGGAATCGCTGAGAGAAGTAGGGAAGCGTACGATTGCAGCTATCCTTGCTTTTCTCAACGATTCGGGTTGGTGCTGAACATGACCAGCTACAATCAGAAAACAGAGGGTGTGGATCAAAACGGAGCTCAGCTCTAATTGGAGGCTCGTGGAGAGCCTCACCACTTTAACCTACCTACCTACCATGTATACCGAAGAAATTTTCAAGCAAATGGACAAGTGAAGTGGACGAGAGCATTAAAATATTCTCGAATTATTAAACCACTTTTAGCTAAATTAGACGTTGCCGAGTCTACCCCCAAACACAAAACAGATGTTGTAACCGGGTCTGGGTTCATGACACTTGAGAGGAAAAAAACGAGTTTTATTTATTGGAATGACCCCAATGAGCTCGTCCAACGGCTCCAACTCCTGTTAGCATCACAGAGGGTGGGGCACTCAAATCAAAGGAATGAAATTACCTCGATAATTGAAGAATTGAGGTAAAGCCCCTATACCTAGGCTTCTAATAAAAGAAAACACTTTGGTAGGGTCTATTTGTTCCCAAATCCTGTAGGGGGGAATAAGTTCACCTCCTAGATGTTGAAGTCGACGTCTGATTAGCGAGGGGCACTCACATAGGATGTGTTCCGATGTTTCTTGCTCCATCTCGCAGAATCTGCATGTGTCGACTTCTGAAAGTTTTAATTTCTTAAGGTGATACCTAAGGTTGCAGTGACCTGTTAGGTAACCTGTTAGAGTGCGAATTTCACTCTTTGGTAGGTTGATGATGCGTTTTGATCGCGTCATCTGGGGGACGAGAAATTGTTTGGCTTGTCTCAGCCCTGCACTGTCGGTCCAGTGACGATTTATCTCCGATTCCTCCCATTTCCTGAGCAGTTCTCTATTGTGTCCTTTCGATAGTCCACAGAACGGCTCAGGGCCGATAAAAGGTGTCATCGCCCCGCGTTTAGCTAGGGAGTCTGCCACCTCGTTTCCTATATGGCCTTCATGCCCTGGTACCCAACCAACCGTTAGGGTGTTTTTGGAGGCAAGGGCATTCAGCTGTTGGAAACAGGTCTCTACAAGTCTGGACGAGATCGTGAAGGAACTCAGCGCAATGAGCGCTGCCTGACTGTCAGAGAAGATGTAAATCCGGGCGCCTTGCATTTTCCTGCCAAGGCATTCACGAGCACAGATTTCTATGGCGTGTATCTCTGCTTGGAAAATTGTTGGAGACTTTCCCATGGCTATGGATTTGTTGAACCTTGGTCCGAAAATGCCAGCCCCGGTGTCACCGTTTTCCAGTTTCGACCCGTCAGTGTTCACGTTTGTGATCCATTGGCTAGAGATATTGATTTTGTTTTCCATTCATTCCTAGTGTACAAGACTACTGAGAAGTTTCTGTGGAAAACGAGTTTTGGTTTCTGCTCGTCAGTTACGCGCAGAATGGGATCGTTTATTAGGGGTTCAAGGACCCTAAGATGCCCGGTAAGATCACCGCTTTTGATATTGGTGATGTTTTGAAGGCGAAGTGCCCCCAGGCAGGCCTCCTTTTTCAATGTAATTGGTATAGGGGGTATGCCAGTTATGACTCCCAGTGCTGCAGTAGGACATTTCCGGATGGCTCCAGTAATGCCTATGCAGACCAGTCGTTGTAATTTGGTAAGTGCAGCCGCAGCTGTCCTCTGGGTAGATTTCGTCCACCAAGCAAGAGATGCATAGGTTAAGATCGGTTTTACCACAGTGTTAAAAGACCAGTAGATCATTTTGGGACTTGGGCCCCACGTTCTGCCGTAGAGCCTGTTACACGCAAAGTGTTCTCGAATGGCTTTGTTTATGGTCTTTTCCAGATGTGCATTCCAGTATTCCAGTTGAGCTTGGAGTCAAGTGTGACTCCTAAGTAGTTGGCCTCAACCAAAAAGTCAATCATAGACCTATTTAGGTGCGGTCCGAGATGGTTTGCTCATGCCAGCCCACTAAATAGATCATCAGCGTAGCCTTGAGTGGGGAAGCCTAAATTATTGAGCTCATAAAGTAGCTCGTCGATGACCAGAGTCCACAGGAGGGGAGAGAGTACTCCCCCTTCAGGGCACCCCCGTGTGGCTGTGATTGAGGTCATAGTTCCTCCAAGGTCTACAGTTATGATTCTGGATTTAAGCATTTCCAGAATCCACCTAATAATAGGTGTGGAGACATTCTTGCGTACAAGAGAGGCACGTATAGCCTCGTATGACGTGTTGTCGAAAGCTCCTGAGATGTCTAAGAAGGCACCTAGTGCTACACGACTTTTACTTTAGCCCAGTTGCTTGGTATGTGTCCAAGCAGGAGACTGGCTCGAAATAAACGGACCAGGGGGAGTGCGATTTGGTGCAGTCCCCGCTGCAACAAGCATGGATAGATCCCATCTGGTCCAGGTGATTTGTATGGGCTGAAATTGTGTAATGCCCATTTTACGCTATTTTGATGGAAGAGTGTAAAGGGCATGTTTCCAACAGGTTCTGAGCGATAGGGGGTTCCTCTCTCTCAGCCCCATTAGAGTCTGCCACCATAGTCACGTGCAGGTGTGGGCACTCTCCAGTCTCAGAGAGGTAGGTTGGTGCCTCTCTCTGTGAGATGGGTTGCTCCACAGCCACACACCCAGGAAAATGAGTAGCTGCTCGTCTCCTTTGGGTGGCTTGTGTGAGTTCCATCCGGCTTTTTCAGCGTGCAGGTGCCGTTTGAGTGGTCTTTGGAGAGGGCTTTTTGCAGCCTAACAGCTTCCGGGAGAGATGAGATCTGCCCGCAGTGTTGGCGCCACGTAGCCCGTTTTGACCTTCTCAGCTCTTTATTGTAGAGCGTTAAAGCAGTTGTGTAGGAGTCCCATGAGGCCCTTCCACTCCTCGATTTATTGAAGAGCCTGCGCGCAGTCTTTTCGAGATCATCAAGGCTTTTGTTCCACCAGGGAACAGTCCTTTCGGTCTTGCGTACCTCTTGGTCGCAGCTGGCGTGATATGCTGATTCAACATTTCTATGAAGCACATTAGCTTCACGCTCTAACTCGTCTATGGATGTTATCGGACGGGTTGAGCAGTCTCTGGATTGCTCAAGTTCAAAGCAGAAGATATCCCAGTTGGTTTTCCTGGGATTTCTGGTGACTAGGCTACATTGCAATGCACATCCTATGTCAAATCTAATGTGTTGGTGATCTGACATAGTGATCTCATTTGCAACGTGCAAGTTTGAGACAACGGACAACATATTTATACTACAGAGAGTCAGGTCAAGGACTTCCTCTCTAATGGCATTAATAAATGTGGGTTCGCTGCCCTGGTTTAGTAATCCTATGTTATTACTAATAATGTATTCAAGCAGGTACTCACCCCTCTTGTTGATGTCACTGCTCCCCCAGACCGTATGGTGCGCATTGGCATCACAGGCGGTTTCTGAGCCGGTTTCTCTGGCAGTGCTCTATCAGGGCACAAGTAGCCGCCGTAGGCACTTCCTCCGAGTCGCCGGGTAGATAAGCGGAGGCCAACACTGCCTTCTGCTCGCCGTGGGCGTGGGTATTTTAACCCAAACCGCCACCAGGTCCTCAGTTATGAACTGTGATAGGGGAACAAATGTTAGATTTTTGTTAATTATTAACGCCGATCCAGGGCGAGGTTGGTCATTTGCATACAGCAACTTGCCGGATGGGGTGCTAAGCCCCAGGGCACGTCCTGCAGGGCCTCCAGGGCTCCTGGATGAACGCTATGTCCATTGTAGCGAACCTCTCGCAAAGTATGCGATGCGGCCTTTGCGTGGTGGAGGTTCGCTTGGAGACATCGGAGGTGTCTCCTGGTGTTGGGGGGAGGGGGGAGAGAGGGGGAGGACATTAGTCCGCCCTCTTGCGGCCCCTGGCCGCAATCTTCCGGCAGCGGTTGGTGCCTAGAGGGGCCTCCTCCTCCTTGGTGCG
Organism: Drosophila aff. chauvacae BK-2020; assembly: GCA_018903765.1. Classification (NCBI taxonomy): domain Eukaryota; kingdom Metazoa; phylum Arthropoda; class Insecta; order Diptera; family Drosophilidae; genus Drosophila; species Drosophila aff. chauvacae BK-2020. Next base: position 968,303 of record JAEIGO010000862.1, read on the forward strand.
CCTCGCACTCTTGGGTACGCGCCCGGTGCCTCGTGTGGTGCGCCCATGGAGTGGGGGGCGCAGAAACTTCCGCAGTACTTCGGGCTCCTGGGCCATCGACACCCTGTGGTGTCGCAGCAGCCATAGCAGGAGCACTGGCAGTAGAGCAGGTGGGCTTCTCCGCTGCGGGAACGGGAGCCACTGTCTGTTTTTTTGCCTGCGTGTCAACCTTTGGCTTAAGGGTAGCCTTGCCAAACGCAAAGTTTAGGCTATGCCCTAGCTCTTTCAGCCGATTGGCCGAGACTGGGTCAAGCGCGATTGTTATGACCGCCGTGTTCTGCCTTGTTTTGCGGTGCAAGACGCGCCAGTCTCCCACGCTCAGGCCACTGTTCTGGCCTTCAATAAGGTCTAGAACCTCCGACGTCTTCATATCCGCATTAGGGAGCGGAAAGTAGCCGATGTAGACAGCGGCACGTGGAGCCTCTGCCTCGGGGACTACTTTTATGTGGGCGTCCTTCCACAACCGGAGCTTGGGCACCTCATTGCTCAGCCACTCGGCTGTCTTTGCGTCTCCACATGTTATGGCCATCCAGCCTGGTCGGAAGGTGCAGCCAGAAAATAACGGCTTCGTAGAGCCGTGTTTCAGAGCCATCACCCTCGACAAAATGGCGGATTGCACCGTCTTCAGCTGCTCCGTCGTGAGCAGATTTTTCGGGTATTCATCAGGGAGTATTGCCATCTTCACTGAGCTAGCTACTTCCCTGTAGGAGGCCATGACACCGACTTGGGTCGACTGCTCCAGTGCTGCCTGCCTAGTTGCAGCAACGGATGTGGAGGCTACTCCGTGGCAAGCGGTACTGTTGCAGGACCCTTCGTCAGGGCACTGGGTGCCGCGGTTTTAGTCATGGGCCTCTTATTCGACACTCCTTCTGGGGTAGTGTTAGCCGATCTACCCCTTTTGTTGGTCCCGCCGCTCGTGCTAGGCACTGCCCTAGGAGGGTCCATAGGCTTCTGGGCGAGCCTTTTGGCCTCCTCTAAGGGCATGCCGTACGCTAGGTGTCTGCGCAACCTTTTCCTTGCGGCGCCCGATAGAGCGATCCGCTTTGGTTTATCAACCTTGGGAGAGGCGAGAAGGGCTTCTTCCTCTTCCTTGGTGATGGTGTCGGTGCCAGAGCCTTGTGAACAGACGTCCATGGCTTCTTCGGGCTCCCGAGTGGGTTCGATCTCGATCGATTTGGGGCTGCTAGGGCGCCCTGTTTCTGTTTTACTGTTATTGGTCTCCATATATTGGTCCCACGAGTAGTGAGGAAGGAAGTATCCCCCGGGGCAGAGCCTCATACCCCGGATCGGGCGCTTATACGACCGGAGGTGCCAGGTATCCGGAAGCCACCGTTAAAAGACACACTAACGTAGTGCCATTCATCACAGGGGCACGGTACGGTAACACCGGTGATTACGGGTTTTTTCGAGTTGTCCTCTCTAGATCCGCCATATTTAGTCTAGAGCAGGGGCACCTCGAGCAGGATGTTGTTCTTCACCACGTATGGTCGGTCTTTAGTAGTCGGCATGTGACTGCCAACCACCACTAGCTGAGTAGGATCGACGCGGCGACAGGCGCACACGCTTCACTTAACCCAGCTTTAGCCCCCAATATACAACCTATTACTTAGGGTTCTATTGTATTGTAATGCCCTATCGCAAGAGTTGAAATCCCGTCTTGACAAATAATTCTTTTTTCATCCCTATTGTCTAATGTTATTTTGGATATTTTATATGTATTTATTTCATGTCCTCTAGACATAAACATGTACATACTATCACTTTCTTGCTGTCCTGTAAACAAACAATTTTTGTAATTGTTGAATGTAATTTTTTGTAAGGCACTCCTTTTCACGCCTTTATTCCTTTTTACGCATTTCTCTGGCTGACTACCTGCACCCGCCACTGTGTACGCATACATTTTTGAGCGAAGACCCACAAACTCACGCATTGACCTACCCTGCAGTTCATCTTTAAAGAAACCTAATCTTTTTTTGTTACACTGCTGAAAATTGTATTGCTTAGCAATAACATCTAGATATTCAGAAGTGTCGAATTTTGAGGGAACATCGGAACGAATATCGCTATACAAATCTTCTGTCTTTATAGAATTTATTGTAACGAATTAGCCGAGCGGAACCTTTTGTTTTTGTTTTAGGTGCTAAAGCCAAAGAAATTTCCAACCACTTTTGTTACTTAAAGCCAAGACAACTTTTTATTACTTCAAGCCGAGACAACTTTTTAGAACTGCTCGTAGACGAACCCGGAAAGCAACTGAACTAATCCCAATCGAGCGATTGGGTCTTGACATTTTTAACCAATGCCTACTTAACATTCGTTACAATATGAATGAATCTGTATCCATGTAATTTAATTTCAGTGTATCTTGGAATTTGGGTTTCATGTATGCATAATGGAAATCATACATCTTCCATTTTGATAACTCCAACACAACGAAACCCAAGTATGTTGGTTTATTGCAAACGTTATGTAATCTTTTCATTTGAATTGCATACATATTTTCAGTGAACTTTGTTGCACTGTGAAAATTTGACCTGGCTATCAAGTCCCTTGCACATAATCTTGGGCGCCCACCTTTAGGACCAACAGGTGGGGCCTCCCATTCCGTAACTAGACGAATATCCTTGTGCTTTAAGCTGTTCTCCATTGTTTTTCCGTACACAGAGTTGTTTAAAAGCTTAAAAAAGTCTTTCTCAAAATTACTTTTAGCCCTAGTCCTATGCTCGGTATTTAGATCAATATACTTCTTAAGCCATGGTCTTTGCTTAAATTGAAGGATTGCATGCATTTTTTCTACCTGCAGCCCATTTCTAATAGCCTGCTGTAAAATTTTATAGTGTATGATATATTTTTTTTATCACACAAATCGGCTATTATTTTCGGAGTTTTCGAAGGAAGTCTGTTTGCGGGGCAAAAATGCTAGTCATTGTGTATATCATGAAGCGAGTATGGATATTTCAAATCTACTTTTAGAATATATCCATACTCGCTACTTTCAGAAATATATTTTTTGTCAAACAAATCTATTTATGGTTCTTCTAGCCATTTAAAATCCCCATTAGGCAGTGCTTCAGACATTGCCCATCCATATAAATTATTGGCATCCACATACATTAAGTACTCTGATTCCTTTGAAGGATCAAAATCTTTAAGGTATTTATGGTTTGCCTTCGTATATCTATGAGTACTTTGAACTAGACCCCCTCGAATTCCAGACTGAATAAACGTTATCATGTCAATATCAGTGAGCAATTCGAGGGATATTTCTGTTGTTTTTAGCATCGCATCCCATGACAAACCCGGAGTTGTGCAATAGTGGGCAGGGTCGAGCTCATAAATAGACGAACAAATAGCCTATAATTCTGGAAAATATCAGTGAGCAGCAAAACATCTGTTTTCAGATATAACTCCATGTAATCCTTAAGTGTTTGACACTTGAAGTGGTTCCAAACCTGAACCGCATGTAGGTAGTCAGCTTCAGAACATTCTGTGTCTGTTAAATGACTGTAAAATGCACTCCTTGAGGGTAGAGAAGTTTCCGACAACTTCTTTTCAGAATCTAGATATTCATAGGGGAAAACTCCTTTCCTACGAAGTAAACTGAAATCTGATGTATTTGGAAATTGATTTCGAAGAACCTTGAAATCCCCTTCATTTAATTTCCTGCAAGAGTGTCTAAGCTAGAGGACATGAAACGAAAAGTGTCTAAAAATCTAATTTCTAACTTATTTTTTCCCACAGTGATATATTTAGATAATGAAACGAATAATTCCTTATTCAAAGGAATTATTTTAATTTCCACATCAATGTCCGCAAGATTTTTGACGACAAGATGGAGATCATAATTTGAGAGGTTGTGGAAGAAAACGGTTATAAAATCTCCTGTCCTATATTTTAGGTTGCAATCAGTATGTGCTGCCCCACGAAATTGACCTGTAAAATGACAGTGATCTCTCACTCTGTCATTACCTAAAATTCCCTTGCATATATGACAATTAAGTGCCTCATCAAAATCGTAAGAGTCCTGTGTACTCATTTGAATCGGAACTACATGAGTCATGTAGTTTTCAAAAATAGCAGACAAATCGGATATAATCGAATCAACAAAAGTGCGCCCGACATTTAAGTAGTTGTTAAATGCGGGTTCTGGCACAGTCATGGGAGAGTGCACACGGAGGGGTGGGGGTAATGAGGGTAATTAGTCACGCATGCGTGCACACGGGGGAGTGCAGGTGTCCTAATTAGCATAATAAATCAATTAATTATTGGTGGGAAAGGTTTTGGGGTGCCTACATTTTTATGCATGTGTGATCATGATTAGTCACGTGTGTTGTGGGGTGTGCGAATTTGGTGGTAAGTGGGTTAAAGGGATAAGGTGTGTGTGCTAGTGCGTATCCGGCTTGTGCCTGTCTGGCTTGTGGGTCAGCAGCTTGTGCATATCTCGTGCTAGTGTGTTTAGGAGGGTGGATCTTGTGAAATTATGTTTAAGAAGGGGGATCTTCTCGGTGACCTACCCGTGTCTATACCTACCCGTGCCTATCTACCAGCTGCAGTCCTGACCTGTGTTAACATAACTTTGGGGGATGTTAGCCGTTTGGCTATCCATACCGTGCCTATACCTACCCGTGCCTATCTACCAGCTGCAGTCCTGACCTGTGTTAACATAACTTTGGGGGATGTTAGCCGTTCTAAGCATGTGAACAAAAAGACGAAAGAATTTGGAGGAAATCTAAAACTTGTCCCCTGCTACCCGAAATTAACATTTCCAAGACTCAATTTGAACAAAAAGACGAAAGAATTTTGAGGAAATCTAAAACTTGTCACCTGCTACCTGGAATTAACATTTCCAAGACTCAATTTAAGGGAAACTAAAGAATTTGGAGGAAATCACCTGCTTACATAAATTATCCTTTCTAAGAGCAGTGGGAGAAGAGATGTTCTCCTTGGCTAGGTATAAATTCTGGTAGTAAAGGAAAATATCATTCAGTGACCAGCAGCCACCACCAGCTCCAGCAGTCAGCAGCAGATCCAGCCTCAGCCTCAGCCTCAACACCAGCACCAGCCTCAACCTCACCACCAGATCCAGTACCAGATCCAGGCTCAGCCTCAGCACTAGCTCCAGCCTCAACACCAGCTCCAGCCTCAGCACCAGCTCCATTAGCCACCACCACCACAACCACCACCACCACCACCACCACCACCACCACCATGAACTTAATTAGCTCCACCGTCTCCACCTCTAGCTCGACTTCTCCTAATAACCTCCTCGCTTGGAGGGTGACAAAAGAGGATTTAGAAATCCTACTGGAGGATATCGAAATGGACCCCCTTATGCTCGCCTTTAGCTCAAGCAGAGCTAAGGGTGAGTTGGATTTTAATCAACTCCCTATAAACACAGCCTTTGAAATAGTTTCAGCTTCCCGTGGTATGGGAAAATATGGTGAAATCGTAAGGCTTGAATTGTTAGAATAATACGTTTACCTACCAGAGAGTTATAACTATCTGGATGATTGTATTTTAGATTTTTTTAGTGTAAAAATATATAAACTAGTTAAAATGGAAGATGGAGACGTAGATTTCCAATTAATAATGTAAAAATAAAAAAAAAGACATGAATAAAAATATTAAAAATTAAATTTTAAACTTTTTTATTTGGGAATGGGAACTTGGGGAAATTTCTTTTCAGCAATTTTCTTACAGGTTTATTATAACTAGACAAACAGAAAAATAAATAATAATTAAAAATATTAAAAATTAAATTTTAAACTTTTTTTATTTGGGAATGGGAACTTGAGAAAATTTATTTTCAGCAATTTTCTTTCAGATTATTTAAATTATGTGTAGCGAGGGTGAGTGCTGTGAGACACGCTGACCTACTTACCTGCTGACCTATTTATCTGTTGACCTAATTTCTTGTTCGTTTCAATTCCACCCCTAATATTGATGTTGACCTGCTGACCTACTAACCTAATGACATCATTTCAAGTATGTTGATCGTTTCAAAACCACCCCTGAACTACTTGTGTGTGTGTTTATCATAGAATGGGGAGGGTGTAACTCCATTCTACTAAATAAATATATAGGTGTGTGAAATAAATGATAGTTTTGTATTTTTTCAAATTTAGTTTTTATTTAGTCTTTTAAATAAATTAATATATCGCTCCATCAATTTTAAGGCATCTTGTTCTCTCTTCTCAACATGCATGCATCTACAGGTGTCAGGTCCAACTTTGCAATCATCGTAAGCCCAGGCGCAGTATGATAGGTGTTGTCCATACTTGGATTTTATTACCGGAGTAGCTTCCACGTCTTTGAAAAATGTTTTCAATTTCGTGACGTGCTCCTTAAAAATCTCATTGCCATACTCCTTTAAAAATTCCTCCATTTTCTAAGAGATCATTTAGTATTGTTTAGTTTTTCCAATTAAATTAGTTTGAATGTTTATTTTAAACTAAAATCGTTCCCAAATGCACCACTATATTTATACACATTTTTTTTATGAAATCGAAAATGTGAAACCTGTTGCTATACCCACCCCTGAAAATAGAGTTGTAACAAAAGAAAGAGAGAGAGAGAGATATACGGGTCTGTTCCAGTTTCCACTTCCCCAAAATTTACTCGGTTTTGGATTTCCCAGACCTGTTATAGTTTCCACTTCTGTCAAATTAACTCGGATTCGGATTTTCCTCTGTTAAGTCTCTGTTAACTTCCGAGCGAAACCACTCGGAAACTTTCCGACTGCCATAGGGCCGGAGGAATTGAGATCCGAATGAACAGAAATTAATTATTTCTTTCTCTAATGGTTTAGGGACATTACTGCATAACTGAATTAGCTAAAGGTACCATACTTGATTTTTAAATAATTCGGTTCGTATCTAAACTTTCACAAATTCCAAATCCGCCTGTTTTAGTTTCCGAGCGGAAACAAATTTTGGATCGTAGAGTGCCTTGAAGGGTAAATCCAATCAGAGAAATAAATAATCTGTGAGATATTTCGCATATGAAAAATGCAATTTTTACGGCCAAGAACGGGTGTACCATTGATTTTATGCAGTAAATCAGTACCTTATTAACGTCTTTAGGTTGGAAACTAGAGCGGGCCAAAATTTGATCAGCCCCTAATTCACAAAACTCTGCCAAAGCAAACGCAGCGGGCAAGGGGAAATTTAATAAAAAATAATTCAATACACAAGGGAAACTCGAAAATGTTAAAGGGAAATTCGGAAATGTTAAAGGGAAATATGAAAATGTTATCAAATTCACTTCCGAGTGAAAACTGGAACAGACCCGATATATTTTGTTTTGTTTTCTTCTTTTATTTCAGAATTTCAATATATGATGAAATTAGTTTTCTAACTTTATGTTGTTGATTTATAAAATGAAAGCATGCACATGTTGCTATATTGTCATAGGAAAATGTGCATACATTTATGTGTTCTCCATAAGTTGTTTTTATAATCTCTTTTACACCGGCTTTCATGAACATGTTCCGTGTCTCCACAAGCATTTGTAAATCTTCTTTCGAAATCACTTTCTCAAATTCATTAATAAATAATATAAATTTATTTATTAATGAATTACTCATCTCGTAAACTTGTACTCTCAACTCTCAAAAGGTAAGTGAATGTTAAAAACTAGATATAAGAACTTTCGGCCACATAAAAATTCAAAATTTTGTGTGCATTGTTGAGCGCGCAGACACCATCCTGCACATGTAGTGAACAATATGGAAACTTATTTCCATCTATTATTTTAAGAGTAGGACATCCGATTTCTTCAATGTTTAATAAATCTTCCGTTCTTAAAAATTTTTTGAGGAAAAGTCTTTTTTCATGGCCTTTACAAATTATTTCCTTATTTCTTAATATTTCTCGTACATACATTTGCGCTTCTTTGAAATAGTTAATGCCATCGTTCCAATAAATTTTATGATGTTTTTTTGTTAACCAAGCAGCCGTTTTTCTCGATTTTGTATCCAATTCAGTAAAATCATAGGGGGAGTGTATAATAAAATGCGAATTCAGTTTTGGATCTTTTTTGAATACCACACCCATTTCTTTTAGAATAAATTTATTGTTATTCCCGATAAATCCTTGAATATCAATTGCCGCTATATTATCCCTCATTGTTAAGTATTAGACAATCCGCTGAACTATACCATTTAACGGGTTATATTCAACTAAACGATCATGAATCAGTACACAATATACTTGAACAGTTTCACTAGGGGCTTGTGCAAGCTCAATAGAAATCCTGACATCAATCGGTCCCGACTTAACAGTTTCATTTTGATATGATAAATCTAATACGATAATAGGAGCTTTAACTTTAAAGTCAACAGGAGTTAGCAATGGGGCATCATTTCGATTATAGTAGCTAGATTGAAATTTAGAATACAATTCCTATAGGTGAGCGAATCGATCTTTCTCATAGTCTAAATTTAAATCATCATACGGGTATGTTTCAGAATTTAAATAAAAATTTAAATTTCTCAAACTATTTGTGATAAATTGATGATTTTCTTTAAATACGATTAATGCGAAACGAGGGCGTTCACGGTTAGCAGCCAGTTTTACATTCCAAATATGATTGGTTCCATTACTTAGTTTGGGGTTGATATATGTATCCCAACTGCGGAATGCAATTGGTAGATTGCCTCCGCTTTTTATAATATCGTACATTTTGATTTTTGCTGAGTCGCTTGGTGTTACATGAGGAATTTTCCATGTAATATTAGTTATATCAAGTTGAAGCTTAACATTTGCTGTATTATTTTCAAATACATCACCCAAGTTTTTAGTTATTAAAAGCACTAATTCGTGTTTACAATTTAATACGACTTTTTTGAAATCTTCAGCAAATCCCAATAGATTTCTAAGGGGTACTGAAAAGTTGAAGTGAGCTGAGACGTTAAAATTGGGTCCTCCAGTCCATCCTGCCCAATGCTACTAATAACTCCTTGAAAATTAAGAAGGCTCTCACTAGGAAGTACACTTTTTAATCTTGATTCTGAATTGTTATTTAATCTCATCATTCGGCTTAAATGATTGTTGATATGGTGAATAACTATGATAATCTTTTTCCGAAATACTCTCTTCAGAGAAAGGTTTTTCTCGTACTGACAATACCTCATTCAACCCCATAATTTTTTAATTAAACTCGTACTTTAAAACCCAATGATTTTAAAATTAATTTATTTTTTAATGTAAGCGTATTCCTATTTGGCATTGAACCTCTTCCTATAACTTTACGATTAAAAGTGGGTTGAATATGAAAAGTATCTGGTCTTTTATTATATATAATAATTGTATCAATCTCAAATGTAGACGTATCGTATAGTTTTCACCGCGTTAATTTATCAAATCACCGCTCTGATCAGTTATGTGTATAAGAGAGTACTTAAAGTATTTATACTTTCTGTCAACTGTTTTAATAGTTGACGTTTCATTGCTCTAGTTTTCTCAGGCACTCAGTTGATACTGTGAGAAATGGGATTGTAATTTTAATATTTATACACAAGTGTTTGAGTTTTGAAGAAGTTTTAATTTTTTTTTTTATTATTGAAAAATTTAGCTTAAAAGTAATAAAAATATATAAATTTTCATGATTTCAAAACTTTATTTAATTCCAAGTATAAATTATTATCATCTTTTTTAAAACAGAAAAATTACAATCTTTAATAACATCAATAGTTTTATCATCTAAAGTTGAGTATCGTTCTGGTTGGTATAGAATATAATCTTGAAGTTCCAGGGCAAGGGAAGTTCCATAGCTGGTCTTCTTACGTTGAGCACTTTTAATCGGGTAAAGAACATTGGTCCGCATTTTCATTTTTGTGAGGAGAGGTTTGGGTAATTTTTCATTGAAATCTTTCATCACTTTCATTGCATCTATTTCAATGTTGGACATATTGCTTCTGTTGTTATAGTTGTTGTTGTTATCTAATAGTTTGAAAATCAAATGAGAGCAGTTAGTCAACTGTTTTGTAACTGATTTATAATTGTTTTTTACCTGTTTTTAACTGTTTGCAGGCTGTTTGTAGGCTGTTTGTTGGCTGTTTAAAACGCCATAGCAAAGACATTCCTTTGTTGAGTTCATATTTAAAACTGAATCTTTATTTTCCTAGCTTAGGTAGCTAACATGAAATTTACATATTCTAATCTTATCTCTAACTAGACCAACGCAGTGGCCATCTGTTCTCCAGATGTGGGAAAGGGTCTTATTCCTTATCTTCAAGGAAATGCTACGTGATCGCTTGCATCTTTATTTAAGGGATGAAAACCCACGCAGGAGTTCGTTGTTTATCCCAGATATCTATGCCTAACGCTCGAGCGTTGTTTATATTTAGATAAGGCAGACACATTGCTGCAGCGGTTCACTAGCTGTACATACACGATTTAAATTCTGATATATTCATTCCTGTTCGTCTGAACACTGTTTGTAGGCTGTTTGATAGCTGTTTTTTGAGGTTGTTTGTGGTTTGAACTTTTACTTTGAATGTGAATTAGAATCATTTAAACTCAGAATTTATACTCTCAACTAGCTGAACCCTCTCAAGTTGTAAACGCGTTCTTTTATTTTAAAATGTAGAATATACCAATCATAGGAGTGCATAGGTAAAAATAGGGTGGATTTGAAACGATCTCAGAGAAAATGGAGAAAATCGAGAAAAAGTAACCTGTTTTAATTTAAACTGAGAATCAACCAACCACGAAGAGTGCATGTAAAAAAAGAGTGGATTTGAAACGATCTCAGCGAAAATGGAGAAAATTAAGAAAAAGTAACCTTTTTTTTTTTTAAACTGAGAATCAATCAACCACGAAGAGTGAATGTAAAAAAAAGGGTGGATTAAAAACGATCTCAGAGAAAATGAAGAAAAGTAACCTGAGAATTTTGATAATAAACCAATCATGAAGAGAGAGAGAGAGAGTTAGGGTGGGTTGGAGAGTAGGAATTGTAAAGAAAGGTGTCCACAATTGTTTGTGTTAAAGGCTTGCTTTCTCTCATAGTTATAGTTGATATTTTTCCCCAAGTATTTCACAACTTCTTTTAGTGGTTGTAAATTTCCGAAACTATCAAAGTAATGTATACTTTATTTATTTTTATTAAAAGCTACCCAATGTGTACCAGTTGATTTGCTATCATCTAGGTTTATATTCCAAGGTGAGGTAGGTAATGAATTCCTCATAAAAACACCCCGAAAATGCGGAATATATTTCCGAGCAAAATCTAAAATTTCAAAATGTGAAAGTGCCTTTTTGGGTAGCTTACTGATTAGTTTTTTTGGTTTCCTCTAAATGGATTTAGATATAAACCATACCCTTTTCTATACGGTTTAAGAAACATACCCTCACCCACACTAATACTCTCCATTTTTTTATTATGACGTTTACTCTCTTCTAGTTGTTTCTTACTAGCATTTGCGTTGTTAATGGTTTTTGCAATAGCTGCACTACCAGAAGCAAGACTACCCAATGCACTAAGTGCAGTCAAAATGGGTACAAGCGGTAAAAATCCGCCAACTTTTGGTACATTAATGATGCGAGAAATTTTAATTTTTTTCTTATTACGATCAATTGATTTACTAACTGCTTTGCGTGCAACCTTAATCGCACTGTTAAGATCTAATGGTTTTTGCTTTTTCAATGCTCGTATTCCTGTTTGAATAACATTTGAAGAGGTCTTAACTTTAGTTCGCCTTTTCCTTCACTTTCTCTTGCTCCCCTTCTTCTTCTTCTTTATACCCATTCCGAATTTCTTTTTTGTTTTCATGATATTTGTGACTAAGTATGCTGCTGCTTTCTCACCAAGAGTACTATCTTTTGAAGTAACTCGATCCCACGCATTATTTATTAAAACTGCGTCAGCCTTGTGTCTGTCACTTAACTCCTTGTGTTGTGAATAGGCAATGTCATCCAACTGATTTACACCACGATCTCCGCGGTCTATTCTTTGTTTTAACTTTGTACCAGGTTCACAAAAATTATAACCAGGAATATGCGCTTCAAATGGAACCGTGTTAATTAATTTGTTGATAATGCCACTACTTCGTTTCAAGTGTGAAATCTGACTGCGATAATTATAAAAACTTTTACCTATTTTATATAATGTTTAATCAATGAGCATTTCTCGTTGAATGAACTACATTATAGATTTGAATATGCGTTTAATACGACAAAAACATCAGATTTGTGTTAGAAACTTTGAGGGTGGTGCATTAAAAAATTCGATTTCGCGACATAGCCCCCTATTACCCAATATAATAAGAGCACTTATTGTCGGTCCATCAAACTGTGGGAAAACAAATATTATGCTTAGTCTTATTGAAAGTCCAAACGGTTTAAAATTTGAAAATATTTATATTTTCTCAAAGAGCTTACATTAACATGAATATTTAGAAACATGAATATTTAGAGAAATTAATTAAACCTATAAAGGGCATGGGGTACTACACCTTCTCACAGAATGAAGCAGTTTTACCACCAGAGAAGGTTAAAACAAACTCTATTATGATTTTTGACGATATAGGCTTTGAAAAAAGTTTAGAAAGCTCGATTCGTGGATACTTCAGTATGGGTCGTCATCATAATGTTGATTCGTTTTACTTATCACAAACATATTCACATATACCGAAACACTTTGTACGTGACAATTAAAATATGCTTTTCATATTCAAACAAGACGCTCTTAATATGCGTATCATATATCGCGATCATATAAATACAGATATGAGTTATGATTTATTTAAGAAAGTTTGTGAAAATTGTTGGGAAACGAAATACGGCTTCCTAATAATAAGTAAAGATCATGAGATGGAGAATGGGCGTTACAGAAAAGGTTTTCATGATTTCATAATTATTTAAGAATATAAGTTTGCATGTGTAAGCTCTATTTTCACAGTTTATTATCAGATTTCAAAATGATTAGATCATTCACCCTTACATTAAATGGTAATAAGCCCATCACGAACATAACTTATTTCCCACCTATTGAATTGATTAATGGTGATTATGAGTGTGCCCTAATAGATTTTCATATGTACAATTCTATACCAAACGTTGATGAAAATAATAACTTATTCCATATCGGTGATAAGATTATTGAAATCCCCATATTATCGTATGAACTCGATGACATTTATGATTTTCTAAAAACTAAACTTAAAGAACATGAGCTCGAGAAAACATTTAAATTGGAGAGTAATAATAACACTCTTCAAGTTCATATTTCAACCACCAAGGAATCTATATATTTTAATAGGAAAAATTCGATTGATAGATTATTTGGTTTTGATGAAAAGGTACTCAACCCTGACCGATAAAAATATATACGTTTTCTGATCAACCAGTCAACATTTTAAAAATAAACACAATACGTTTAATGTGTAATATTGTGGGTGGATTATATATAAATAGTAGGCATTATATGAATTCGGGATTAATGTACCACCCGGATATAAAATGAGTATAACGCCTCACAATCTTATTTATTTACCAGTGAACACGAGAGAATTAAGAAGAAAATTCAATGAATTAAAACAAATTAAACATGAAAATGCTTTAAATTTGGAAGAAACTTTTAAACCGATAACAGCTCCTTTAAACGAAATTCCTGCTGATAATAAAAAAACTTAAAAATTCGTTTAATGAAAAAGTAGATGAGAAAACCAAGCCGGTAATGAAAAAGAAAGACCTTGTCTCACCTAAAAAAGCTGATAACATTAGTGATAATGAAAGCGATGATCAATTTTATTCACAAGATTCTGATATAGATGAAGATGATTATGAAAATGAAACTAGAAATTCTATTTCTTATAAGTCTGAAGAAGAAGAAAATGAAGATGAAGAAAATGTGAGCGGAGAAAGATGGGTGGGTTACGATCTTAACATTAGCAAGTTAAAGCGGGAAAAAAATGTTAGATAATAGTTACGGTCCCAGAAAAGAAAATAACATATTAATGTTGGGAATAGTACACTTAAAATTGGGAAAAATAAAATGGAATTGTCAAGTGGAAATTCATGGGCTTTAACAAATGGCCTATACTCTCTTATTTTTCATAATACACCCAGTGGCTATACTACAAATGATTTAGAAACATATACAAAAATTTTAATTGAGACAAGTGCTCACAAAATATACTATATTTATAAATATTCTTCAATTATTAGGCCTCTAGTGCTAACAGCTTCCCCACCCCCATCTTCATCTAATCAAGTATAAGTTAACTAAGGTTAACCGGGCGACGGCAACGACCGATCGTCCGAAGACCCGCTCCGGCCAAACTGCTGACACAGCGTCTGGCCGGAAGCCCGTGCATAGCCGGCAAACACTACCCATTGGAGTGGCCGCTATGAGTCCCATATTTTGTTAGCCTTAAGTTCAGTTTGATTTCATACACAATAAAGAGCGCACGCTCTGAAACTGACTCCAGCTTCGCTGCATTTTATTACATTGGTTATCTCGCCTCAAGGGCAGATAACAACGGAGAAAGTTCTCCCACCGTACCTTTACCTTACAGAACTGAGCTGCGCAGCGGATAGCCTGCGCACCTCCACCAGAGAATATCTCCGCTCTCTTTCCCCGACCGAGAAGCCGGTCACTGCCGATACAGAAGTTACCACCCCTCTCCCACTGGACTGCGGCGCGGGACAACTCCGGATTGGACACTTGAATTACTGGCGCCCAACTAGCGGGAAACACCCGCCCATACCACACATAACAAACATAACATGTAAGTGGGCCCGCTGGCCAAACCTCTGTTACGTCTTCGACAGTTCAGATCAGTAATAAAAATAAATTAAAACAACCAGTCTATAGAGTGTTTCTAAAATCTCAAATTTTGAACGCGACTACTAATAGGTGTTGGTGTTAATTCCGATTTTTAATTTCTTTAATTTTAAATTAAATTTTGCACTGCAAATATTTCTGGTGTCCCCACTCCACCGCTGACACCCGATACGGCCGCGCAGGCATTTATATTCAATTATTTATTCTCCGCTTCTTTGTTATCGTGGCGGAGACTCAGTCCCCGCGCACCCCCTACCTTGCCGCTGCTCCGCGAGGCGACGGCTTGGTTCGAAGAGCTCACATACATAATTGTTAAGGCGGCGGCCCCGTCCCCGCGTACTTCTTGCATTGCCAGCTGCCTTCATGGGCAAAATAGCTGAGCGGGCATTGCATACCAGCGCAGTTTAACTTAAGCACATATGAGCTCCCCGTTTACACAATATAGGGAAAATAAACGGTACGCTAGCAGCTCAGATTCCGACAGTGAAGGGCCCCCGCGCACTTCCACCCCAATACGGGCACCCGCTGACCCCCCTTCAGTTAGAACCATGGACCCAGATCAGCTTAAGGCTGTGATTCAGGCCGCCGTTAATCATGCCTTGGCAGAAGCGGCCGGTGAAGCCATGCGCAGAGAAGAAGAAATGCGCCAAACTATACAACAGTTGGCCACCCAAATTGCAACGGTGCAAATCGCACCCACACAAGCGGCAGCCCCTATAATTAAGGTATACCAACCCATTGATATCACGGGCAACGTCGAGTGCAACGAGCCTCTGGATGCCGTAAAATGCTTGCCCGAATTTACGGGAGCACAAGAGACTTATGTCTCTTGGCGACAGGCGGCGGTAGCCGCATATTACATATTTAGGAATCATGTAAATAGCTCACGCCACTACCAGGCGGTCGTTATAATCAGAAGTAAAATAAGAGGCCCTGCCGATGCGGTGCTATCTTCGTTCGGCACTGTATTGAATTTCGATGCGATCATAGATCGCCTCGATTTCACATATAGTGACAAACGCGCGATTCACGTCATCGAACAGGAGATGGGCACCCTCAGACAGGGGAGCCTGACTATACTACAATACTACGACGAGGTCGAGAAAAAGCTCACCTTGCTTACCAATAAAGCCACCATGTCGTATGAAACGGCGGCGGCAAAAATTTTATGCGACAAATTTCGGGATGATGCGCTCCGTATATTTATTTCGGGACTCAAGCGCAGTCTGTCCGATGTCCTCTTCTCGGCGAAGCCGAAGGACATGCCAACTGCGTTGGCATTAGCTCAGGAAGTGGAATCAAACCACGAAAGGTACACCTTCGCAACATCGTTTGCAAAAAGCCTGGAGGATAGGGATAAGAAACAATACCCAATGGCGCAAGAACGCCAACGAACGCCCTACCAAGCGCACTCCCAAGTAAGCGGGGGAAAAAACCCACACTTTACTAAACAACATAGAGCACAGGTGCACTCCGCTCCGCGTAGCGACCGAATGGCTCGAGAGAACACACCGGAGCCAATGGACATTGACCCATCATTGTCCAGGATGCAGCCATCCCACGCCCCGGCTTTCCCAAAGTCGAAGCCGGCCGCGTCTGGCCGCTCGGTCCCGCCTAAAAGGCAAAGGGTCAACCATGTGGCCCAGGCCTCGGATGATTCCGACAAGGCTTATGCCACCGCGGCCTCCAGTGCAGCGACTAAAGTTGACGATGATGCCATCCTAGAGTATGACTCGGATGCCATCAATTTTTTAGGGAAAGTCCCTGCTACCCGTCATCAGACGAAGAGTAGCGGGGATTGACATGAAACTGCTGGTTGACACGGGCGCGTCAAAAAATTTCATCCGACCATTTAAGGGGTTGAAAGGCGTCCGCCCGGTAGAGTCCCCATTTACAATCCATTCGATTCATGGTGTGACTACAATCACAAAAAAATGTTTTGTGTCTATTTTTAATATTAAAGCTACTTTCTTCTTACTACCAGATCTGACCTCCTTCGACGCGATCATTGGACTAGACCTATTAAAGCAGGCCGGCGCGTCGCTTTGCCTGGCTTCCGGCCACCTCAAATGGGGCTCCGAAACAGAGCACATTGACTTCCACACCTGCCCCGATGTCAATTTTACCAACGTAGATTGCTCGGACGCACCGCCCTTAATTAAGGGTGCATTTTTGAAAATGCTCGGGAATAGGAAAAAAGCTTTTGCTGATCCTAATGAGGCTCTCCCTTACAATACGTCGGTGGTAGCAACCATCCGGACGACTGACGAGGAGCCCATTTACGCCAAATTATACCCATATCCAATGGGAGCAGCTGACTTCGTCAACGGCGAAATTCAGGAACTGCTGAAAAATGGCATAATCCAAAAGTCGAAGTCCCCCTACAATAACCCAATATGGGTCGTAGACAAAAAGGGCACCGACGAAGCAGGCAACAAAAAAATGCGTTTGGTACTGGACTTCCGCAAACTAAACGAGAGAACTGTACCAGACAGATACCCTATGCCAAATATCTCAATGATATTGGGGAATCTCGGCAAGGCCAAGTACTTCACGACACTTGATCTGAAGTCTGGCTATCACCAAATCACGCTCTCAGAACGCGACCGTGAGAAAACATCATTCTCGGTAAACGGAGGGAAGTACGAGTTCCGAAGATTGCCATTCGGACTCAGGAATGCTGCAAGCATCTTCCAGAGAACGATTGACGATATTCTGCGAGAGCAGATCGGCAAGTTCTGCTATGTTTACGTGGATGATGTCATCATCTTCTCAGAAGATGAAAATGCTCATGTCAAGCACGTAGATTGGGTTCTGAAGAGCCTCTACGATGCCAACATGAGAATATCCGCAGAAAAGTCACGCTTCTTTAAGAAAAGCGTGAGCTTCCTAGGGTTCATCGTCACCAACAATGGAGCGGCGACTGACCCAGAAAAGGTTAAGGCCATAAAGGAATTTCCAGAACCCAAAAACGTATTTGAGGTGAGGTCATTCTTGGGCTTAGCCAGCTACTATCGATGCTTCATCAAAGATTTCGCATCAATAGCAAAGCCCATTTCAGACATACTGAAGGGCGAGAACGGGAGTGTTAGCCGACACAGGTCTAGGAATATCAAAGTGGAATTTTCCGAAGCGCAGCAACGTGCCTTCGAGAAACTTCGCAACATTTTGGCATCGGAAGATGTCATACTTAGATATCCTGATTACAAAAAAGCGTTTGATCTAACGACAGACGCTTCGGCCTACGGCATTGGCGCAGTGTTGTCCCAAGAGGGACGCCCCATTACAATGATCTCTAGGACATTGTGTGACAGAGAGGTTAACTACGCTACCAACGAAAGGGAGCTATTAGCCATAGTCTGGGCGCTAGCCAAATTACGACACTACCTGTATGCGGTCAAAGAAATAAACATCTTTACCGACCACCAACCGTTAACCTTTGCGGTATCGGAATCCAATCCGAATGCAAAGATTAAAAGGTGGAAAGCGCGCATTGATGAATCAGGGGCGCGTATTTTCTACAAACCCGGTAAAGAAAACTTGGTCGCCGATGCATTGTCACGGCAACAAATTAACGTCATGGAGGAGCAAGAAGCTCAATCGTGCGTGGCCACTATTCACAGCGAGCTCTCCTTGACACACACTATCGAAACGACGGATAAGCCCCTAAACTGCTTTCAGAACCAGATAACTCTGGAGGAGGCACGCTTTCCGTTAAAACGCAGCTTCGTCCTCTTTGGAAACAAGAGGCGGCATGCGATTAACTTCCCCTGCAAAGAGTCATTGATTGATGAACTCGCAGATGTTATCGTTCCGAAGGGCGTTAACGCCATTCATTGTGACCTGCACACGCTGGCACTAATACAGGACGAGCTGGTTCGGAGATTTCCAGCCACCAGTCCCTGAGAGACGGGAAATTCTTACCGTAGAACACAATAGGGCCCACAGGTCGGCCCAAGAAAACGTTAAGCAAGTACTCTCCGAGTACTACTTTCCGAAGATGACCAGGTTGGCTACCGAAATCGTAGCAAACTGCAAAACGTGCGCGAAAGCCAAATACGATAGGCACCCAAAAAAGCATGAGCTAGGCGAGACTCCGATCCCCTCTCATGTGGGAGAACTACTGCACATCGACATTTTTTCTACGGATAAAAAGTATTTTCTCACTTGCATTGACAAGTTTTCGAAGTTCGCAATTGTGCAACATGTCCACTCTAGGACAATTGAAGACCTTAAACCGGCCATACTACAGATTATGAATTTCTTCCCTAGGGCTAGAGTAGTTTACTGCGATAATGAACCTTCATTAAATTCGCATACTATCTCGACCATGCTTGACAATCACTTTGGCGTTAGCATTGCCAATGCACCGCCACTCCATAGCGTGTCAAATGGGCAAGTGGAGCGCTTTCATAGCACCCTTTTGGAGCTTGCTCGTTGCCTAAAAATCGACAAGGGCATAACCGATACTGTGGAAGTTATTTTGTTGGCAACCGCCAAATATAATAAGTCAATTCACTCTGTCGTTGACAAACGACCAGTTGACATCGTGCAAGAGCACCCAGATGACCCACAGACGGAAGTCCGGAACAGAATCATTAAGGCACAAAACACGCTCAGGACCAGGGAAAACGCCTCCCGACAACACAGAGTATTCGAAGTCGGCGAGAAGGTATTGGTTAAATCCAATAGAAGGCTGGGAAATAAACTCACACCCTTGTGCGAGGAGAGAGCCGTAGAAGCGGACCTGGGGACCACGGTCCTCATTAAGGGAGGGTGGTCCACAAGGACAATCTTAAATGATATAACCTACCATGTCCTTTATGGTTTTTTTATTATTCATTTTTTATATTCATTTTTTATATTATATTTTTTATCACACCTTCAAGCCATCCGGCGCACTTTATTTTTTATATTCACCTTCAAGCCGCTTGGCGCACTTTGTTTTTTTTATTATAAGTTCATTTTATCGGTGGTGGGAAACCCTCTATAAGCATAAAATAGCTAAAGTTTAATTTCACAGGATCGGACCAACATTTTGCATACTCCTGTCCTTGGCGTCGGCCCACGTTACCGATTATTCACAGGCCAGGTACATCCCCATTGTAGATGGCGAAATCCTAGTATGGGAGGAGTTTGCTTACGTCACGCACACAGCAAACCTCTCAGAATATGGGCGCGTAATAGAGGAGACAACCAACATGATAGACATGTTTCCGCTATCCCATATGAAGAAGCTTCTGAGCGTGGATACCGCCCACCTCCAGGACTTGTTAGAGTCGTTGGGCGTTCATCACAGAGTAGCTAGGAGCTTGGATTTCTTAGGATCTATGCTAAAGGTTGTAGCAGGGACACCGGATGCCAGCGACTTAGAAAAATCAGGTTTTCCGAAATGAAATTAGTCGAGTCTAGCAATAGACAGATCCAAATTAACACCAAAACCCAAAATCAAATTAATCAACTTACCTCTACCGTCAATTCAATTTTGAGATCAGCCAAAACCTCACAAATAGACACTGGACACCTATATGAAACACTGCTTGCTAGAAACCGCATGTTGATGGCGGAATTACAAAATTTAATGCTTGCAATAACCCTAGCCAGGATTAACATTGTTAGTCCGAACATTTTAGATCACGAAGACTTAACAACAGTTTGGCTTGAGGAACCCACCGACACACCTATAGGAGATCTTTTGTCCGTCTCGTCTGTAAAGATTTTACAGTCCCGTAACGTTCTACACTTTATCATTAAATTCCCCAAAATTAAATTAGCCTGCAAGAAGATCACTATTTTCCCAGTTGCCCATGGTGGAACGATGTTGCAGATCATAGACAATGTCATAGCCGAATGCAGCGGAGAAGTTTACGCCATCAAAAACTGCTCCGAATCACCGAGAGCCACATTCTGCCGCCTAGCTTCAGAGAGTTCGTGCGCCAAAGAACTGCACGCCGGTGGGGTAGCACACTGCCGAATACAAGAAAGTGACCTGCATCCGATAACCTACGTAGATGAAGGAGTCATTATCATCAACGATAGGTCCGCCGAAGTGCGAGTGGACAACGGCACAAAAATCTGGATTCATGGCACGCACCTCATAACCTTTGACAAACAGGCCACTGTAAATGACACACTCTTCATCAATCATAATAACATCCAGAAGAGAGCTCCAGGGACAGCAAGTCTTCCCTTATTGAACATCACCGCCACCCAAGATGTCCTCAGCCTCCCGTATCTTCACCGTCTGAGTGAAAGAAACTTGGAGTACATCAAGGAGTTCAGAGGAGAGATTGACAGCCATCGGACACGTCTCGTAGCAACTATTGCAGGAGCAATATGCTGCGCACTCATCTGCATCGGGCTCATCGTTAAGCGTTTCACTGAGGCAAGGAAATCCGCAGGACAAGTTAGGCAGATTATTGCTGAACTACAGACGGCCGAGGACGGCCTTGTTTCCGAGGGGGGAGTAGTTAACTAAGGTTAACCGGGCGACGGCAACGACCGATCGTCCGAAGACCCGCTCCGGCCAAACTGCTGACACAGCGTCTGGCCGGAAGCCCGTGCATAGCCGGCAAACACTACCCATTGGAGTGGCCGCTATGAGTCCCATATTTTGTTAGCCTTAAGTTCAGTTTGATTTCATACACAATAAAGAGCGCACGCTCTGAAACTGACTCCAGCTTCGCTGCATTTTATTACATTGGTTATCTCGCCTCAAGGGCAGATAACAACGGAGAAAGTTCTCCCACCGTACCTTTACCTTACAGAACTGAGCTGCGCAGCGGATAGCCTGCGCACCTCCACCAGAGAATATCTCCGCTCTCTTTCCCCGACCGAGAAGCCGGTCACTGCCGATACAGAAGTTACCACCCCTCTCCCACTGGACTGCGGCGCGGGACAACTCCGGATTGGACACTTGAATTACTTATACACTGGTTCTGCGTATATGAAGCTTTAGCAATTGAAGCCCAATTATGTTTATTGGAACAGTGTCAACGAACTCGTAGAAAGGTTACATCTTCTGAAAGCTTCTGAAGCAGCTGGAAACAATAATCATAGAAATGAAATTATTTCAATAATAGAAGAGTTGCGAGAAGCAAAAATAATATATTAATAAAATAGAAAACGTTTTTACATTTCTAATTAATATTAAAATGTCTATTGACAAGTTTGGCCACTTTTCAAATGACAGAGATTTTTCATCAGTTTTCAAAAGAGAACTTGAAAGTTTAACTGGTGTTTATCTTGATACAGATGGACAATTAAATTTACAAAACAAAAGAATAAAAAATTCATCAAATCCGATAAATGATCGTGATTGTGCCACTAAAATATATATAGACATGGAAATTAATAATGTTAAATTAGTTCAAATGGATTCCATTAACAAATCATTTGAGCATCGAAATAAAAGGGTGTCAGATCTGGAAACTAAAGTAATAAAAATGTTTACACAATTGGAAAATATAGATATTTTTATTAAGGGGTTACACCACTGTAGAATTTTTTAAAAATCGAAATTTTTTTTTTATTTCTAAAGGTCATTTAGGGTCTTAAGAATGATATACTAAAAGATGAAGTCCGGGAAAAATTTTTACATGCCTGAATTTCGAGTTCTGCCGCTGGACCTTTCACGATTTTACATACGATTTTACAGCCACTGAAAACTTTAAACGCGTTTATCTCAAAACCACTTTTTTTGAGCTGGCCGGAAACATAACTCGAACAAATCTTTACTGATCGATTCCAAATTTTTACAGTACGTTTGAAATTGTTGCCCGCAGCGAACTACGTAGGGGTTTTTGAAAAGTGAATAGTTTTTTTTTAAATTAAAAATGTGATGAATTTCATGGTCAAATTATGATTTTTTTTTTCTAAACTGTCGCCATTTTACGAAAAATTAATTTAAAAAAAAACCCCTAGGTAGTTCCCTGGGGACATCAATATGGATTCAGAAAATGTTTGGTTTTTTGTTCTAGATCAAAAATTGTTGAAGATACGTTTCGGGCCGTGCACCCATCTGAGAAAAAACATGTTACCGCAGAACTGCTGCGGAGTCACCTTTTTTTTTTTTTAAATTACTTGAAATGTTTGTTTTTTTGTAGTTCAATATTGATATTATAAAATACTTTTTACAGAATTTCAAAACCTCCATTGTGTTTACCTACACAAATTTCGAAAATATGGCTTTTTTTTTGTGTTTTACAGTGGTGTAACCCCTTAAAGACTTAATTAATAAAATTGAAAATATTAATGGTTTCTCACAGCGTTCTCCAATTTCCCCCTTGTCTGCTTGATGTGAGAGGCAAATGTGAGCCTGCGATCAAGGATCAGGCCCAGGTAACGGTGCTCCTTGTTCTGAGGAAGCAGTTGATCGTGCAGCAAGACACCCGGGCTGGAATCCTTGCGCAGAGTGTAGGTGACCGTAGCACACTTGTCAGGGTTAATGGCAATGTTCCACCTACAAGACCAGTTTTCAAAACGTTTGAGGATTATCTGGAGTTGGTCAGTTGCCTCGTAGACACAATCAGATCTAGACAAAATGGCAGTGTCATCTGCATAGGTGGCGATGCACATACTGTTGCTGCGTCTGCAAGTGGGCATCGGGGTGTCATGAGTGAAGAGGGTGTACAAGGTAGGACCCAACACACTTCCTTGAGGAACTCCGGAACATCCTGAACAACCTGGAAGGTTCGGTCCTTCAGAAAGCTAACGACAAGCTCGAAAAGCTGGTGAGGAAGAAGACCCCTGAGCTTGGCCAGCAGTCCAGAGTGCCAAACTCTGTCAAAGGCTTGTTGGATGTCCAGGTATGCACCTACCGTATATTGCCTCTTTTGGAAAGCATCCATGATCGGCAACTCTGTGAAGCTGCTCGGGAGTGCCATGATTTTGCCTGAAGCCTAATTGGTGATTGGGCATCGCGTTCTGGACTTCAGGTGTCTTCAGAAAGCGATCAAGGATGCACCGTTGCAAAACGAACGTGGAAAGGAGGCTTATAGGTCGGTAACTATCCACATCGTTGGGCGGCTTTCCTCGCTTGTGGATAATCACAACGTTTGCATTCTTCATGCTAACTCTAAGCTAAGTTTAGCCAACAAGAAGAGGGTTTACCTTTCTATCTTAGCGCCAATTTGGAAGTATGGACTTCCCATTTACGGCATCGCTTCTAAGTCCAATCTAAAGAAGATAAGTTCATTCCAAGCCAAATTTCTTAGACGTATTTCTGGAGCTGAATGGTATATCCGCAACACCGACATTCACCGTGATCTCCATGTCCCATTGATTGGTGACATTATTAACGAATTCGCAAGGAGACATCGTTTTAGACTCCGATTCCACCCCAATCCGCTAGCTAGGGCTGCAGCTTCTACGAGGACCAGACGCAGGCTCAAGAAGGTCACCCTTGGTCAACTGCCGAGCCGTAAAATCCTTTAAACCTAATCATCTTGCTTTTCCCAATCGAAATAGTTAACAATTCGGGCAGCTATTTGCTCTGAAGCATACAAATTGACACTTTTAAATTAATTGTAAAGAACCACTATATACAAATTGTTTTTGATAATAATAGATATAGTTATTAGTGTAAAAAACAGCCACGGCAATAAACCTATTACAAAAAAAAAAAAAAAAAAAATTTAATGGTTTCATAAACTCAAATTTGAATAAACCCACCACCTAATCTTCACACTTGACAAATGGAAATTGAGGGAACATTGCTTCGAAAAAGTTCATTCGCACACCGTGAAAAAAATCCGATGACTGATTTATTTGAAACTCACTCACCATTTATATTTATAATTAAAATGTCACTCGACAAGTTTGGTCATTTTTTAAATGATGAAGAGTACTCTAGAGAAATTGAAAAGGGTTGGATAAATTTCAAATTCAAGAGAGTAAGCTCACTGATTCCAATTCTAATTTAAATCTCCAGAGAAGACGATTGTTTATCTCCCATTAATGAAAATTATGTAGTAACGAAGCTTTATGTTGATGTTGAAATATGTAAAGTATTGAAAACTATATATCCACAATACAGCCACAGTAACAAGCAGTTTTTAAAGTGAAACCTCGAATAAATAATATTGAAAACAAAGTCAATGAAATTACTTTAAAAATTGTGAATCATACGAAAACTGTTTAAAAGATAATGGGAGATCTGAATGAAATAGAAAATAACATTTTCAGTTATTTAATTTTTCCAAAATCGAAATTAAAAAGTGAAACAAAATATAAATAAATTAAAACTATGAGTGAGCGAGATATTCTGAATGAATTACATCGACGAACATTAAAAAAATTTCCACGGCGTCGAGTTATCGTGAAGGGGATCAATGATTTATGGCAATTTGATTTAGTTGAAATGGGAGCATAAGCCTCAACTAAGAAAGGGTATAGTTATTTTCTAACAGTAATTGATTCATTTTCTGAATACGGATTGGCGGAAGCAGTGAAATCTAAATGCTGTAGACGTCACAAAAGCAATGGAAAAAATATTAAAGTCTGGTCGAAGGGTACCCAGAAATTTACAAACAGATCATGGCAATGAATTCTATAATAAACAATTTAGAGAATTCATGTTGCGATTTAAAATTAATCATTACTCAACTTTTAGCGTTCTAAAAGCATCAATCGTAGAACGTTTTAATAGAACATTAAAATAACTCATGTGGCGTGAGTTCAGTTTCAATGGAAAATAGATTTGGATTCAGATGTATAAAAATCTAATTGAAATTAATAACAATAGGAAGCTTAGAACAATAAAAATGAAAACGAGTTTTTAGCGACGGTCTACAACCACCAAAAAGTATTTATAAATACAAAGTTAAAACAAGGGGATTTTGTACGTATTAGAAGGTTCAAGCACTTGTTCGAAAAAAGTTTCACGCCTAATTGGACAACAGAAATCTTTAGAATACGAAAAGTTCAAAATACATCCCCCGCGACATATCTACTTCAAGATTTAAAAGGCAACCCAATAGAAGGTGGATTCTATACAGCAGAGATAAACAAAAAAACATTGGACCCGCACACCTATCTTGTTGAAAAAATATTGAAGCGGAAGGGGGATCGTGTACTTGTGCGTTGGCTCGGTTTTTCAAAGTCAGAAGATAGCTGGGTCCATAAAAACGAAATTCTTTAAATAAATTGATTTTGTATGCGTAGAGTGCAGCGCGTGTGGGTCAATGTGTGTGGACGGGGAGGTGCGTGTGCTTGTGCGTTGGCTCGGTTTCTCAAATTCTGAAAATAGCTCAGTACACGAAAACGAAATTCTCTAAATAAATTGTTTTTGTATGCGTAGAGGGCAGCGCGTGTGGGTCAATGTGTGGGTCAAATTCATTAATAAATAAATTTATATTATTTATTAATGAATTACTCATCTCGTAAACTTGTACTCTCAACTCTCAAAAGGTAAGTGAATGTTAAAAACTAGATATAAGAACTTTCGGCCACATAAAAATTCAAAATTTTGTGTGCATTGTTGAGCGCGCAGACACCATCCTGCACATGTAGTGAACAATATGGAAACTTATTTCCATCTATTATTTTAAGAGTAGG
The DNA here is from genome assembly GCA_018903765.1 of Drosophila aff. chauvacae BK-2020. Lineage (NCBI taxonomy): Eukaryota > Metazoa > Arthropoda > Insecta > Diptera > Drosophilidae > Drosophila > Drosophila aff. chauvacae BK-2020. The sequence continues at coordinate 994,685 of JAEIGO010000862.1, forward strand.
ACATCCGATTTCTTCAATGTTTAATAAATCTTCCGTTCTTAAAAATTTTTTGAGGAAAAGTCTTTTTTCATGGCCTTTACAAATTATTTCCTTATTTCTTAATATTTCTCGTACATACATTTGCGCTTCTTTGAAATAGTTAATGCCATCGTTCCAATAAATTTTATGATGTTTTTTTGTTAACCAAGCAGCCGTTTTTCTCGATTTTGTATCAAATTCAGTAATATCATAGGGGGAGTGTATAATAAAATGCGAATTCAGTTTTGGATCTTTTTTGAATACCACACCCATTTCTTTTAGAATAAATTTATTGTTATTCCTGATAAATCCTTGAATATCAATTGCCGCTATATCATCCCTCATTGTTAAGTATTAGACAATCCGCTGAACTATACCATTTAACGGGTTATATTCAACTAAACGATCATGAATCAGTACACAATATACTTGAACAGTTTCACTAGGGGCTTGTGCAAGCTCAATAGAAATCCTGACATCAATCGGTCCCGGCTTAACTGTTTCATTTTGATATGAAAAATCTATTACGATAATAGGAGCTTTAACTTTAAAGTCAACAGGAGTTAGCAAGGGGGCATCATTTCGATTATAGTAGCTAGATTGAAATTTAGAATACAATTCCTATAGGTGAGCGAATCGATCTTTCTCATAGTCTAAATTTAAATCATCATACGGGTATGTTTCAGAATTTAAATAAAAATTTAAATTTCTCAAACTATTTGTGATAAATTGATGATTTTCTTTAAATACGATTAATGCGAAACGAGGGCGTTCACGGTTAGCAGCCAGTTTTACATTCCAAATATGATTGGTTCCATTACTTAGTTTTGGGTTGATATATGTATCCCAACTGCGGAATGCAATTGGTAGATTGCCTCCGCTTTTTTATAATATCGTACATTTTGATTTTTGCTGAGTCGCTTGGTGTTACATGAGGAATTTTCCATGTAATATTAGTTATATCAAGTTGAAGCTTAACATTTGCTGTATTATTTTCAAATACATCACCCAAGTTTTTAGTTATTAAAAGCACTAATTCGCGTTTACAATTTAATACGACTTTTTTGAAATCTTCAGCAAATCCCAATAGATTTCTAAGGGGCACTGAAAAGTTGAAGTGAGCTGAGACGTTAAAATTGGGTCCTCCAGTCCATCCAGAATTGTAAAGCCTCTTATGTTCATGTTGATTTATAGATACAAAGTTTTTTATTGTAGAAGTAATGCCAGTAAATCCTGTTCTATCGATCTCAACACCATTTATTTCATATCGTATCTCATCTAAAAAGTAGGCCATACAGTTATTTCGCATTATCCCAATGACATTTTGAGTATCCAGCTTGCCATCCTGCCCAATGCTACTAATAACTCCTTGAAAATTAAGAAGGCTCTCACTAGGAAGTACATATAAATCTTGATTCTGAATTGTTATTCTAATCTCATCATTCAGCTTAAATGATTGTTGATATGGTGAATAACTATGATAATCTTTTTTCGAAATACTCTCGTCAGAGAAAGGTTTTTCTCGTACTGACAATACCTCATTCAACCCCATAATTTTTTTATTTAAACTCGTACTTTAAAACCCAATGATTTTAAAATTAATTTATTTTTTAATGTAAGCGTATTCCTATTTGGCATTGAACCTCTTCCTATAACTTTACGATTGAAAGTGGGTTGAATATGAAGAGTATCTGGTCTTTTATTATATATAATCATTGTATCAATCTCAAATGTAGACGTAACGTATAGTTTTCACCGCGTAAATTTATCAAATCACCGCTCTGAACAGTTATGTGTATAGAGAGAGTACTTAATTCTCTCGTGTTCACTGGTAAATAGATAAGGTTGTGAGGTGTGATACTCATTTTATATCCAGGTGATACATTAATCCCGAATTCATATAATGCATGATCCTGCCTACTATTTATATATGATCCACCCACAATATTACACATTAAACGTATTGTGTTTATTTTTAAAATGTTGACTGGTTGATCAGATATATACGTTTTTATCGGGTCAGGGTTGAGTACCTTTTCATCGAAACCAAATAATCTACCAATCGAATTTTTCCTATTAAAATATATAAATATATATATATATATAAATTCCTTGGTGGTTGAAATATGAACTTGAAGAGTGTTATTATTACTTTCCAATTTAAATGTTTTCTCGAGCTCATATTCTTTAAGTTTAGTTTTTAGATAATCATAAATATCATCGAGTTCATACGATCCTATGGGGATTTCAATAATCTTATCACCGATATGGAATAAGTTATTATTTTCATCAACGTTTGGTATATTTCACGTAATCACCGTTAATCAATTCAATAGGTGGGAAATAAAAGTTGTTTTCGTGATGGGCTTATTACCATTTAATGTAAGGGTGAATGATCTACTCATTTTGGAATCTGATAATAAACTGTGAAAATAGAGCTACACATGCAAACTTATATTCTTAAATAATTATGAAATCATGAAAACCTTTCCTGTAACGCCCATTCTCCATCTCATGGTCTTTACTTATTATTAGGAAACCGTATTTTGTTTCCCAACAATTTTCACAAACTTTCTTAAATAAATCATAACTCATATCTGTATTTATATGAGCGATATATGTTTTGCTATTGATTTTTGAGAGTCTTGTGAATATGAAAAGCATATTCGCATTGTCACGTACAAGGTGTTTGGAAATATGTGAATATATTTGCGATAAGTAAAACGAATCAACATTATGATGACGACCCATACTGAAGTATCCACGAATCGAGCTTTGTGAGCTTTTTTCAAAGCCTATATCGTCAAAAATCATAATAGAGTTTGTTTTAACCTTCTCTGGTGGTAAAACTGCTTCATTCTGTGAGAAGGTGTAGTACCCTATGCCCTTTATAGGTTTAATTAATTTCTCTAAATATTCATACTTGGGTTGATGTAAGCTCTTTGAGAAAATATAAATATTTTCAAATTTTAAACCATTCGGACTTTCAATAAGACTAAGCATAATATTTGTTTTCCCACAGTTTGATGGAGTGCTCTTATTGTATTGGGTAATAGGGGCTATGTCACTGAAATCGAATTTTTTAATGCACCACCCTCAAAGTTTCTAACACAAATCTGATGTTTTGTCGTATTAAACGCATATTCAAATCTATAATGTAGTTCATTCAACGAGAAATGCTCATTGATTAAACATTATATAAAATGGGTAAACGTTTTTATAATTATCGCAGTCAGATTTCACACTTGAAACGAGGTAGTGGCATTATCAACAAATTAATTAACACGCTTCCATTTGAAGCGCATATTCCAGGTTATAATTTTTGTGGACCTGGTACAAAGTTAAAACAAAGATTAGACCGCGGAGATCGTGGTGTAAATCAGTTGGATGAGGCTTGTAGAAATCACGACATTGCCTATTCACAACACAAGGAGTTAAGTGACAGACACAAGGCTGACGCAGTTTTAATAAATAAAGCGTGGGATCGAGTTACTTCAAAAGATAGTAGTCTTGGTGAAAGCAGCAGCATACTTAGTCACAAATATCATGAAAACAAAAAGAAATTTGGAATGGTTATAAAGAAGAAGAAGGGGAGCAGGAGAAAGTGTAGAAAAGGCGAACTAAAGTTAAGACCTTTTCAAATGTTATTCAAACAGGAATACGAGCATTGAAAAAGCAAAAACCATTAGATCTTAACAGTGCGATTAAGGTTGCACGCAAAGCAGTTAGTAAATCAATTGGTCGTAATAAGAAAAAAATTAAAATTCCTCGCATCATTAATGTACCAAAAGTTGGCGGATTTTTACCGCTTGTACCCATTTTGACTGCACTTAGTGATTTTGGGTAGTCTTGCTTCTGGTAGTGCAGCTATTGCAAAAAACCATTAATAACGCAAATGCTAGTAAGAAACAATTAGAAGAGAGTAAACGTCATAATAAAAAAATGGAGAGTATTAGTGTCGGTGATGGTATGTTTCTTAAACCTTATCGTAATGGGTTTGGTTTATATCTAAATCCATTTAGAGGAAACCAAAAAACTAATCAGTAAGCTACCCAAAAGGCACTTTCAAATTTGGAAATTTTAGATTTTGCTCGGAAATATATTCCGCATTTTCGGGGTGTTTTTATGAGGGATTCATTACCTACCTCACCATGGAATCGTGAGTCAGGAATTATAAACCTAGATGATAGCAAATCAACTGGTACACATTGGGTAGCTTATAATAAAAATAAAAAAAGTATACATTACTTTGATAGTTTCGGAAATTTACAACCACCAAAAGAAGTTGTGAAATACTTGGCGAAAAATATCAACTATAACTATGAGAGAAAGCAAGCCTTTAACACAAACAATTGTGGACACCTATCTTTACAATTCTTACTCTCAACCCACCCTAACTCTCTCTCTCTCTTCGTGGTTGGTTGATTCTCAGTTTAAAAGAAACAGGTTACTTTTTTCTCGATTTTCTAAATTTTCTCTGAGATCGTTTCAAATCCACCCTATTTTTACCTATGCACTCCTATGATTGGTCTATTCTACATTTAAACATTTTTAAAATGAAAGAACACGTTTACAACTTGGGAGGGTTCAGCTAGTTGAGAGTATAAATTCGGAGTTTAAATGAGTCTAATTCACATTCAAAGTTAAAGTTCAAACCACAAACAACCTCAAAAAAACAGCTATCAAACAGAATACAAACAGCCTTCAAACAGCTATCAAACAGTCTACAAACAGTTATCAAACAGCCTACAACAGCCTTCAAACAGCTATCAAACAGTCTACAAACAGTTATCAAACAGCCTACAACAGCCTGCAAACAGCCTACAACAGCCTGCAAACAGCCTGCAAATAGTTAAAAACAGGTAAAAAACAATTATAAATCAGTTACAAAACAGTTGACTAACTACTCTCATTTGATTTTCAAACAATTAGATAACAACAACATCAACTATAACAACAGAAGCAATATGTCCAACATTGAAATGGATGCAATGAAAGTGATTAAAGATTTTAATGGAAAATTACCCAAACCTCTCCTCACAAAAATGAAAATGCGGACCAATGTTCTTTACCCGATTAAAAGTGCTCAACGTAAGAAGACCAGCTATGGAACTTCCCTTGCCCTGGAACTTCAGGATTATATTCTATACCTACCAGAACGATACTCAACTTTAGATGATAAAACTATTGATGTTATAAAAGATTGTAATTTTTTCTGTTTTAAAAAGGATGATAATAATTTATACTTGGAATTAAATAAAGTTTTGAAATCATGAAAATTTATATATTTGCATTACTTTAAGCTAAATTTTCAATAATAAAAAATTAAAACTTATTCAAAACTCAATCACTTGTGTATAAATATTAAAATTACAACCCCATTTCTCACAGTATCAACTGAGTGCCTGAGAAAACTAGAGCAATGAAACGTCAACTATTAAAACAGTTGACAGAAAGTAGAAATACTTTAAGAAGAAAATTCAATGAATTAAAACAAATTAAAAATGAAAATGCTTTAAATTTGGAAGAAACTTTTAAACCGATTACAGCTCCTTTAAACGAAATTCTTGCTGATAATAAAAAACTTAAAAATTCGTTTAATGAAAAAGTAGATGAGAAAACCAAGCCGGTAACGAAAAAGAAAGACCTTGTCTCACCTAAAAAAGCTGATAGCATTAGTGATAATGAAAGCGATGATCAATTTTATTCACAAGAATCTGATATAGATGAAGATGATTATGAAAATGAAACTAGAAATTCTATTTCTTATAAGTCTGAAGAAGAAGATGAAGAAAATGTTAGCGGAGAAAGAGGGGTGGGTTACGATCTTAACATTAGCAAGTTAAAGCGGGAAAAAATTTTAGATAATAGTTACGGCCCCAGAAAAGAAAATAACATATTAATGTTGGGAAATAGTACACTTAAAATTGGAAAAAATAAAATGGAATTGTCAAGTGGAAATTCATGGGCTTTAACAAATGATCTATACTCTCTTATTTTTCATAATACACCCAGTGGCTATACTACAAATGATTTAGAAACATATAAAAAAATTTTAATTGAGAAAAGTGCTCACAAAAGATACTATAATCCAGATGGACAAATAAAAGGGAAATCGCTCAAATAAATATTCTTCAATTATTAGGCCTCTAGTGTTAACAGCTTCCCCACCCCCATCTTCATCTAATCAAGTACACACTGGTTCTGCGTATATGAAGCTTCAGCAATTAAAGCCCACCTATGTTTATTGGAATAGTGTCAATGAGCTCGTCGATAGATTACATCTTCTGAAAGCTTCTGAAGCGGCTGGAAACAATAATCATAGAAATGAAATTATTTCAATTATAGAAGAGTTGCGAGAAGCAAAAATAATTTATTAATAAAATAGAAAGCGTTTTTACATTTATAATTAATATTAAAATGTCTATTGACAAGTTTGGTCATTTTTCAAATGACAGAGATTTTTCATCAGTTTTCAAAAGAGAACTTGAAAGTTTAACTGGTGTTTATCTTGATACAGATGGACATTTAAATTTACAAAACAAAAGAATAAAAAATTCATCAAATCCGATAAATGATCGTGATTGTGCCACTAAAATATATATAGACATGGAAATTAATAATGTTAAATTAGTTCAATTGGATTCCATTAACAAATCATTTGAACATCGAAATAAAAGGGTTTCAGATCTGGAAACTAAAGTAATAAAAATGATTACACAATTGGAAAATGTAGATATTTTGATTAAAGACTTAATTAATAAAATTGAAAATATTAATGGATACATAAACTCAAATTTGAAAAACCCACCACCTAATCTTCACACTCGACAAATGGAAATTGAGGGAACATTGCTTCGAAAAAGTCCATTCGCACACCGTGAAAAAAATCCGATGACTGATTTATTTGAATCTTAAATATAGTACTCACTCACCATTTATATTTATAATTAAAATGTCACTCGACAAGTTTGGTCATTTTTCAAATAATGAACGGTATTCTAGAGAAATTGAAAAAGGATTGGTTAAATTTCAAAGCTTACTCACTGATTCCGATTCTAATTTAAATCTCCAGAGAAAAAGATTTAAAAATTGTTTATCGCCCATTAATGAACATGATGTATCAACGAAGACTTATGTTGATGTTGAAATAAGTAAAGTATTGAAAAATATATCTACAGAAATTTCAATACAGCCACAGAAACAAGCAGTTTTTAAAGTGAAACCCCGAATAAATAATATTGAGAACAAAGTCAATGAAATTACTTTAAAAATTGAGAATCATACGAAAACTATTCAAAAGATAATGGGAGATCTGAATGAAATAGAAAATAACATTATCAGTTATTTAATATTTCCAAAATCGAAATTAAAAAGTGAAACAATATATAAAGAGCAGACCCCTTTCATACCAAATAAATTAAAACTATGAGTAAGCGAGATATTGTGAATGAATTACATCGACGTGCATTAAAAAATTTTCCACGGCGTCGAGTTATCGTGAAGGGGATCAATGATTTATGGCAAGCTGATTTAGTTGAAATGGGAGCTTATGCCTCAACTAATAACGGCTTTAGATATTTGCTAACAGTAATAGATACATTTTCTAAATATGGGTGGGGGGAAGCAGTGAAATCTAAAAATGCTGTAGACGTCACAAAAGCAATGGAAAAAATATTAAAGTCTGGTCGAGGGGTACCCAGAAATTTACAAACAGATCATGGCAATGAATTCTATAATAAACAATTTAGAGAATTAATGATGCGATTTAAAATTAATCATTACTCAACTTTTAGCGTACTAAAAGCATCAATCGTAGAACGTTTTAATAGAACATTAAAAGAACTCATGTGGCGTGAGTTCAGTTTCAATGGAAAATATGTTTGGATTCAGATGTATAAAAATCTAATTGAAATTTATAACAATAGGAAGCATAGAACAATAAAAATGAAACCGATTGACGTCAACGCAACCAATGAAAAGGAGCTTTTAGCGACGGTCTACAACCACCGGAAAGTATTTATAAATACAAAGTTAAAAGAAGGGGATTTTGTACGTATTAGCCGATACAAGCACTCATTTGAAAAGGGTTATACACCTTCTTGGACAACAGAAATCTTTAGAATACGTAAAGTTAAAAATTCTTCACCACCCACATTTCTTCTTCAGGATTTAAAAGGCAACCCAATAGAGGGTGGATTCTATACAGCAGAGATAAAGAAAACATTGTACCCGCACACATATCTTGTTGAAAAAATATTGAAGCGGAAGGGGGATCGTGTGCCTGTGCGTTGGCTCGGTTTTCCAGAGTCAGAAGATAGCTGGGTCCATAAAAACGAAATTCTCTAAATAAATTGATTTTGTATGCGTAGAGGGCAGCGCGTGTGGGTCAATGTGTGTGGACGGGGAGGTGCGTGTGCTTGTGCGTTGGCTCGGTTTCTTAAATTCTGAAAATAGCTCAGTACACGAAAACGAAATTCTCTAAATAAATTGTTTTTTATATGCGTAGAGGGCAGCGCGTGTGGGTCAATGTGCGTTTGCTTGTGCGTAGTATATATATTCATTTAAAAGACCGAAAATAGCTGGGGAACATGAAATTGAAATTCTCTTGATAATTGTTTTGTTTGTATGCGTGTGTGAATATATGTTTTTTGTGCGTTAATTTCTTTGTTCTTCTTCAATATGAAAAGGGCGAACGAGTTTTCAGTTTCCAATCAGTTGTCAGCTATTCTTACGATGGAAAAGAACATAATGTTTTTCCATACGGTCTTCGTGTTCGGGGTTTTATTTCTTACGGTTAACTCCGCTCCAACAAAATATACTATAAAACCGTATATAAATATAAATTCATCAAACGAGTATGAATTTTTAATAAATATACCAAATAGTGATAAATTCATGAAAATTGAATTTAATTTTGAAATTTTAGAAGATTCTAAAATTTATAAAAACATTACCGAGGATGGTATAATTTTAAAACAATTTTTTTTTTTTTTTTAATTCCTCTTATTCCTCTCGGGAACTTAGGGCTTCTACGAGAGCCTTCCATCTAACTCTATTTTGAGCTATCTGTTTTGCATTTTCCCATGTGCTGTCTATTTGGGCTAGTTCTTGGTGAGCGGTTCTTCTCCAGGTTGCTCTTGGCCTTCCTACTCTCCTGCTTCCTTGGGGGTTCCAGTCCAGTGCCATCCTCACTATGCTACTAGGGTTTCTTCTGAGAGCGTGCCCTATCCACATCCATTTTTTCTTCCTTATTTGGGTGTGTATCGGGGACTCGCCTGTAACGCGCCACAGTTCTGTGTTGGTTATTCTGTTTGGCCAGAATACCCCACATATGACTCTCAGGCATTTGTTGCTGAAAGTCTGCAGCTTCTGCGTTATCTTCTTCGTGGCGAGCCATGTCTCACTTCCGTATAGTAGTATGGACTTCACACACGCATTGTAGATCCTGAGCTTCGTTCGTCTGCTTATTTGTCGGTCTCTCCATATGCGGTATAGTCTCCCAAATGCTGATCGGGCTTTGCCGAGACGACTGGAGACATCATCATCCACTCCACCACTGTTGGATATGATGGTGCCAAGGTATGGGAAACTGCTGACGAACTCGATCGGGTTCCCATTTATGATGATGTTTCCTTGGCTGGAGTGGTTGAAGCGCATAGCTTTGGTTTTCGCTACGTTTATCTCAAGTCCTACGCTGCTGGCTATCCTGACGAGATCGTCACTTTTCCTCTGTATGTCGCCGAGTCTGTGCGATATGAGACAGATGTCGTCTGCGTAGTCCAAGTCCTCAAGGTGTCTGGTGAGGTTCCACGTGATTCCGCGCTTGGACGAGCATACTTCGCTCATTAACTCGTCGACTACGATGTTGAAGAGGAGTGGTGACAGCGGGCATCCTTGCCGAATTCTGGTGTTCGTCTGGAAAGGTGCACTAGTTTTCCATTGTGCAGTACCGCCAGGTTGGCATCGTCATACATCGATTTAATGATGGCGATGAGATTCGCAGGTACTCCTTTTCTTGCAAGTGCTCGCCATATTGCTGCTCTTTCAACTGAGTCGAACGCCTTCTTGAAGTCGATGAACAGGAGGTAAAGCGGGGCTCTCCATTCCACAGCTTGCTCGGTGATTATGCGTAGTGTATTTGCCTGGTCTACGCAACTCCTGTGTGGTCTGAAGCCTGCCTGTTCGTCTCGAATTGTTGGCTCAATTTTTTCCTGGAGGCGTTCGTTCAGAAGTGTAGCTAAGATCTTGTAGCTGGTGTTGAGCAGGGTTATCCCTCTCCAGTTGTTGCAGTCACTAAGGTCGCCTTTCTTAGGAAGCTTCACAATGATTCCGCTTTTCCAGGAGTCTGGCACCGTTCCGCCTTCCCATATGCGTGAGAAGTGTGGATGCAATGTTTCAGCCATCAGTTGGGTGTCAACTTGAAGCAGTTCGGCTGGGATGTTGTCTTCGCCAGCTGCCCTGTTGTGCTTCAGCTTCTTTATTGCATTCACAATTTCTCTTACATTCGGGGTGCAGAGGGTATCCTGCTACTCCCACTTGGCGGCACAACACTCCTATAGTCTTGAGCCACGTTTGGTGATGTGGTGTGGCTAATTCCCATGAAGTGTTGGCGCCATCTTCGGATTTGTGCATCATCATTGGATAGGAGGTTACCGTCTAGATCTCTGACTGGTTTGTTCTGCCTGTGATTGGTACCTGCAATTCGTGCAATCTGCTGGTATAGCGAGCGCATGTTGTTCTCGCCGGCTGCTCGTTCTGCGTCTGTCGCAAGTCTATCCAGCTGTGCTCTTTTGTCCTTTCTGGCCGACCTTTTCACCGCTCTGCATAGTCCGCGATACTCTTCACGGTACTGTGTAAGCTGGTCCGCCAGGGGCTTCAGGTTGTTCCTCCTTCTAATCAGGTCCCAGGTCCCTTCAGATATCCAGTCCGATCTTCCGCGTTGTTGCAGGCCAAGTATTTCCTCCGCCGTGGTCCTTAGTTGTCTGCAGGTGCGCTCCCATGGGTGGCCTTCTAGGGGGATCAGCTGTTCTCGCAATGTGGACGTCATTCTCGTCTTCAGAGTAGAGTCGCTAAGGAGGTGCAGGTTCAGGGGGGGCGCTCGCCGGTGTTGGCTGTTGCCAGTGTTCCTTGAGTGGTTGCGGTTGAGCTTTATGGAAAGTTCTCCAATGACCAGCTCATGATCACTGTCTATGGCTGCTCCCCTTTTGTTCCGTACGTCCAGTAGCGAGTGTCTCCATTTCCTGCTAATGCATATGTGGTCGATCTGGTTGCGCGTGTTACCACTTGGAGATGTCCAGGAGTATTTGTGGACGTCTTTATGTGGGAACAGCGTAATGACAGATCTTAGTCCGGTGTTGTTGGGGCCTATTTTTGCATTGAAGTCACCCATGAGGATGTTAATGTCACCTTGCCGTAACTTGTTGAGGGTTGCTGTAAGGGCAGTATAGAAGTCGTCCTTGGTCTCGTCATTAGCGTCTTCCGTCGGGGCATAGCATTGAATGATGTTTATGTATCTAGCTCTACATCTGAACCTGGCGGTCATGATTCTATCAGAAATGGGTTCCCAGGAAACCAGTGCCTTCTTTATGCGCTTGGACACGTAAATTCCCACTCCATACCTGCTGCCGTCATTGTTGCCACTGTGTAGGACTAGATTGCTATCTGATGTTGTTGTTTCCCCACTGCCAGCCCACCTCATCTCGCTGATTCCAGCTATTGCAATGTGGAGTTTCTCCATCTCTGCCTCGAACTGTGCTAACCTAGATGGTTCTCTTAGAGTTCTAACGTTCCATTGTCCAATTCGTGTCCGTTTTGAAATGAATATGGTCGTCATCGAATTTGGGGAGCCGTTTATGTTTAAATTTCTCGTATTAGTTTCTGTAATCGGTTTAAGTTTTTCGACCGATCTGGTGATTGGCCAGATGCGGCTTATCCCAGTGGTGGGGCTGCCACCTGTCGCCATCGGGGAGTGGCGTCTACGGTGTTGTGTTGTTATCCGTAGAAAAGCGAACAGTCTGGTAACGCGCTCTCCCTGCTGGGTGTTGTTGCTGTTCGCAGGAAAACACAGGGTGCGCTTGGTACTATGTGGGTTGCCCCCGTTTTTTCTCCCATATAGCGAGGAGGGGGGGTGAGGCGGTGGGGCAAGTGGGAGTTGCCGAAAAATTGTTGTAATAGGCATTTTTATGTGGAAGAATACTTTCTAAAAGTTAGAAAAGTATTTCTGAGAGGAAGTTTTTATGGCCATGCTCTCGTCATGGGTGGGGGTTGAACCCACGACCCCGTGCTTAGCAGGTAGCTGCGCTATCCACTACACCACGAGGCAAAATATAAAACAATTATCGAGTGTAAATGAAAGTGAAAGTGAGAGTGCTACAATAACAGCAACAGCCACCACCACCAACACCACCACCACCACTCTTGTGACACCTACCACTCCAGCCGCTACTACGATCGCCAGCACCTCTACTATGACACCAGAATACACCCCGAAGCCTGTTACAAACACCACACCGATCTCTACGAATGAGATGATACTTGGAACATCACCTCCATCCACCACTTCAAAAACAATAACAACAACAACCAGCACCACCACTCCTGTGACACCTACCACTCCAGCCTCTACTACGACCACCACTCCAGCCTCTACTACGACCACCACTCCAGCCTCTACTACGACCACCACTCCAACCTCTACTACGACCACCACTCCTGTGACACCAGAATCCACCCCGAATCCTGCTTCGCCCATCACACCGATCTCGAGAAATGAGACAACAACAACAACAACAACTAGCAGTAAAAAGTCGACGAATGAGACAACAGCGATTCCTATGACAGCCAATGAAAAAAAAATATCGATGTCCCCTACTTCTACAGATGATATAAATAAAAATGAAAGAATAATGCAAGAGACGTCAAACCCATTAAAAGTAATGTTTGGGATTAATGACAATGATATTGATACTGTAAGTCGAATACCAATAAAAAGAAATATAACACATAAATTAAAAAATATAACAAGTAGTAATTCAGAATTTCAATTAACAAAAAGAGCAATAATTAAAAATTTCAAAAAAAATTTGATTGAACAGGAAAGAAAAATAGGAGGTCATTTTGATTTAGGACCTAGAGGTGTAAATAGATATTTCATTCTTAGCTATTCACATGGCAAGGTAGGAATTAAATGTCATTATCGATCTAGTCTCATTAAAAATGATAAAAGAAAAAAAAATAATAATAATATAACTCCCTCAACTTTAAAAATAAATTGTTTTGAATTTGCTGAAGCTTTAATAGCTCAAAATCTTATTAATGAAAGACGTAAAGATAACCAAATTAGAGCAGAGTTTGCAAGTGCTGCAGATAAAACGGTTTCAGAAGAAATTAATTTACAAAATCAAAATGATGGTTATGTAAATGATGAACCTCAAGTTCAAGGAATTAAGAATTCTGATGCCGAAAGAATTAACGGACTTTATTTAAGGAAACGTTATATTGCAGATGCTATGTTAGATGATTACACAGGCCGACAAAATTCTGACCCAGAAACCAGTATATACTTTTCCAAAGGTTTTCGGTGCGCTGAATCCGAATCCGAAGTCGAAATTCCCGAATTGGCTCTGGTTTCCGAGATATCCTAACCTAAAAGTGCAAAAACAGCGTTTTCTGCCTATATTTGAGGTTATGTAGCATCGAATTTGTTCTTTTACTGAAAATACTAAATAAACCATCTTAAAGTATATCCCTTGCACTTTCAAATACTGTTGAGCTTGATTAAATATCTCTTTTTTTCGCTGAGATATCGTATATTGAAATTTTCATGTTAACGAATTTACCTCAAAAAAAAAACATTATGGATAGGCCCTATGAAGCAAACATTTTTTTTGCACATAAAACAGCTTAAATCTGTTACTCGGGGGTTTTTGGGGTCGATGATCACGAATCCGGACTCAAATTTTCAAAATTCAAGATGGCGGATCCAATATGGCGGACCAAATTCGTAAAAAGTTACTGAATCAAGCTGAAACTGGGTATATGGGGGTCTTCGGGGTCTGTTTACCAAACTGAGATAAAATTCTGAAATTTGATGATGAAATTTGATGTTAGATTTTTATTTTTTGTAAGTAAAAAATACAATATGGCGCCCATAAAACGACCATAAACGAAATCGCGGGGAATGTCAGGCAGCACTCGACATAGAATATTCTATATCAATTTCAAAGTACGATATCTCAGCGAAAAAAACAGATATTTAATCAAACTCAACAGCATTTGAAAGTGCAAGGGATATACTTTAAGATGATTTGTTTAGTATTTTCAGTAAAAGAACAAATTCGATGCTACATAACCTCAAATATAGGCAGAAAACGCTGTTTTTGCACTTTTAGGTTAGGATATCTCGGAAACCAGAGCCAATTCGGGAATTTCGACTTCGGATTCAGCGCACCGAAAACCTTTGGAAAAGTATATACTGGTTTCTGGGTCAGAGGGTCGAGCTGATTTTGTCGGCCTGTGTTATTTAAAAAAAAAAGAAATGGAAATATCAAATGAAAAAATAAAAGTTTCAAACATAAATGAGTTTGAATCAATTCTTAATGATCAAATTGAGTAGAGTTATTTCTTTTACAGAGCATAAAAATAAACAAGGGTTACATCGGGGATAAATTGAATCATGGAAATGGAATAAATGATATGAAAGGTGAGTAAAATATAAATTTTTTATTAATTTAAATATTATATTAATTATTTTTTTCTGTTTTTTTATTCTTATTTTCTTCTATAGATAAAACTATGGGAGAATAATATGATGAAGAAGAAGAAGGGGATGACGAAGATGAGGAAGCAGATTATTCACATATTTTAATTGAAAATAATGAAAATAATGATATTATTAATGCTGTGGGTGGAATAAATAATTATAAACAGCTCTTACCTTTAAATTTAGAAGAAGAAGATGAAAACCCACCCCTCCCTCCACTTGTTAATGAAAATCTTTTTGATAATGAAGTAATTTTTGCTCAAGGTGGAATTAATAATTACACACAAATTGTAAAATCCAACATTGAAGATTTTTTTTATCCCAATCAGTAAAAATGATTATGTTTCAAATTATATAATATGTTTTTAATGTTCTCGTTTTATTCAAAATATTTGTTCTTAAAATTATATAAATACATTGTTATTACTAATATTTTTAATTTAAAAAAAATTTTTATATTGTTTACAAATTTACATTGGTTGTTTTAAAATAATAAAAAAATTATATACATTGTTATTACTAATATTTTTAATTAAAAAAAAAATTTTTATATTGTTTAAAAAATTGTCAATTGTTCTTAGAATTAATTACATATTTGTTTGTTTGATAAATGATTTTTAAATAAAATAAAATTATATTGCTTTAACAAATTTACAAAGTCTTTGTTTAATCTTAAATTAATTCATCACTTTTTCTTATATTAAAACAATCTAGTTTGATTTCTTCAATTTCTAATTCATTTTCATCATTTTTTATATTTTCTGAATATTTATTAAGTTGAATAGTTTGTTGTACACTTCTATTTGTAGATTTCTTAATTTCTTTTATACTCTCATTACATACAAAAATATTTGCTTCTAATACTGATATTTTCTTCTTTAAATCTTCTTCCTGTTTTTTATAGTGTCCATATGCCATAGTCTCAATTTTATTAGGTTCTATAATTCGTTTATCATCTTTACTATTTAGTATAATTTTATTACACCTAATAGTTGATAAAACATGATTGGAGGAACGTATCATTGCCATTGTACCAGTGACAGACTCCTCCGATAATAAACACTTTTTATAATCAGTAAAATCTATTTTATCAACAGCGCTTCTTTTTACACCTTTCGATTTTTTAATAGTTTTTTCTTCAGTGCTACCAACACCATTTGAAAATTTGAAAGAATACATTTTTGAACGTAAACCAACAAATTCAAGCATAGGTTTCCCATTAAGTTCATCTTTGAAAAAACCCAACTTTTTCTTATTGGTTTTAGGGAAATTATATTTATTAGCTAATTCATCAGAAAATTCCGAAGTATCAAAATATGGCTCTATATCATTTTTAATGTCGCTATAAAAGTCATCAGTTTTAATTGAATAAATAAATGAATCTGTATCCATATAGTTTAATTGTATTTTTTCATTGAATTTGGGTTTCATATAACTATAATGAAAATCATACATTTTTAATTTTGAAATTTCTAAAATAACAAAACCTAAATATAATGGTTTGTCATATAAAACATTTAATCGACTCATTTGAAAAGCATAAAAATGGTCAGAAAATTGTTTAACACTATGGAAATTGTATTTTGCTATAAGGGAACGAGCGCAATTTCTTTTTCGCCCCACACCATCATTTGAAGATGCACTTTCCCATTCTGATATTAATTTAATATCAACTCGGTTATCAACATTTTCAAAACACTTGCCAAAAACCGCATTGTTTAGAAGCTTAAAAAAGTCTTTCTCAAATGTATTCTTAGCATTTGTTCTGTGGAATGTGTTGAGATCGATATAATTCTTAAGCCACGGTTTCTGGAAGAAACGAAGACCTCTATGGATTTTTGTCAGTATTAAACCGTTTTGTAAACACTGTTTCAAATTTCTATAATGGATAATATATTTTTCCTTATCTCTAAGATCAGCTATTAATTTTTTTACTTTAGCTGATGGTGTTGGTAGCTGATTACTACAGCAAAATGGTAAGTCATTATGGCTCTCATGTAAACTAAACGGATATTCCAAATCCACTTCGAAAATGTAACCATATTCGGAATTATCTTGAATATCTAAAACATTTATTTTATCAAGATATTTATCCTCTATCCATTCAAATCCTCCATATGGTAAAGATTCGGACATGGCCCAACCATATAAATTGTTAGCATCAAAATATGATAAATATATAGACTCTTTTTTGTTATCATAAGAATCCAAATATTTATGATTTGCTTTGGAATATCGTTTAGTACATTGCACTAGACCACCGCGAATACCTGATTGTACAAATTTAACTTGATCTATATCTGTTAATAATTGTAATTCTATTTGTGTATATTTCAACATCGCCTCCCACGATAAGCCAGGAATAGTGTAAAAATGTGCAGGGTCTAAAGAATGAATTTTCATACAAACATATCTAAAGTTTTCAAAAACATCTGACAATAATAAGACATCTGTTTTTAAATATAACTCTAAATAATCTTTTAAATTATTACATGAAAATTTTTTCCAGACCCTCTGTGCATGAGCATAGTTTTCTAGAGAACAATTAGATTCAGTTAAAGAGCTATAGAATACTTCCCGGGGAGGTAGAGAAGTTTCTGTTAGCCTCTCAACTGAATCCAAATATTCATAAGGAAATACACCCTTACGTCTCATTAATGCAAAATCTTCCAGGTTTTCAAAATAGGATTTTGTTATTTTTAATTGATCATCTTCAAGGTTAGAAGCAAGTGTTTCTAAAGAGGATGACATGAAACGGAACGAATCAAGGAAGCGAATTTCAAAACGTTCCCCTTCATCAGTTGTTATCATCTTTGAAAGGGAAATATATTTTTCCTTATTCGAAGGGATAACTGTCATTTCTCCAGGTATTAGAGCCAAGTGTTTAACGAACAAATGGCAATCGTAACTTATGAAATTATGGAAAAAGACTGGAATAAAATGGGGGGCTTTATATTTTAAATTGCATGAATTATGTGCAGCACCTCTAAATTTACCAGTAAAATGGCAATGATCCCTAACCCTGTCTAATAAAAGGGGGCTATGGCATATATGACATTTATCACAACGTTGGAATTCTTGTTCCTCATCCTCAGATATTTGGATGGGAACTTCTTTTGAAATAAAATTAGTATAAATATCTTTTAAATCACTAATGAGAGAATCTAAGAAATGTTTCCCTGCTTCTATTGTTGTTTCTAACTTAAATCTATTTAAACTATTATCATATGCACACTTTATATAGTATGCATATGCTATTGGTACATGAATATTTAAATTAAATAATTTATCGCTAATCGCCTTCTCATCGGGTTGAAGTATGGCTTCAAAGTCTGCATACACTGTGAAGGGGACCATAACCTCCTTGTGTACATTTTTATAGCGGAGAATAGAATTATATGGATCAGGTACTCGAGATACCATTTTACCACAGAATTCTAAATGCCTGTCCGCACATTTTTTATTCCGAGAATTATGAAGACATCTATCGCAGAAAAACAGTTTACTTTTCCCTTTACCGATCTGAGAGCTAATCAATCTAAAATATGAAACAATAAGACAAAAAATGCTATTAGCTAAAATCTCAAACTATTTTATATGTATAATTATATAATAATAAATAATATTTTAAATTGCAAAAAACAAAAATAAATAAATAAATAAATAAAATTAAAAAAAAAAAAAAAAAAAATATAATTAATATAATTAATATAATATAAAAAGACTCACCCTGATAGATTTTTTATCCATGTGTAGTGTGCTTTATCATCATCCTCCAGAAGCAGCATATAAATATGCTTAGATTTTACCTCAGAAGGGTAAAAAATTGGTCCATCGATGAGACCTTCATTATATCCATAGACAACTACGCTAATTTCCTGATTCCTTTTCATAAAATCTCCCGTTTTATGTGGGTTGAAGGGGAATTCTAATCCGGTAAAATCCAACCGCATTCCATCTTCCAAAATAATGACATCCTCCTCTATATCCACATGGTATGAGCTGCATCTACTTGCATTCTTTTCCTTATTCACAAGCGCAGCAATCAAGCTCCATTTAAAACAGTATTCATCTGTTTCATTTTTCACATTCACAATTGAATGTTTCTTTTGTAGAGAAGGGGGCAGCTCGATGAAAGATGATCCTCTTATTGGGGAATATTGGTTTACATTCATCTCAAGACGAGAGATGTGAACCAAAGTCCAGCTACTATCTCTCTCTTGGAACTCATCCATTTTTCCAATTATTTGCTCCGTATGTTCCTCGTATTCGGATTGTATATCAGAGTACATGAAGAGAATTGTAATTTTTGTTTAAAATGATTTCATCTCCATGCACTCCACTTCATCTTTTATTAGCTTATACACTCCGAAAAGTTCATAATTCACTTTTACGGATGTGAAGCTTTCCAAAATTTTCGATAAATGAGGCAATAATGCCTCTCCAGCCTCTTGTAAGAATACTTCCGGGAATTTAACTCCAACCTCAGCATTCTCATAGAGGTAGTGGAGGATTCGTCCTTGGAATCCAACAGCCACTTTCTTAACCCGGGAATCTTCGGGCTCAATTACCAACATCTTGTGTCGCTCCGTGCGCACATGTTGGTTCCAGGCAGCGATGGAGTTAAAACTCAAGTTGCACCTTTCACAATATTTATTCATGTTTATATTTTTTGATTTTGGTTTTGTTTTTTGATTTTTTTTTTTTGTTTCTTTTTGGTTTTGCACAGCAATTTTCTGTGTTTATTTTTTGATTTTTTAGTCACTTTTATCTGTTTAAAGTCACAGTATATTTGTTTAAAGTCACAGTATATTTGTTTATTTTTTCAATCACTTCAGGTTTACCACTTTTAAAAAATTATTTAAAAGACCGAAAATAGAATTAATACCGAAATGACTTTCGAGAAATAAATGCGTACGCGAGTGATAGTTTTTTAGAACTAAAACCACTTTTCAAATTCTTCTTCAAACGAAAACTTTTTTGGGGGGTCTTAGAATGTAACGACTTTCCCTTAAGACTTTCCCTACGCATAAATAGAAATAAGGGGATGTTCAAATTCGTTCGTTATGTAACGACTTTCCCTTAAGACTTTCCCTACGCATAAATAGAAATAAGGGGGGTGTTCAAATTCGATCGCTTCCTCCAAATTCTTTCGTATTTTTGTTCACATGCTTAGAACGGCTAACATCCCCCCCCAAAGTTATGTTAACACAGGTCAGGACTGCAGCTGGTAGATAGGCACGGGTAGGTAAAGGCACGGGTAGGATAGCCAAACGGCTAACATCCCCCAAAGTTATGTTAACACAGGTCAGGACTGCAGCTGGTAGATAGGCACGGGTAGGTAAAGGCACGGGTAGGTCACCGAGAAGATCCCCCTTCTTAAACATAATTTCACAAGATCCACCCTCCTAAACACACTAGCACGAGATATGCACAAGCTGCTGACCCACAAGCCGGACAGGCACAATCCGGATACGCACTAGCACACACACCTTATCCCTTTAACCCATTTACCAGCAAATTCACACACCCCACAACACGCGTGACTGATCATGATCACACATGCATAAAAATTTAGACACCCCAAAACCTTTCCCACCAATAATTAATTGATTTATTATGCTAATTAGGACACCTGCACTCCCCGTGTGCACGCATGCGTGACTAATTACCCCCATTACCCCCACCCCTCCGTGTGCACTCTCCCATGACTGTGCCAGAACCCGCAAAAAGAATCTACTCTCGGCCTGGCGTTTCCTCCTTGTCCCCGGGTCTGGTCGACTCCTACAAAACAAATTAATTTATATCCTCCGTCCCTACTCGTCCCTAACATGTCCCTAACCACTCACCTGCTAGTTTCGTCGATCTCACTTTTTTTCTTTTCTTTTTTTTTTTTGTTTATTTAACTTTTAATATATTTCAACAAAAATCTATGTCCCGTGGGCGAAGGTAAACTTTTCTTTTCACTCGGTCTTATTTTTGAATCCGTTGCCGTTGCGCACTCACGTTCCACTCTCGCGCCTCGAACCAACCGAGCAAAAGCAGATCGAGAACACGCGATTTCGAACTCCGTTAGGTTCGCTATTCCCTTTTTATCGGGTGAACGAACCCGAGTTCGAAATCTATTGGGATTGGCTTCGGTTGGCAGCCTGTTTACCCGTGCTGCCCATCACCGATCTATCGATGTTCGCCGCTTATGTCTGGTACTACCCAATTTGGCACTCTATCGAAAGTTGCCCCCATTAATCGGTCCAACGGACACAACACCACACTGACATTGGTCAATGAAAGGAAAAACAAATGGCAGTGAAAAATGTCCGTATTTCGGCTTTTTCGCAAGACAGAAAGACCACTGACGTGCAGGATTAGCGCAGGACATTGGAATCATTCAGCGCCCAACGCGGGAGACCACCCACGAACCTGAGATCAAGAATCCCACCGGCATCCTCACATAGTGCGCTGTTCCAGCGTCACCCTCCAGAGCAAGTGATTCCGTTCGTTCACAGAAGTCCGATTTATACCCTTCTTTTCTTCCAGGTCCTCATCGTTGGTCGTATCTCCTTCCAAGCTTGTTCTACTGCTTCAGATCTTTTACGTGGAACACCCCTGCCAGTTTCCCATTCATGTCTTCCACCTCATACATATGGTTGCCTATGGGCCTCCTTATCCGGCATTTCAAAAACTTCCTTGCAAACTTTGTGTTGAAGCACCTTCCGAAGTCGCTCAGAACATGATTCCTCCTGAACGCTTCCTGCCCGGGGCGAAACGTGACTTCTCGTGTCCGACGGTCGAAGTACCTTGCGCTGGTTTCATGCGCCTCATGCAGGTTCCTCCGTATTGAGTCTCTCAGCAGTGCCATCCTTTCTCCTGACTCCAATCCCTCGAGCTCATTGTCCTCCAGTGCCCGTAACCTTTTCGCCAACTGGTAATCGGCCCCACTGAAAAACATGTTTTGCCCAAGTATACTTGTAGCGCCAGGATAATAAATAAATAAATCTAAATCTAAATCTAAAGTCGATGTAAATCTTTTGGAATGGACGATACGTGACGGTTTCACCACCCAGTCCTGGCTTCGGGCCTCCATACAACGGCTTTGTCTCCTTGCAGACCTTGCAGTCCCTGACGTAGCTTCGTACCTGGGCCACCATGCCTGGCCAATGGAAGCATTGCCGTAAGCGATGCAGGGTTTTCGCTATTCCTCCATGTTCCTTCGTTGGTGATGAGTGAGCTTGCTCGATCAATGCATAGCTTGTGACGTGGTTTCTATAGCCGGCCGGCAGTCGGTTGTGTAAACAAGGACGTCCCTGGCGGTGATACGCGGCGATCGCCTGGCTTGGCGATCGACCGTTGGTGGGACTAGCGACCGCACGATCTGGCAACTCTGCACGATTTGGCAACTCTGTCAACTTTGACCGATCTGGCAACCCTGGTGAATTCGGCTGATCTGGCAACCCTGGTGATTTTTGGTTGATCTGGCAACCCTGGTAATTCCAGTTGATCTGGCAACCCTGGCGATTTCGGTTGATCTGGCAACTCTGGCAACCGGTCAGGCAACTCTGGCAGCTCTGGCAGCCGATCTGGCAACCCTGGCTAGAAGCTCGTGGGACGAGGGGGCGGGGAGTCATGGGAATCCTCGGGACACTGGGGCTTCTCAGGCCTCCTCCTCCGGATAATCGCGAAGGCTCCGGGGTTTCTACTACTCCGGATGACCGCGGAGGCTACTGGGGTTAATGGGCAGGCCAGTAGCGCAGCGTCGTGAGCTCGGGAGTTCCGGTGCGGATGCGAGTCCAAACGCAGAGGAACTGTCGGGCCACGCAGCTTACGCCGGCAGAGGATCGGGATGAGGAGGGAGCAGGGGTGCGGACTCGGGAGTTTTGGGCGGATGAGAATCCAAACGCGCAAAGTTCCCGGCGTGCTACCCTAGGTAAGCATGCATGGGGTGAGGGGGAACAGAGGCAGTCGGGTTGGATAAAAAGGCGCTAAGACTTTGTTGCAGTAGTAAGGGTTTTATTTTATTTCAATAATCCACTGCCCCTGGCTGCGGCCAAGGGGAAGGGGGAAACGAGTGGCTTACGTGCGCTAATTCTGTTGTCTGGTGCAGCGGGAAAACGCTGTCGCCGCTGATGCTCCGCCGTCTGCGGTTCGGATGTAGCGGGAATAAGGCTGTCGCCTCTGATTCTTAGTCGCGCACTCGCGCGTCTCTTGGTTGTCTGGTGCAGCGGGAAAAACGCTGTCGCCGCTGATGCTTAGTCGCGCACTCGCGCGTCTCTTGGAGCTTTCTTTTCTTTCGATGCCGCGTGTTTTCTACGATCACTGGGTTTTTTCAACACACACGTCTGCTTCGTTCGAGACCGGAAATCAAAAAGCCACGATCTCCGGCTTAGTGGTCGCACCTCGTCGATCGCTTTTGTATCGATCTATCGTATCGAACTATCGGTGTTCTAGGTTGCCACCTGGGCACTTATGAGGGGTATTCCTTGAGACTTCGTGCCCCTAATGGATGGACTCCGTGTCCCTAATAAACTATGGATGGACTCCGTGTCCCTAGTAACCTTGTAAGCTTAATACTTAGTACTTATATATTATTTACATGTGCTGGAGGCGTGTAATATTAAGAGTTTGTATGACCCTTGAAAAAGGGTCGATACAAGCTCAACGACGCTGGAATCCACAACTTCCAACTGTTTTCCTCAAGCTCTGCCTTGCTGTTTGCCCTGACCCATTTAAAAACAAACCCATCTACCACTTTCAGATCTGGCCGCCGGTCTTTCTCTGCTTCTACCACGTCTCGTAGTTCACGATACTCCTCCGAATCAAACTCCAGCGTCTGGGATCCCAGCATCCAGTCATCTGTAGTATACGCACATATCGAGTACACACTGTAGGGACTATGACTCTTCGTCTTAGTCATTTAATAACAAAAGTCCAAGCAGAAGTAGGACATAATATGATCGCACACATAAAGTGTATGACCGATCAAGTGCAGTGTCAGCATAATAACGTATAACCGAATGTGCGCATATGACTCTCCCGCTTGGTCGCTGCCTTCAGCAACCAAGTACATAGGAATATACATAAGACAGCCGCTCCGCTGCCGGGCTTGCTGGCAGCGCAGTTGCGCGGCCCTTAGCTCTAATATATCAATAAGAACTTTGGACAATTCAATTAATAAAGACAATTTGAATGGGACTGACGTCCCCAACCAAACCAACTCGCTTATTACTGGCAATACAATTTATGGCGACCGTGACAGGACAAGTGATATGTGAAATGGATATGGATATGTGAAAAGAAGGATGTGGAACAAGTAGGTGTTCTCCTGACTGTGTGGACGGACGGTCCAAGACTCCAGCAATCAGCAAAAACTACTAAAGAAAAGGCGGCATACCGGACAAATTTATAAAATCTTACAATTCGTTTATAACTACGAGTTATTCTACTGCGAGTCGTGATTTGCAAACGCCCGACCCCATAACAGTAACACAAACAGTAAATCAAAATGACTGAAATGGCTGAGCACAAGCAAAAGAACGAGATCCCCGTTGCCGTTTGACTATCGGACTTCAGATCCGAAGATTGCATACTCCACCTAGACCATCCAACTGAAGAGCACCCAGGACATCCTCATCCCGGCGTCACTAGCCGAGAACATCCTTATGTGTAGCAGAAATTGTCTGTGCGAGGACCAGCACCGGCGCCGCCTGAGCCCATAGGCCAGGACAACAGAAGAAGAAGACCAGTGTGGGAGGCAGACCGCCCCCTGTGCCTACGTGGGACAATCCACTAAGAGGGACAGCCTGTGCAGCCAGCACCGGAACCGCCCGGCGCGCCAAGTCGGGCCAAGGCAAATAGGACCGGCAGCGCTTCAAAGAGCGCCCAACTAAATATAATATTTTTTTTTGTGCCCTGCGTGGCACTCAACCCTTTATGCACTACGTTGCATATTTGATTTAAATGAAATGTATTTTGTACGACCAAGCAGTTTTTAGCTGCGGGTTTAGAAATTTTTTTGAATAGGCAGGTCATAATATTTGTGAAATTTGTATAAAACACTAGATAAATCTCGAAAAATATAAAATTCTATGTCGTCGTGTTAGGCATATATATATATATATTCAGTACACATACCGTACGTCTATACATTTTTCGCACCCTTATTACATATACATAAAATCAATGAAAATGAACAAAAAAATAATAATGATAAGTTGATATCATAATGTTTTGTTTTGTTATTTAGCATACATGTAATTGTTTGCATACATGTGATTGGTTTTTTCTCTTTTCTAACCCGTCCTATGACGTATTCATGATTCTTCGCGCTCCTTTCCACGTATGTGGATAACCCATTTCGTAATTTTTTTTTGTTGTTGTCAACTAGTATCACAAACCCAAAACTTAATGGGATTCTGGGCAGCTCTTCTCAAAATGGGGTCTTGGTGGAGCAGCGATAAGCCTGAAGTAAAGGAAGAAAAGGCGAACGTTATAAATAACGTAAAAGTAATAGACCACACTGACGATATTCAATCTTTGGGGACACCATTATTCATAATCGCTATCATACTAACAATACAATTAGTATTCAATATTTATAGTTGGCATAACAAGATACTAAAGAAAAAGTATCTGAAAAGGGCAAACGACCTAGACAAGGTCTAGTTAAAACGCGCACTTAATCAATATAATTATATTAGCAAGTGATGCACGATAAGATAAAAAAATGGATAACGTAACCCTAACAAAGAACACGGGCGTTAAGAAAAAGACCAACAAACGAGGTGGTCAGAAAAATTTCCTAAATAAAAAATTGAGGGAATTAAATAAAGCAGTTTACAGGGACAACAATGTCCAACCATGGAACACTAACGTTGAACTTAAAAAACAGATAGACGAAATACATGAAAAGTTACGTCTCTATAAGAATAAGGAATATAATTATATTAATCCTGTGTGCAGAAAAGACTGCAAGGGCCCGCTTGACGAGCCGAAATGCGAATATACTTGCCAAAAAGGACATAATTAGAAACTCTGTCATTTTGGTATAGATTAATTAAACATTTGATAGATCGATTTAAGCTATTTAAAAAAAAAAAAAAGTTATATGGCACAAATAAAGTTTTAATGATATATACATAAAATATATTATATGTTCATTTAAAATATTTGATTCGCATTTCTATATATATATAAATAGAGAATTTAAAGAAGAATAAGTATATACATGGATTGGCAGGAAATAAAAAGCAAACTTACCGAAATTAAAACAACTTTCGACAGATCATACAAGGGTTTGACTCGAAATAGAGAAGTGCAACAAGGCACTCTAAAAAACACGCACAGATATTAGTGGGATGCTTTAATGAAGCACGCCAATTAATACATAAAGAAAGAGCAAGACTTACAAGAAGTCATTTAACACAGGCAGTTAAATTGCTTAACAAACTCCGAGAGAACTTGTTGAATGTCCGATCCAGACACAACTTGAATTTAACTATCCCTACGATATTAAGCACACCTGTAGTAGCTGAAATCGATGGGGATATTGAAAGCTCAGAGGAATCTGAATCGGAAATTAAAGAAGAAGATCTTCACGACCTTTCAATTCCAGCGGTAATAACATTACCTGAATTGCTGGAGGAAGAAAGCTCCGATTCCAATAATTCAAGATTAACGGAACAAAAACACAAAATGACAGACTCTGCCGCAGCGTCAAGGGAATATGTGCGACAAATTTCGTCCACAATACCTGAGTTTGACGGCAAAAGGTAAATCTAAATCGATTCCTCACGGCTCTCCGATTAACAAATCTGACAAAATCAGATAATGAGAATCTAGCAGTAGAGGTAATCAAGACAAAGATAATCGGTCCAGTATCATACAAGGTTGAAAATGAAACGACAATTATCGGTATAATAAATGTATTGAAGGCATCAGTTAAAGGCGAATCGCCTGATGTCATTAAAGCTAAGCTGCTCAATACACAACAGCGTGGCAAAACTGCGACGCAATATACCACAGAAATCGAAAACCTACGTAGGTCGCTTGAGGCAGCCTACATAGACGATGGTTTAGATTATGGTAATGCAGACAAATTCGCTACCAAGGAAGCGGTATCTGCAATGATAAAGAATTGTGAGCATGGCAAGCTCAAAACAATACTGGAAGCAGGAAATTTCAACACCATGAATAGTGTGATTGATAAATATATACACTGCAGTACTGAAATGACCGGCAATTCGAATAGTGTTTTATTATATAATAACAGAAGACACTATCGAGGAAATAATAACCGAGAAAGTTACCACAACAGAGGTAATGGCCGAGGAAATTATAACAACTATAATAACAATTATAGAAGCCGGGGTGGTTACCGTGAAGGAAACAGAGGACGCGGCGGTAACCATTACAATAATAGAGGTGGAGGTTACCCAAGGGGTAACCAAACCCAAAACTATAGAAATAACCAATTCACTGGTAACTCTTTTAGTATTATAGATACAGGTGCAGAAATTTCTTTGCTTAAATGCAGAAATAATAATTTACATAATATAAATTCGCTGAATACAATTAGTATATCTGGCATAGGGCAAGGGGCAATTCAGTCCCTAGGTACTATAAATTTGGAAATATGTGCTGCAAATGCAGCAATATCATATGAATTCCATATCGTACCTGACAATTTTCCTATACCAGGGGATGGTATAATTGGTTTGGATTTCATTAAAAAATAAAATTGTATTTTAGAATTCAACGACCAAGAAGATTGGTTCACTTTGCGGCCCGGAAATTTCAGGAATATAAACATTCCTATAATACATTCACTAGATAATGAAATAGTTTTGCCAGCTAGATCGGAAGTTATTCGAAAGATTCAACTAACGTCTACTGACACACATGTTCTCATCCCCAACCAGGAATTGCAACCTGGCATTATAATAGCAAGTGCACTCGTAAGCACTCAGAACGCTTTGATTCGCATTATAAATACAACCAATAAAGACGCTATTGTTAACAGCGCAAACATAAAAAGCGAATCAGTAGATGACTATGATGTTTACAATGCAAATACAGACCATAGTGCACAAAGAACTTCAGAGGTATTAAAACTTCTCAAATTCCCGTCGTTATTTAAAAACGATTTAACAAAACTATGCACCGAGTATAGCGATATTTTTGGTCTCGAAACAGAAACCATATCAGCTAATAACTTTTATAAACAAAAATTGAGATTAAATGACAAAACTCCAGTCTACATTAAAAACTATAGAATGCCAGAAAGTCAAAAGCCAGAAATTCAAAGGCAAGTTGACAAATTAATAAGAGACGGCATTGTCGAGCCGTCTATCTCAGAATATAATAGCCCACTTCTCTTGGTACCCAAGAAATCACTGCCTAATTCGGCGGAAAAGAGATGGCGATTAGTAGTTGACTATCGTCAAATCAACAAGAAACTGCTAGCAAACAAATTCCCACTTCCAAGAATAGAAGATATTCTTGATCAATTGGGACGAGCAAAATATTTCTCGTGCCTAGACCTGATGTCAGGGTTTCATCAAATCGAATTAGATGAAAAATCAAGAAATATGACATCATTCTCAACTGCAACAGGTGCGTATCGCTACACGCGATTACCTTTTGGGTTAAAAATAGCCCCTAATTCTTTCCAAAGAATGATGACTCTTGCATTTTCAGGCTTAACGCCTTCGCAAGCATTTCTGTATATGGATGATTTAGTAGTTATAGGTTGTTCTGAAAAGCATATGCTTAAGAATTTAACCGACGTTTTCAAATTATGTAGACAACAAAATTTAAAGCTACATCCAGAAAAATGCACTTTCTTTATGAAAGAGGTTACTTATTTAGGTCACAAATGTACTGATAAAGGTATATTACCAGATGACTCTAAATATGAGGTAATTAAAAATTACCCTCAACCAGTAAATGCAGACGAAGCCAGACGATTCGTCGCATTTTGCAATTATTACAGAAGATTTATTAAAAATTTCTCAGATAAATCACGCCACTTAACGAGGCTTTGTAAAAAGAACGTACCATTTGAATGGACAAGCGAATGCAATGAAGCATTCGAATACCTTAAAAGGGAATTAATGAAACCAACACTTCTTCAGTACCCAGATTTCAGCAAACAATTTTGCATAACCACAGATGCTAGTAAACAGGCATGTGGAGCGGTACTATCTCAAGACCACAACGGTCAACAGCTACCAGTGGCATACGCTTCAAGAAGCTTTACACAAGGCGAAAGTAATAAGTCCACGACAGAACAAGAACTAGCAGCTATTCATTGGGCAATAAATCACTTCAGACCATACATATATGGTAGGCATTTTTAGTACAAAGTGACCATAGGCCACTATCATACCTTTTCTCAATGAGAAACCCGAGCTCGAAATTAACTAGAATGAGACTAGACTTGGAGGAGTTTGAATTCACAGTAGAATACCTCAAGGGGAAGGATAATCACGTTGCAGATGCTTTGTCCCGAATAACGATCGGAGAACTTAAAGCAATGAATAGACAAATTTTAAAGGTCACAACAAGATCTTCATCAAGACAGAAAAATACCTGCGCAGGTGAAAAATTGCATGAACCACAAACGAATGAATACATTTTAGAAAGGCCCAATATCTATCAGGTAATCAATAACATTGATGCCAAAAATATGTTGTTCTCAAAATAGACAAAAATAAGTGTTTGTTAAAAAGAGGCAAGAATATTATAACACGTTTCGATATGACTCATTTTTATTCTAATGAAAAAAATCGATTTAGATCAGTTTTTTCAAAGGCTTAATGAAGAAGCAAGAATAAATAAAATCATTCGAACGCAATTGTCACCAAGTGAACAAATCTTCGAGTTTGTCACTATAAAGAATTTTAAAGAAAAAGGCAATAAAATATTAAAAAATTTAACAATAGCGCTATTGAACAAGGTGACTAAGATAGATAAAAATGATAAGGTTCAAATAGAAGCAATACTGTCTAAATACCATGACGATCCGTCAGAGGGAGGCCACTCAGGAATTTCTAGAACCCTGAGGAAAATAAAAAACTTTTATTACTGGCCACAAATGACGAGGGCAATAAGTAAATATGTTAAGACATGTTTGAAATGTCAGCAAGCAAAAACGCTAAAACATACAAAAACGCCCATGACAATAACTGAAACGCCAGCAACAGCATTTGATATAGTTTTGATAGATACCATTGGTCCACTTCCAAGATCAGAAGATGGAAATGAGTATGCTGTCACTATCATTTGCGATTTAACAAAATATTTGGTAACGGTACCCATACCAAATAAAAGCGCAAAGTCAGTTGCTAAGGCTATATTCGAAAAGTTTATTCTCAAGTACGGTCCAATGAAAAAAATCATAACGGACATGGGAACGGAATACAAAAACCAAATTATAGACGACTTGTGCAAATATATGAAGATAAAAACATTACTTCAACCGCATACCATCATCAGACACTAGGAACAATAGAACGAAGTCACAGAACATTCAACGAATATGTTCGCTCGTATATATCTGTTGACAAAACTGATTGGGATGTATGGATACAATATTTTGCTTATTGTTTCAACACAACACTATCAGTAGTTCACGAATATTGTCCATATGAACAGTTCACAGACTTTGGCAAGTTAGACAGAATAGACCCCATTTACAACATGGATGACTATTCGAAAGAAGTTAAGCTAAGATTAGAAACAGCTTATATAAGAGCTAGAAATATGTTAGGAAAGGCAAAAGCCGATAGAAAAATAAATTATGATAAAAATGTTTGTAATTTTGAATTAAAAATAGGAGATAAGGTATTACTTAGGAACGAAACAGGTCATAAACTTGACAATAATTATTTAGGACCATATTTAGTTTCAGATATAGGAGATAATGATAATATTACAATTGTAGGAAATAAAAATAAGAAACAGATAGTCCATAAAGATAGGTTAAAAATTTTGAATAACTAATATATTTTGTAGAGTTGGCCAACAAAATAAATATATAATTATATAACCAAATAACACCATTAACAAATAAATAAAAAAAAAGAGAAAAGAAAAAAAAAAAAAAAAAACAAATTACTTTAGATTGTTGTTAAATTTTAAACGAGGTAATTGATTTTATGTATTGTATAAAACAACAACAAAAAACTCCAACCAAAAAAAAAAAAAAAAAAAAAAAAAAAAAAAAGGTTTGCAACAAAATGTTTATAAATATATAACACACACACACACAAAAAAAATTTTACATTTTAAATACAAATTTAATACATATATCTTATATATATAGAGCATTATAAAACATTTAATTAATTTTAAATTTCGATATACCATTTTTCCAAAAAAAAATTTATAATAATTAAAAGTATTTTAAAAGTTTTTAAAAATAACTTCATATATTACGTTATTTTTCAAAAGGAGGGAGATGTAGTATACGCACATATCGAGTACACACTGTAGGGACTATGACTCTTCGTCTTAGTCATTTAATAACAAAAGTCCAAGCAGAAGTAGGACATAATATGATCGCACACATAAAGTGTATGACCGATCAAGTGCAGTGTCAGCATAATAACGTATAACCGAATGTGCGCATATGACTCTCCCGCTTGGTCGCTGCCTTCAGCAACCAAGTACATAGGAATATACATAAGACAGCCGCTCCGCTGCCGGGCTTGCTGGCAGCGCAGTTGCGCGGCCCTTAGCTCTAATATATCAATAAGAACTTTGGACAATTCAATTAATAAAGACAATTTGAATGGGACTGACGTCCCCAACCAAACCAACTCGCTTATTACTGGCAATACTTCCTGGACCGATTCCACCATTCGAGACAGAGTGTCCGCCACAACGTTTTCCGACCCTTTCCGGTGCTGAATACCGAAGTCGTATGCTTGCAGTTTCAGCGACCATCTTGCTAGCCTTCCACTCAAGTCCTTCAAGGACATCAGCCACTTGAGACTGGCATGATCCGTGATCACGGTGAATGGCAGAAGCTCGATGTATGGCCGGAATCGTTTTATTGCTATCACAGCCGCAAAACATTCTTTCTCCGTCACGCTGTAGTTCCGCTGACAAGAATTGAGTTTTTGTGACATGAAGGCTATCGGTCGCTCTCCGCCGTCTTCTTCCTCCTGAAACCGCTCCCACCCGGAATCCGACGCATCGCACTGGACGAAGAATTTCTTTGAAAAATCCGGGTGGGTCAGTACCGGGGCTGTCATAAGTGCCTTTTTCAAGGAACTAATCGCTTGCTCAGCCTCTGCAGTCAGTTTGAATTTTTGCCCCTTTTTAGTGTGTCTGTTAGTGGCGCTGCAAGGTTTGCGAAACCTTTTATAAACCTTCTATACCATCCCGCCGTTCCCAAGAAGCTTCTCACTTCGTGCATACTCCTGGGTGTGCCGAGCTTCTGGATCGCCTCCACTTTCCTTGGATCTGTCTTTAAGACTCCACCGCCTATGATAAAGCCTAAATATCGGAGCTCCTTGAAGCAGAAATGCGACTTATTCAACCCAATGGTTAAGCCCGCTTCCCTCAGAAGTTCCGATAACTCTCGGAGCGTCTCCAAATGCTCTTCGAAGGTCGGAGACACGATCAACAGGCCATCCAGATACATAAACACCTTCTCCCTCAACCTTTGTGGAATTACTTTGTCCATGAGCCGACACAGGCGTTGTGCCGCATTTGTTAGGCCAAATGGTATCGTCACGAAATGGTATAGGGGACGTCAAGGCACCGTAAAGGCCGTATACCTCCGGGTCTTCTCTTCTAGCTCGATCTGCCAGAAAGCATGCTTAAGGTCCACGCTTGATATATACTTCGTCGTATTAATCCGGCTCAGGATACCTTTGATGGTAATTTTATTTAGCTTCCTGGCATCCAGACACAATCTATTTTCCCGGGCTTTCTTACGAGTGTCATCGTATTACTCCAGGCGCTATCGCTCTCCTCTATCACGCCCAACCGGAGCATCTCGTCGATTTCCTCATAGATCAGGGACTGAACTGCTGGTGACACCGGATAGTGCCGATCCTTTACTGGTACTGCTCCTTCTACCAGATCGATCGAGTGCTTCATCTGGCTCGTTCTTCCCAGACCGTTCGCTTCAAACGTCAGGAAGGACTCGCAAACTCCTCTAAGTTTCTCCCTCTGCTCCTCAGTCAGGTCGTGCGGCTCGGGTTCCTCTTGTGTCTCCTTTTTCGGCGCTATCTCCTCCTGAATCAATTCTAGACTGAAAATTTAGATTTAGATTTATTTATTTATTATCCTGGCGCTACAAGTATAAAACTTTTAAGTTAATGCACCAGTCACAAAATGAGATATTACTAACTTAATACTAACATTTATTTCTTAAGTTTCTAGTGATTGTTACATATATGTTTTAAATTTCTATCGTTTGTTATATATGTTGTTTTATGTGTGTGTGGAAAGATACGTTTTGAGTTTGTTTTCGAATTGTGATGTGCCTCTTATTAACTTTATTTGATTCGGCAATTGGTTCCACAGTTTAATGGCATAAATTAGAAACTGTCTATCAGAGCTTGCAAGTCTTGTGCGTATACTAATAATATTGTTAGTCCGTTGTGAGGAAGAAAATCTAATTAAATCAAATAAATAGTCAGGTTGATGTGTTACTACAATTTTGTGGAGAAATAATAATTTCCGGGCCTATCTGGAAATCTCCACTCCCAAATACAATTCCTGTTCCAGCGATGGGCATAAAATCAAATTCACCATCGCCGTGTCTTGTTTGTATGTCATCGGTATGGTGACTTTGCCCAAGATCAATTGTTCTGCTCCGTTTGCTGCCTTAACCTTGGTGTAGTAGGGCTTCCAGGTGATATCCAGGGATTGTAGGAGTTCTCTGCAGCCTTTTCCCAACAAACTCACGGACGCTCCTGAGTCCAAAAGCCCTCGTATCGTTCTCTCTGAGATTTGGATCTCAGCATAAGGTCTTGGATCTGTAACTCTAAAGTGCCTTTTTTACAGAATCTACGGACTGAGCTGAGCTCTGATCACCTCCCGCTGATTGCTCAGCTCCGGACAGTGGGCTTCTGTACGCCTGTGAGAAAGGCCTTACTCCCTCCTGGTTCGAACATATGCGCTTTCAGAAGAAGTCTTGAAAATTCCTTACAGCTACATATGGAGCTACGATCTGCTGAAGATGTGGAGGATGCTGCACGTCTCATAAATAACAAAATCCTCGACGCTGCTTCTGAGGCCTCCCCAAGCAGCAACGCTATCTCTCCCACCCCGGAAGGATGTCATCACCCGAGACATCCTGCAGCTAATCCAACTGAAGCACAGGCTCAAAAAGGAATACACCAGGACTCTAAACAGGGATGTGCACAGAATCCATAGCAGACTGGCTAACCGCATAAGGAAGCTTCTGGTTCGGCACCGCCAGAGCATTCTGGATAAGGAGCTGGAGGAAGCCACACCCAACCACGACACCAATTTTGCCCTTTGGAGACTCACGAGCAGGTCCAAGAGGCAGGTAGCCCCGAAGTTCCCGATCCAAAAAGACGATTTCACTTGGGCTCGCACGCCGTTGCATCGAGCTGAAGTGTTTGCCGACAAGCTTCAAGAGAGGTTCACACCATTTGGAACTTCCTCGGAAGGGAGAGTTGACAAGGTCAAGAACATTTTGGAAGCTCCTCATCAAATGTCCTTGCCTGCACCCCCCATTCTCTTTTCTGAAGTAAAAAGGAGGATTCATGCGATGAAAAACCGAAAAGCTCCATGGCCGGATGGGATCACGTCACAGGTGTTCAGGCTGCTTCCGGATCGGGCCATTTTGTTCCTGGTTTTAATCTTCAATGCTGCGCTTAAATTTGTAATGAATTGCTTGTCTACATATATTGTATATAGTAGTAGGGCTGTTGCTTGTTTTCGGTTGCAGCCTCGGCTGGAGAGGGAATCGGGGTTTCGTGCACTATGCTGCGCTCTGCGCTCAGCTCGCCGGTATTGGGGTCGGGGTTTTCCTATCCCTATAATCTCCGTTGGCCACCATTCATATCAAAAAGATAAGTGCACTTGACTGAAACTACTCTAATCCAAATAAGAAAGAAACCAAAAGAAAATGTGAATTTATCGAATTCCCTAAACTGAGTAAACAATAGCAGAGAATTAGGTGACCGCGTTGTGTTGTGAGTGATCGAGATGTTAGTGATCACTCGTTCCTCTTATACCCTCCCGACCTTTGGAAATGTGTGGAACCTGGTGAACATTCCCCCTAAATTAAATCAATTAATCTTGATATTTCATTGGCATTATGTAATAGGACAAACTATTATTTATTTACAAAATCATTTTTATAGATTTATTATTACTATAGCTCACACGAGCATATATTCATATTAATCTTATTTCGTTTCCTAGGCCTAATTTTTATACCATGTACCGTAGGTACAAAGGTATATTAATTTCGTGCAAATGTATGTAACAGGCAGAAGGAAGCATTTCCGACCCCATAAAGTATATATATTCTTGATCAGCATCAACAGCCAAGTCGATATAGCCATGTCTGTCTGTCCGTCTGTCCGTCTGTCCGTCTGTATGAACGCCTAGATCTCAGCAACTATAAGAGCTAGAGCCACCAAATTCGGTATGTAGGTCGGAATGTTTTGCACGCAGATCAAGTTTGTTTCAGATTTAAAAATTTCCCTCCCACTCCCCCGCAAATCAATAAAAACGTTTTTCAGCCACAAATATTACCATAGAGCTTTCTTTTTGTGCATAGGCATGCATATGTAGAACGTGTATCAATACCGAAAATCTGGTAAAGATCGGGTGAAAAACACAAAAGTTATTTACTTATCAGTGTGTTATCTATTTGGCAGCTAGCAACAGGTGCATCCCAAAAAACAACAACAAAACTGATGAGCGCAAGAAACTAACTCCCGTGCGCAAAAAAGAGAGAGGGGTTATCTCTATCTCTGTCTTGCACACGCAAGTGCATGAGATGGTGGTGGTTTTGCAAAGAGCGAGTTTGTTTACATTTCTCTAATAGGCAAAAGTCGCGATCAGCTGATCAGCTGTGGTGTTCCCTGGTTACCGATTTTATTTATAATCGGGAGCTTATTCGAGCGGCGATACATTTTGGTACATGGTATATAACAGTCGTTCACGAACGACTGTAGCTTTCTTACTTGTTAGACTATTAATTGTCTTTGTCTATTATTATTTACATTGTTGGTTTTCATTTATAATTTCATAGTTTTAGGTTTTATTTTATTTCGTTCAATCGAACCTTTTTAAATATTGATCATAAAATCCTTCCTCAACAATTCTGACTTTTACTCTAGAAATTCTACCCTTTACCGTACCATTTATATTTTACCTAAATGTATTTATTTATTTATTACCAAATTGTTGTCGCCGAGAAGCTCGTTGGGCCCAATGAACTGCAACATGGCTGTAAATCAAGGGTTAATTATGTATGTATATGTGCGTGTGTGTATGCATTTATGTGTATGTATGTAGAATATTTTAAGATATTATTTAACTAGTATTATTTAAGTAAGGGGGATTGTAGTCATTGCTAGAGTAGAGCAAGAATAATAGTTATATTTAATAGTAATTGATCATAATTTCTAAGCTAATCTTCAATTTCAATATTCCTGTCAATTCATGTTCAACTCTTCTTCTTCAATTACATTCAATTATTGTTCTAATTCAATTTTCGTATAGTTCAACTTTCGTTCAATTATTCTCTTTCAATTACTTTCAATCTTCATTATGAATTAGTTCTTTCAATTTCCGTTATCCATTCTTTTCCTTCAATTTCAGTTTCTTTTCAATTCATTATTATTATTATTACAAAGGCCTTGCTGCACTGCGACCAGATTTTAGATCTTTTGTGCCGGCCTGTAGGATTAGGGAAGAGGCCCTATACCTAGGCTTTTAATGAAAGAGGGCACTTTGGTAAGGTCTATTTGTTCCCTAATCCTGTAGGGGGGAATAAGTTCACCTCCTAGATGTTGAAGTCGACGTCTGATTAGCGATGGGCACTCACATAGAATATGTTCTGATGTTTCTTGCTCCATCTCGCAGAATCTGCAGGTGTCGATTTCTGAAAGTTTTAATTTCTTAAGGTGATACCTAAGGTTGCAGTGACCCGTTAGGTAGCCCGTTAGAGTGCGAATTTCGCTCTTTGATAGGTTGATGATGCGTTTTGATCGCGTCATCTGGGGACGAGAAATTGTTTGGCTTGTCTCAGTCGTGCACTGTCGGTCCAGTGACGATTTATCTCCGCTTCCTCCCATTTCCTGAGCAGTTCTCTATTGTGTCCTTTCGATAGTCCACAGAACGGCTCAGGGCCGATGAAAGGTGTCATCGCCCCGCTTTTAGCTAGGGAGTCTGCTACCTCGTTTCCTATATGGCCTTCATGCCCTGGCACCCAGCCCACCGTTAGGGTGTTTTTGGAGGCAAGGGCGTTCAGCTGCTGGAAACAGTTCTCTACAAGTCCGGATGAGATCGTAAAGGAACTCAGCGCTATGAGCGCTGCCTGACTGTCAGAGAAGATGTAAATCCGTGCGCCTTGCATTTTCCTGCGAAGGCATTCACGAGCACAGATTTCTATGGCGTGTATCTCTGCTTGGAAAATGGTTGGAGACTTTCCCATGGCTATGGATTTTTTGAACCTTGGTCCGAAAATGCCAGCCCCGGTGTCACCGTATTCCAGTTTCGACCCGTCAGTGTACCACGTTTGTGATCCACTGGGCAGAGATATTGATTTTGTTTTCCATTCATTCCTAGTGTACAAGACTACTGAGAAATTTCTGTGGAAAACGAGTTTTGGTTTCTGCTCGTCAGTTACGCGCAGGATGGGCTCATTTATTAGGGGTTCAAGGACCCTAAGATGCCCGGTAAGATCACCACTTTTTATATTGGTGATGTTTTGAAGGCGAAGTGCCCCCAGGCAGGCCTCCTTATTCAATGTAATTGGTAAAGGGGGTATGCCAGTTATGACTCCTAGTGCTGCAGTGGGACATGTCCGGATGGCTCCGGTGATGCCTATGCAGACCAGTCGTTGTAATTTGGTAAGTGCAGCCGCAGCTGTCCTCTGGGTAGATTTCGTCCACCAAGCAAGAGATGCATAGGTTAAGATCGGTTTTACCACAGTGTTAAAGGACCAGTAGATCATTTTGGGACTTAGGCCCCATGTTCTACCGTAAAGCCTGTTGCAAGCAAAGTGTGCTCGAGTGGCTTTGTTTATAGTCTTTCCAGGTGTGCATTCCAGTTGAGTTTGGAGTCAAGTGTGACTCCTAGGTAGTTGGCCTCAACCGAAAAGTCGATGATGGACCCATTTAGGGATGGTCTTTTTAAGGAGAGAGACCTTTTCCTGGTAAATGGGACTAAAACTGTTTTTGATGGGTTTATGGACAGTCCTTTGTCCTGACACCATCCGTTGGCTATATTAAGGGCTTGCTGCATGCGGTCCGAAATGGTTTGCTCATGCCAGCCCACTATATAGATGACTAGATCATCAGCGTAGCCTTGAGTGGGAAACCCTAAGTTGTTGAGCTCGTATAGTAGCTCGTCAATGACCAGAGTCCACAGGAGA
The DNA here is from genome assembly GCA_018903765.1 of Drosophila aff. chauvacae BK-2020. Lineage (NCBI taxonomy): Eukaryota > Metazoa > Arthropoda > Insecta > Diptera > Drosophilidae > Drosophila > Drosophila aff. chauvacae BK-2020. The sequence continues at coordinate 1,033,066 of JAEIGO010000862.1, forward strand.
GGAGAGAGTACTCCCCCTTGAGGGCACCCCCTTGTGGCTGTGATTGAGGTCATAGTTCCTCCAAGGTCTACAGTTATGATTCTGGATTTAAGCATTTCCAGAATCCACCTAGTGATAGGTGTAGAGACATTCTTTCGTACAAGAGAGGCACGTATAGCCTCATATGACGTGTTGTCGAAAGCTCCTGAGATGTCTAAGAAGGCACCTAGTGCTATCTGTTGAGCGCCAATGGCCTTTTCAATGGTTGTTGTAAGGCAGTGTATGGCGGTCTCAGTTGATTTACCAGCTTGATACGCATATTGGTATTTGTGTAGGGGTAGTTCCTTGAGATTCACCTCCCTTATATGCTGGTCAATTATCTTCTCCATCGTTTTAAGGAAGAAGGAGCTAAGGCTAATCGGTCTATATGATTTGGGCAATTGGGAATCTTTCTTTCCTGCCTTTGGGATAAACACGACTTTTACTTTAGCCCAGTTGCTTGGTATGTGTCCAAGCAGGAGACTGGCTCGAAATAGACGGACCAGGGGGAGTGCGATCAGGTGCAGTCCCCGCTGTAACAGGCATGGATATATACCATCCGGTCCGGGTGATTTGTATGGGCTGAAACTTTGTAATGCCCATTGCACGCTTTTTGATGAAACATCCTATAGGGCATGTTTCCAACACGTTCTGAGCGATGGGGGGTTCCCCTCTCTCAGCCCCATTGGAGTCTGCCACCATAGTCATTGCAGGTGTGGGCACTCTCCAGTCTCAGAGAGGTAGGTTGGTGCCTCTCTCTGTGAGATGGGTTGCTCCACAGCCACACACCCAGGAAAGTGAGTGGCCAGGAGTAGGCTACTCGTCTCCTTTGGGTTGTTTGTGTATGTTCCATCCGGCTTTTTCAGCGTGCAGATGCCGTTTGAGTGGTCTTTGGAGAGGGCTTTTGCAGCCTAACAGCTTCCGGGAGAGATGAGATCTGCCCGCAGTGTTGACGCCAAGTAGCCCGTTTTGACTTTCTCAGCTCTTTATTATAGAGCGTTAAAGCAGATGTGTAGAAGTCCCATGAGGCCCTCCCACTCCTCGCCTTATTGAAGAGCCTGCGCGCAGCTTTTTTGAGATCGTCAAGGCTTTTGTTCCACCAGGGAACAGCCCTTCCGGTCTTGCGTACCTTTTGGTCGCAGCTGGCGTGATATGCTGATTCAACATTTGTATGAAGCACAGTAGCTTCACGCTCTAACTCGTCTATGGATATTATCGGACGGGTTGAGCAGTCTCTGGATTGCTCAAGTTCAAAACAGAAGAGATCCCAGTTGGTTTTCCTGGGATTTCTGGTGACTAGGCTACATTGCAAGGCGCATCCTATGTCAAATCTAATGTGTTGGTGATCTGACATAGTGATCTCACTTGCAACGTGCCAGTTTGAGACAACGGACAACATATTTGTACTACAGAGAGTCAGGTCAAGGACTTCCTCTCTAATGGCATTAATAAATGTGGGTTCGCTGCCCTGGTTTAGTAATCCTATGTTATTACTAATAATATATTCAAGAAGGTACTCACCCCTCTTGTTGATGTCACTGCTCCCCCAGACCGTGTGATGAGCATTGGCATCACAGGCGATTATCCATCTGAGCCGGTTTCTCTGGCAGTGCTCTATCAGGGCACAAGTAGCCGCCGTAGGCACCTCCTCTGAGTCACCGAGTTGATAGGCGGAGGCCAACACTGCCTCCTGCTCGCCGTGGGCGGTGGGTATTTTAGCCCAAACCGCCACCAGGTCCTCAGTTATAAACTGTGAAAGGGGAACAAATGTTAGATTTTTGTTAATTAACAACGCCGTTCTAGGGCGAGGTTGGTCATTTGCATATAGCAACTTACCGGATGGGGTGCTAAGCCCCCGGACACGTCCTGCATTTATCCAGGGCTCCTGGATGAACGCTATGTCCATTGTAGCGAACCTCTCGCAAAGTACGTCGGATGCGGCCTTTGCGTGGTGGAGGTTCGCTTGGAGACATCGGAGGTGTCTCCTGGTTTTAGGGGGAGTGGGGAGAGGGGGAGAGGACATTAGTCCGCCCTCTTGCGGCCCCTGGCCGCCATCTTCCGGCCACGGTTGGTGCCTAGAAGGGCCTCCTGCTCTTGTGTGCGCCTCGCACCCTTGTGTACGCGCCCGGTGCCTCGAGTGGGGCGCCCGGTTCCGCGCGTAATGCGCCCATGGAGTGGAGGGCGCAGGATTTTCCGCGGTGCTTCGGGCTCTTGAGCGACTGCAGTGCCCTGTGGTGTCGACGCAGCCATAACAGGAGCACTGGCATTTGAGCAGGTGGGCTTCTCCGTTGCGGGAACGGGAGCCGCTGCCTGTCTCTTCGCCTGCATATCGGCCTTTGGCTTTAGAGAAGCCGTGCCAAAAGCAAAGTTGAGCCGATGCCCCAGCGCTTTTAATCGGTTGGCGGAAACCGGGTCTAGCGCGATCGTCAAGACAGCCGTGTTTTGCCTCATCTCACGGTGGAAGACCCGCCAGTCTCCCACTCGCAGGCCGGTGTTCTGGCCTTCAATGAGGTTTAAAACTTCAGCTGTCTTCAATTCCGCATTTGGAAGCGGGAAGTAGCCGACATAGACGGCGGCACGTGGTGCCTCTGCCTCGGGGACTACTTTGAGGTGGGCGTCTTTCCACAGCCGGAGCTTTGGCACCTCTGTGCTCAGCCACTCAGCCGTCTCTGCGTTCCCACACGTGATTGCCATCCACCCTGGTCGAAACGTGCAGCCAGAGAACAGCGGCTTCACAGAGCCGTGTCTCATGGCCATCACTCTCGCTAGGATGGCAGACTGGATGCTGTTAAGCTGATCCGTCGTAAAGAGCTGTTGAGGGTAGTCGGCAGGGAGTATCGCCATCTTCGATGAGCTGGCAACGTCCCTGTAGGAGGGCATGACACCGACTTGGGGTGATTGCTCCTGTATCTGCTGCCCAGCCTCAGCTACAGCTGCGGATGTGGAGGCTACTGGAGCCTCCGTGGCAGGCGGTGCAGTCGCAAGGCCACCCCTCGTCAAGGCACTAGGTGCCGCGGTTTTAGTCATGGCCCTCTTGGTCGACACCTCCTCTGGGGTCGCGTTAGCCGATCTTACCCTTTTTCTTAGTCGCGCCACTCTTGCTGGGCTCTACCCTTGGAGGGTCCATAGGCTTCTGAGCGAGCCTTTTGGCCTCCTCCATGGGAATGCCGTTTGCAAGGTGTCTGCGCAACCTTTCCTAGCGGCGCCCGATAGGGCGATCCGCTTGGGCTTGTTCACCTTGGGAGAGGCGAGAAGGGGCTTCTTCCTCTTCTTTGGTGATTGTGTCGGTGCCAGAGCCTTGTGAACATACGTCCATGGCTACTTCGGGCTCCCGGATTTGTTCGATATCGATCGATTTGGGGCTGCTAGAGCACCCTGTTACTGTGTTCATACTTTCAATGGTTTCCATAGATTGGTCCCACGAGTAATGAGGAAGGAAGTATCCCCCGGGGCAGAGCCTCATACCCCGGATCGGGCGCTTATACGACCGGAGGTGCCAGGTATCCGGAAGCCACCGTTAAAAGACACACTGACGTAGTGCCATTCATCACAGGGGCACGGTACGGTAACACCGGTGATTACGGGTTTTTTCGAGTTGTCCTCTCTAGATCCGCCATATTTAGTCTAGAGCAGGGGCACCTCGAGCAGGATGTGGTTCTTCACCACGTATGGTCGGTCTTTAGTAGTCGGCATGTGACTGCCAACCACCACTAGCTGAGTAGGATCAACGAGGCGACAAGCGCACACGCTTCACCCACCCAGCCTTAGCCCCCAATTCATAATTCGAGTATTATTTTTCTCTTACATTAATTTTAATATGTCTATGTATTTTATTTTATTTCTAAGGCATGTCTAGAATTAAGTTATCTAAGATTTAGATTTTATACTGATTTAAAGTTTATCGTTTTCTTATACGGCTCCGGCCGTAGGCAGCAGCAACATCACTGAGTTTGGTTCGTTTTAATTTTGTCTCTCTCTCTTGGTTCCTCGTTCGGAGTGCATGAGGCACCCTATATCAGCGTATATTCGTACTCACGGCGAGTTTTCTTTACTTCTCTGTCTTTATCTTCTTACGCCACGTGTTCTGGCTTCCTCTTTGTTGTTCCTCTTTCGTCTCTAATTCGCAGATCAGGCCTTCGCGCCAGTTATGTGGTTTTAAACAGAAAAGGACTCCAAGCAGCTTGCGGTCCTTGTAAGCAGCGCCAATGCATATATTTATGTATGCATATATGGGTGGCGAATGCACTTATACCGACGCAACCGCGCCGGTATGTGTGTACACCGCGTGGCTTAGCTGCACATATGTATGTAGGCGTGGAAAATTACTGTAAGAAACTCTTTGTTAGTTTCTTCACAAAATAACACTTTTTCAGGGTTATTATTTACCTGCGTTTGCAAATACACTATCACTTCTTAATTTCAGGAATCGAAAAGCTGTGCTTCTGGCCCTCTTACGCACACTCACACACTCGAAATATGTCTCCATTATAATGTTTTACTGGCCGTATTTGTATAAATTTTAGATTTTTTCTATACTTTAGTTGGCCGATTATTGTTTTTGGACTGCACGTGGTTTTCTTTTCTTCACTTTTTTTTTGACTGTTCTTTTCAGAAGTCGCGTCTGTCGTCTCAGAGTAGAAAAATCAGAATGATAGCGTGTTCGCTGTACTCTTGCAAACGCAACGAGCCAAGCGAGCTGTAACGGGACCTTTCCAGACTATGAGAGCGACGACTAAGGTGCGAAAGGGACAACTAGGACTTAACGCTTCTGTCTCACCGAGTTGTTACGAGCTTTCTATTACCCCTAATATGCCGAAAGCGGTCTCGTCTGGGTCTTTACAGATGATATCAATTTTAGTTTAATTATTTATTTTTTATTTTCTGGTACACTGGCCTCTACAGATTGGGACACTTTCCGAAGATTTGGAAGAATGCAAACGTTGTGATGATCCACAAGCGAGGAAAGCCGCCCAACGATGTGGATATTTACCGACCTATAAGCCTCCTTTCCACGTGGGCAAGATTTTGGAACGGTGCATCCTTGATCGCTTTCTGAAGACACCTGAAGTCCAGAACGCGATGCCCAATCACCAATTTGGCTTCAGGCAAAATCATGGCACTCCCGAGCAGCTTCACAGAGTTGCCGACTTCATCATGGATGGTTTTCAAAAGAGGCAATATACGGTAGCTGCATACCTGGACATCCAAAAAGCTTTTGACAGAGTTTGGCACTGTGGACTGCTGGCCAAGTTCAGGGGTCTTCTTCCTCACCAGCTTTTCGAGCTTGTCGTTAGCTTCCTGAAGGACAGATCCTTCCAGGTTGTTCAGGATGGAATATCCTCCTCGACCAGACCCATTCTTTCCGGAGTTCCTCAAGGAAGTGTGTTGGGTCCTACCTTGTACACCCTCTTCACTCATGACGCCCCGATACCCAGTTGCAGACGCAGCAACAGTCTGTGCATCGCCACCTATGCAGATGACACTGCCATTTTGTCTAGATCTGATTGTGTCTACGAGGCAACTGACCAACTCCAGATAATCCTCAATCGTTTTGAAAACTGGTCTTGTAGGTGGAACATTGCCATTAACCCTGACAAGTGTGCTACATTCTGCAAGGATTCCAGCCCGGGTGTCTTCCTGCACGATCAACTGCTTCCTCAGCACAAGGAGCACCGTTACCTGGGTCTGATCCTTGATCGCAGGCTCACATTTGCCTCTCACATTAAGCAGGCAAGGGGAAATTGGAGAACTCTGCAAGGAGGCTATACTGGCTAACTCATGCTAACTCTAAGCTAAGTTTAGCCAACAAGAGGAGGGTTTACCTATCTATCTTAGCACCAATTTGGAAGTATGGACTTCCCATTTACGGCATCGCTTCTAAGTCCAATCTAAAGAAGATAAGTTCATTCCAAGCTACATTTTTTTAGACGAATTTCTGGAGCTGAATAGTATATCCGCAACACCGACATTCACCGTGATCTCCATGTCCCATTGATTGGTGACATTATTAACGAATTCGCAAGGAGACATCGTTTTAGACTCCGATTCCACCCCAATCCGCTAGCTAGGGCTGCAGCTTCTACGAGGACCAGACGCAGGCTCAAGAAGGTCACCCTAGGTCAACTGCCGAGCTGTAAAATCCTTTAAACTTTATCATCTTGCTTTTCCCAATCGAAATAGCTAACAATTCGGGAAGCTGTTTGCTCTGAAGCATACAAATTGACACTTTAAATTAATTGTAAAGAACCACTATATACAAATTGTTTTTGATAATAATAGATATAGTTATTATTGTAAAAAACAGCCACTGCAATAAACCTATTACTTTGGCCTTCTTCACCCTTTTCAACACTAAGGTCATCCCTGCTAGACGATTATCCCCGAATATCCGCTCGCGTTCTTCCTTGTATCGGCGTACTCGTTCGCTGAGGGTCAGGTACAGTCGGCCTGGCCCTGCACGCTCGGTTGAGTGTCTTGGTAGTTATTCCGGCTTAGACACGGTCTCTCCTCTCGAGCTCTCTCGAGGAACGTCCGTCACAGCTGCGTTCCGCGAGGTGTTTCCCGTCCTGCAATTTGGGCATTTGGGCATTCCACATAAAAGTGTGCCCACCTTGCTGGCAGTTCCAGCAAACCAGCAGCTTCTTCGGCGCAACCCATGCTACAGCTTCAACCACCTCTTCGGAATCAGGCTGGGATTCTAGGTCTATTACAGAGTCACGGAGTTCCTCTACCCGGTCTACTCGCTGTTCCTGGCTGGGTCTGTAGGTAGCGGGCAGCCGCATCCGCTGTCTCCCGTGAATTGGAACCCCCATTTGTCCAATGGGACATCATGACGAGGGCGGCTTGCCAGTCGTCCGTCCTGAACTCTTTGGATATTGTTTCAGCCCTGGCCATCTCCACCTGTCCCTACCGGATCTATGCTGCGGGATCGAGATCGGTATGAGGGTCCTGGATGGTTAGACGAACCTCTGGTTGGTGCGAGCCCTGGTATCCCTTCGTTCCCTGGTCTTCCTTGCAGTCGCTGATTGGACTGGAATGTGGAATTTTGGACCACATTTTGTCCAAAGGTCTGCCAGGAGTGCCTATGTCGCCCTTGATGTCCAATTGCTGGCCCTGCTTCCAGTCCTTGGTCCATTCTTTGCCCCTGGTTCTGAGCTTGATCCATGACCGGTAGCGAGAATTCTTTCGGATCCGGCTTCTTGGCCTCCGACCTGTTCGCCGACGAAGAAGAAGCTGCGTCTCGTTGCTCCATCCTCTTCATCATCTCGGTAAAACCTGTCCGGATGCACTGGTCGATGCGAACGTCCATCAGATGCGTCATGCCCACTCGGATCTGCTCTTGGGAGGCCTGTATCATCGCCTGCATCTCTCTCTTGTTCAGCGATTTGCACGCTTCTGCGTTCTCCAGGCTGTACTGCTCCTGAATAGGGTCCAAATGAATGTGCGAACCCCCATATGGAGTTCCTTCTGGGTCTAGGTTCAAGGTTCGTGGATTGATCCGCCTCTGCTGCACGCTTAATCGGCCCCTGTCCGACTCTGGTCTCAACCCTTCGACACCTTCCTCGCCTTGACCTGCCTCAAGATTGTTATTCTCAGTCATTCTCTACACAGACGACTACAAAAAGGGATAATCAATATTACCCAGAAGATTGCGATCACAACAAATACAGATAATACACAACAAAAATTCTAAAAAAAAAGTTCGACGGATTTCCAATCAAATTTCTAACATACAAATTGGGAGGAGGAAGTTCCCCGGGTTGTGAGTGGTGTGTGTGCTGCACCAATAAACATTCATGACATATCTGTATGTGAGAGTAAACAAAACAAAACAAAATAAACACTGCTGCCTGGCTTGTCAATTAACATAAATCATAAATTGGATTGATGACTTGTAGTTAAGAACGCCAGGACAAACACATAATTAATTAATTCCTCTTTATTTTTCAGCCGGACTCATCCTGCGTTTTCTAAGATGCCACTCCCTACTCCGTGTTCGGCAGCCGAGGTCATCCCTTTCCTCTGAGCGCTTCCAAAGGCTCACGCAACGTCACCCTGGGTCGTCAGAGGTCGCAGGATTTTTAGACTCCCACAAAAAGGAAAAATGATTGTCTTTACTTTAACTTTTGCATGCCCCCTTATAATTAATTTTAAGTATTTTTTTGACATTTACATAAATTTGGCTCCTATAACAAGCTGCACTATAACTATAACTTCTTAATATTCTAATTTAATGTTAACTGCCCTGAGTCCGTTTGTCATCCTGCGCGAATTAATCAAAATTGCCATTTGCCTAATGTCGCAGTTAATCCCCCCCTTTTGCTGATCGCAATATGCCAGGGTTAAAACCACTGGTACAGTCGTCTGCTTTTTCCGTCCTATTATTTAGGCGAAATTCTCTTATTAATTTAATTAAAATCTAATCCTATTACCATTCTACTTATGGCTATATCACATACGGTAAAAATTGTTCCTTTATCACAGTTCGCAAATCAGCTTCTTGCTAGCCGCTGATGTCGTCCTGGTGCTTCAGGAGCAACTACCACAAATGATATAGGCCAAGCAGCCACTTCTACATTTTTGGATTTGTGGGTCTGTCCTCCTGGCGAGAGACCTCTCGAGCGATCACCCGCTCTTGTCCAGGCCAACTATCCAGAAATATTACTCCTCTTTTCTCTAAGCAGGATATAGTGCTGTCGTTTAAATTGGGCGCCATATCTGTTATGACCTAACAAGGTCCCTGCGGTTTTCGAGACCCTCTTCTTCCCTCCCTGCCGTAGCAGCCGCGTGCAGACATTCTAGTGCAGCTGCCCCTATTTAATTCCTTACACACACATTATAACCACCCATCTTCCCAGTTCGCCTCCTTCCTCCCAAATTAAATATTTACTCCATATTCATAATTTCCTTTTCGATCAAATGCATATATTTAATTTAAAAATAGACAATAGTTATCTTTCGAATTTCATTTAGAATATTCATGTTGAGACAACTAACTTCTTTCAGAAATTTTTATAACAAACAAATAAACCAATTAACACCAAAATAATTCCCACACAGACAACGAATGTTTTAGTTTCCTACCCGATTGAGCGCTCAGAAGGGGGGCAAGTTGTCAGGGAAATTCTTGCTTTTTTAACAAGACCAAAAAAAAAATATATCTTCAAAAAAAATTAGGTTTCCACCGCAAACAATAAAAGGACGCATATAATGAGATAATATAAATAAATAAATATTTGAAATAAATATGAAGATAAATATATATAAAAATTGAAATAAATAAGTATTTGCCGTAATAAATAAATAAATATAAATAAATAAATATAAATAAATACATAAAATAAATAAAACTAACAAAAGACGAATAAATTTAAAAAAAATACAAGGTTAAAAAAAAAAAATAGCTGAAGACTTCGTTGGCTCCCGTTGCCGCCTCTCGGAAGGCGACTAATGTTGAGCGGCAATTGAATGGCTATTGAGTGGCAATGTCCGGGCTAAGACACAGTGGCGGCAAAACAATTGGGGGCACTGAATGGGCTCAGAGTTTCGGCCTCAAATCAACATTTAACTTCGCCAGTGTCAGCCGGGTAAATTTGTCGGCGACGGAAAATATTGCCAGCAAACAAATATGTGGCCGTTGAACAATCTGCGCCCGAAATATTGGGCAGCCAAACGGAAATTCGGCTCCGCAAAAAAACTGCGCCAGGCTTGGATCTCGGCCTGGCGTTTCCTCCTTGTCCCCGGGTCTGGTCGACTCCTACAAAACAAATTAATTTATATCCTCCGTCCCTACTCGTCCCTAACCTGTCCCTAACCACTCACCTGCTGGTTTCGCCGATCTCACTTCCCAGGTTTCTCCTTGTTCACTGGATCCTTAATATGGTATTCTTTTCCACTCACTCTATTTTTTTTTTTGTTTATTTAACTTTTAATATATTTCAACAAAAATATATGTCCCGTGGGCGAAGGTAAACTTTTCTTTTCACTCGGTCTTATTTTTGAATCCGTTGCCGTTGCGCACTCACGTTCCACTCTCGCGCCTCGAACCAACCGAGAAAAAGCAGATCGAGAACACGCGATTTCGAACTCCGTTAGGTTCGCTATTCCCTTTTTATCGGGTGAACGAACCCGAGATCGAAATCTATTGGGATTGGCTTCGGTTGGCAGCCTGTTTACCCGTGCTGCCCATCACCGATCTATCGATGTTCGCCGCTTATGTCTGGTACTACCCAATTTGGCAATCTATCGAAAGTTGCCCCCATTAATCGGTCCAACGAACACAACAGTGGATCTCAAATATTTTTGTCGTTGACACAGGAGAAAAATTAGGCTCGCGACAGGGTCGATTGGGTGCCGTAATCCCAAAATCAATTAATTTATCATTTCTTTAATAACACAGGCCGACAAAATTCTGACCCAGAAACCAGTATATACTTTTCCAAAGGTTTTCGGTGCGCTGAATCCGAATCCGAGATAGAAATTTCCGAATTGGCTCTGGTTTCCGGGATATCCTAACCTAAAAGTGCAAAAACAGCGTTTTCTGCCTATATTTGAGGTTATGTAGCATCGAATTGGTTCTTTTACTGAAAATACTAAACAAACCATCTTAAAGTATATCCCTTGCCCTTTAAAATGCTGTTGAGTTTGATTAAATATCTGTTTTTTTCTGAAATTTTCATGTTAACGAATTTACCTCAAAAAAAAAATATTATGGATAGGCCCTATGAAGCAAACATTTTTTTTGCACATAAAACAGCTTAAATCTGTTACTCGGGGGTTTTTGGGGTCGATGATCACGAATCCGGACTCAAATTTTCAAAATTCAAGATGGCGGATCCAATATGGCGGACCAAATTCGTAAAAAGTTACTGAATCAAGCTGAAACTGGGTATATGGGGGTCTTCGGGGTCTGTTTACCAAACTGAGATAAAATTCTGAAATTTGATGATGAAATTTTTTATTTTTATTTTTTGTGAGTAAAAAATACAATATGGCGCCCATAAAACGACCATAAACGAAATCGCGGGGAATGTCAGGCAGCTCACTCGACAAAGAATACTCTATATCAATTTCAAAGTACGATATCTCAGCGAAAAAAACAGATATTTAATCAAACTCAACAGCATTTGAAAGGGCAAGGGATATACTTTAAGATGGTTTGTTTAGTATTTTCAGTAAAAGAACAAATTCGATGCTACATAACCTCAAATATAGGCAGAAAACGCTGTTTTTGCACTTTTAGGTTAGGATATCCCGGAAACCAGAGCCAATTCGGAAATTTCTATCTCGGATTCGGATTCAGCGCACCGAAAACCTTCGGAAAAGTATATACTGGTTTCTGGGTCAGAATTTTGTCGGCCTGTGTTATTAAAGAAATGATAAATTAATTGATTTTGGGATTACGGCACCCAATCGACCCTGTCGCGAGCCTAATTTTTCTCCTGTGTCAACGACAAAAATATTTGAGATCCACTGTTGTGTTCGTTGGACCGATTAATGGGGGCAACTTTCGATAGATTGCCAAATTGGGTAGTACCAGACATAAGCGGCGAACATCGATAGATCGGTGATGGGCAGCACGGGTAAACAGGCTGCCAACCGAAGCCAATCCCAATAGATTTCGATCTCGGGTTCGTGCACCCGATAAAAAGGGAATAGCGAACCTAACGGAGTTCGAAATCGCGTGTTCTCGATCTGCTTTTGCTCGGTTGGTTCGATGCGCGAGAGTGGAACGTGAGTGCGCAACGGCAACGGATTCAAAAATAAGACCGAGTGAAAAGAAAAGTTTATCTTCGCCCACGGGACATAGATTTTTGTTGAAATATATTAAAAGTTAAATAAACAAAAAAAAAAAGAGTGAGTGGAAAAGAATACCATATTAAGGATCCAGTGAACAAGGAGAAACCTGGGAAGTGAGATCGGCGAAACCAGCAGGTGAGTGGTTAGGGACATGTTAGGGACGAGTAGGGACGGAGGATATAAATTAATTTGTTTTGTAGGAGTCGACCAGACCCGGGGACAAGGAGGAAACGCCAGGCCGAGATCCAAGCCTGGCGCAGTTTTTTTGCGGAGCCGAATTTCCGTTTGGCTGCCCAATATTTCGGGCGCAGATTGTTCAACGGCCACATATTTGTTTGCTGGCAATATTTTCCGTCGCCGACAAATTTACCCGGCTGACACTGGCGAAGTTAAATGTTGATTTGAGGCCGAAACTCTGAGCCCATTCAGTGCCCCCAATTGTTTTGCCGCCACTGTGTCTTAGCCCGGACATTGCCACTCAATAGCCATTCAATTGCCGCTCAACATTAGTCGCCTTCCGAGAGGCGGCAACGGGAGCCAACGAAGTCTTCAGCTATTTTTTTTTTAACCTTGTATTTTTTTTAAATTTATTCGTCTTTTGTTAGTTTTATTTATTTTATGTATTTATTTATATTTATTTATTTATATTTATTTATTTATTACGGCAAATACTTATTTATTTCAATTTTTATATATATTTATCTTCATATTTATTTCAAATATTTATTTATTTATATTATCTCATTATATGCGTCCTTTTATTGTTTGCGGTGGAAACCTAATTTTTTTTGAAGATATATTTTTTTTTTGGTCTTGTTAAAAAAGCAAGAATTTCCCTGACAACTTGCCCCCCTTCTGAGCGCTCAATCGGGTAGGAAACTAAAACATTCGTTGTCTGTGTGGGAATTATTTTGGTGTTAATTGGTTTATTTGTTTGTTATAAAAATTTCTGAAAGAAGTTAGTTGTCTCGACATGAATATTCTAAATGAAATTCGAAAGATAACTATTGTCTATTTTTAAATTAAATATATGCATTTGATCGAAAAGGAAATTATGAATATGGAGTAAATATTTAATTTGGGAGGAAGGAGGCGAACTGGGAAGATGGGTGGTTATAATGTGTGTGTAAGGAATTAAATAGGGGCAGCTGCACTAGAATGTCTCGCACGCGGCTGCTACGGCAGGGAGGGAAGAAGAGGGTCTCGAAAAACCGCAGGGACCTTGTTAGGTCATAACAGATATGGCGCCAAATTTAAACGACAGCACTATATCCTGCTTAGAGAAAAGAGGAGTAATATTTCTGGATAGTTGGCCTGGACAAGAGCGGGTGATCGCTCGAGAGGTCTCTCGCCAGGAGGACAGACCCACAAATCCAAAAATGTAGAAGTGGCTGCTTGGCCTATATCATTTGTGGTAGTTGCTCCTGAAGCTGATTTGCGAACTGTGATAAAGGAACAATTTTTACCGTATGTGATATAGCCATAAGTAGAATGGTAATAGGATTAGATTTTAATTAAATTAATAAGAGAATTTCGCCTAAATAATAGGACGAAAAAAGCAGACGACTGTACCAGTGGTTTTAACCCTGGCATATTGCGATCAGCAAAAGGGGGGGATTAACTGCGACATTAGGCAAATGGCAATTTTGATTAATTCGCGCAGGATGACAAACGGACTCAGGGCAGTTAACATTAAATTAGAATATTAAGAAGTTATAGTTATAGTGCAGCTTGTTATAGGAGCCAAATTTATGTAAATGTCAAAAAATACTTAAAATTAATTATATAGGGGGCATGCAAAAGTTAAAGTAAAGACAATCATTTTTCCTTTTTGTGGGAGTCTAAAAATCTTGCGACCTCTGACGACCCAGGGTGACGTTGCGTGAGCCTTTGGAAGCGCTCAGAGGAAAGGGATGACCTCGGCTGCCGAACACGGAGTAGGGAGTGGCATCTTAGAAAACGCAGGATGAGTCCGGCTGAAAAATAAAGAGGAATTAATTAATTATGTGTTTGTCCTGGAGTTCTTAACTACAAGTCATCAATCCAATTTATGATTTATGTTAATTGACAAGCCAGGCAGCAGTGTTTATTTTGTTTTGTTTTGTTTACTCTCACATACAGATATGTCATGAATGTTTATTGGTGCAGCACACACACCACTCACAACCCGCGGAACTTCCTCCTCCCAATTTGTATGTTAGAAATTTGATTGGAAATCCGTCGAACTTTTTTTTTAGAATTTTTGTTGTGTATTATCTGTATTTGTTGTGATCGCAATCTTCTGGGTAATATTGATTATCCCTTTTTGTAGTCGTCTGTGTAGAGAATGACAGAGGTGTCGAAGGGTTGAGACCAGAGTCGGACAGGGGCCGATTAAGCGTGCAGCAGAGGCGGATCAATCCACGAACCTTGAACCTAGACCCAGAAGGAACTCCATATGGGGGTTCGCACATTCATTTGGACCCTATTCAGGAGCAGTACAGCCTGGAGAACGCAGAAGCGTGCAAATCGCTGAACAAGAGAGAGATGCAGGCGATGATACAGGCCTCCCAAGAGCAGATCCGAGTGGGCATGACGCATCTGATGGACGTTCGCATCGACCAGTGCATCCGGACAGGTTTTACCGAGATGATGAAGAGGATGGAGCAACGAGACGCAGCTTCTTCTTCGTCGGCGAACAGGTCGGAGGCCAAGAAGCCGGATCCGAAAGAATTCTCGCTACCGGTCATGGATCAAGCTCAGAACCAGGGGCAAAGAATGGACCAAGGACTGGAAGCAGGGCCAGCAATTGGACATCAAGGGCGACATAGGCACTCCTGGCAGACCTTTGGACAAAATGTGGTCCAAAATTCCACATTCCAGTCCAATCAGCGACTGCAAGGAAGACCAGGGAACGAAGGGATACCAGGGCTCGCACCAACCAGGGGTTCGTCTAACCATCCAGGACCCTCATACCGATCTCGATCCCGCAGCATAGATCCGGTAGGGACAGGTGGAGATAGCCAGGGCTGAAACAATATCCAAAGAGTTCAGGACGGACGACTGGCAAGCCGCCCTCGTCATGATGTCCCATTGGACAAATGGGGGTTCCAATTCACGGGAGACAGCGGATGCGGCTGCCCGCTACCTACAGACCCAGCCAGGAACAGCGAGTAGACCGGGTAGAGGAACTCCGTGACTCTGTAATAGACCTAGAATCCCAGCCTGATTCCGAAGAGGTGGTTGAAGCTGTAGCATGGGTTGCGCCGAAGAAGCTGCTGGTTTGCTGGAACTGCCAGCAAGGTGGGCACACTTTTATGTGGAATGCCCAAATGCCCAAATTGCAGGACGGGAAACACCTCGCGGAACGCAGCTGTGACGGACGTTCCTCGAGAGAGCTCGAGAGGAGAGACCGTGTCTAAGCCGGAATAACTACCAAGACACTCAACCGAGCGTGCAGGGGCCAGGCCGACTGTACCTGACCCTCAGCGAACGAGTACGCCGATACAAGGAAGAACGCGAGCGGATATTCGGGGATAATCGTCTAGCAGGGATGACCTTAGTGTTGAAAAGGGTGAAGAAGGCCAAAGATCGGTTCCGGAAAGGTTCGGCAGTCCGTTTTTTTTTTTTTTTTTTTTTTTTTGTAATAGGTTTATTGCAGTGGCTGTTTTTTACAATAATAACTATATCTATTATTATCAAAAACAATTTGTATATAGTTGTGACGTTCAGTCAAGCCTCGGGTAGGTCAGGGCTGGCTAGGATCATCCAAGACATTTATTTGATTCAGGAAAGTGGTGCTAGAAAAGGAAATTCCGACCCGAGTCCCAGTAATAACGCTGGTTTTAACCTTAACTAGGCTTACAATATATAAAGTTTATTGATCTTGACAGAGTAACTGTTCCCGTAGCTGGGGTGTCGATCGGTCCGGCGGCTATCGACGAGCGTCCGGGTCCTGCGGAAGGGGGCCTCGTGTCCGGGGTCCGTGGATGTTGCTTCCTGCCGTCCGGATGGGATGATTGGGGATCCAGCGACGCGCCCCCCTTGTCCTCGGAAATATGTGGTGTGGATCAATTGAGACGAGACCGTCAATAAGGATACGTAGTATTAATGGAGGAGGACGGAACCGTCAGCCGGACGAAACCGTCAGCGAGATATTGGAGAAATGGGACGGAACCGTCAGCAGGACGAAACCGTCAGCGATGTAGGAGAAGTAGGACGAAGCCGTCTGCAGGACGAAACCGTCAGCGTGTTGCGAGAAATAGGACGAAGCCGTCAGCGATGTGTGAGAATTAGGACGAAGCCGTCTGCAGGACGAAGCCGTCAGCGTGTTGCGAGAAATAGGACGAAGCCGTCAGCGATGTGTGAGAAATAGGACGAAGCCGTCTGCAGGACGAAACCGTCCGCGAGTTGTGAGAAATAGGACGAAACCGTCAGCGATGTATGAGAAATAGGACGAAACCGTCTGCAAGACGAAGCCGTCAGCGAGGTATGCGAGAAATAGGACGAAACCGTCTGCAGGACGAAACCGTCAGCGAGGCGTAAGAGAAATAGGACGAAACCGTCTGCAGGACGAAACCGTCAGCGAGGTATGCGAGAAATAGGACGAAACCGTCTGCAGGACGAAACCGTCAGCGAAAGACTTAGTGTTGAAATAGGACGGGACCGTCAGCACAAGACTTAGTATGGCGAAATAGACTTAGTATGGAGGAATAGGACGAAGCCGTCAACCGATACCTAGTGTAGTTAAGTCTTACTCCTTGTTACCGCTGCTTCCAATTCCTGAGTTGCTGCTTGCTTGTTGCGCGCTTGGTGACTTCCACCTTGGTCGACTCCGACCACCGAAAGATAGCTCTGAGGCCAGCGGCCGGCTTTATATAGCGCTTGGCCGGTTTTAGTGTGCCTGCACGGGCCGTGGATTTGCCCGAATTAGTGTGGCAGATGTCCGTGATTTGCCCGACTTAGTGTGGCCAGAGCCCTTGTTAGTTGGGGCGGGCGCGCGCACCGTGTTTGAATTTGAATTTCTTTATCGCTGGGTGGTTGTTTATGGGTCCGGGTTATGAGTTATTATTAGTTATTTACAGTTGTTATTATTTAGTATTTATTTAGTTTAGTTATTCGGGTCTGTTCCAGTTTCCACTTCCCCAAAATTTACTCGGATTTGGATTTCCCAGACCTGTTATAGTTTCCACTTCTGTCAAATTTACTCGGATTCGGATTTTCCTCTGTTAAGTCTCTGTTAACTTCTGAGCGAAACCACTCGGAAACTTTCCGACTGCCATAGGGCCGGAGGAATTCAGATCCGAATGAACAGAAATTAATTATTTCTTTCTCTAATGGTTTCGGGACATTACGGCATAACTGAATTAGCAAAAGGTACCATACTTGATTTTTAAATAATTCGGTTCGTATCAAAACTTTCACAAATTCCAAATCCGCCAAACAGGCGGAAACAAATTTTGGATCGTAGAGTGCCTTGAAGGGTAAATCCAATCAGAGAAATAAATAATCTGTGAGATATTTCGCATATGAAAAATGCAATTTTTACGGCCAAGAACGCGTGTACCATTGATTTTATGCAGTGAATCAGTACCCCATTAACGTCTTTAGGTTGGAAACTAGAGCGGCCCAAAATTTGATCAGCCTAATTCACAAAACTCAGTCAAAAAAAACGCAGCGGCCAAAGGGGAAATTTAATAAAAAATAATTCAATACACAAGGGAAATTCGCTTATGTTAACGGGAAACTCGAAAATGTTTAAGGGAAATTCGGAAATGTTAAAGGGAAATATGAAAATGTTATCAAATTCACTTCCGAGTGGAAACTGGAACAGACCCGATTATTTATATACAGTTTGTATTATTTATTATTTATTTGTGCGCCCCGCGTCACACTCCCCCTTCCTTAGGGAAGTGACGCTTTATCGTTACGAAGTTCCCTCTGTTTGAGGTAATTCGCCACCAGGTGCTGCCGTCTCTCTCCAGCCAGCGTTGTTGGGTCCTCTTCTTCTTCTGGCCCAGGGTTGCCCTTATATTTGTCATTATCTCATCTGAGATTCGGGCTCCCTCAGGCACTGTCCATCCCGATACGCTTGCCGTGTTGTCAGTGTGGAGCTCCAGGACGTCTCGATCCGGTGAATTATCCCGCGGCGTTGTGTCCCTCGATGCCGTGCCCATGATTGCGGCTGTCCGGAAGTTTATGAGAGTGGTTGGTGTCTCTGTTGTTCGTCTTCCATGGCCTTGTGGGTGGGTCGTTCCGGATCGGACCCTTCGGACGAGCTCCGTCTGCTGGGCCATTCCGTCGCGGCTCGCCTCTCTTGTGTTTCGTGTCCCCTTCCTCCTTTCGTTTTCGTTTCCTCGTCTTTCCAACTCCAGTCCGCCGCATCTCAGCACGCTCTCTGCTCCTGCCAGAAAGTCCATCCCCAAGATGATTCCTCCTTCCACGTTCGGTAGGATCATGAATGTTATTTCAAATCTCCGTCCTCCGAACTCTACGTTTGTTTTGAATCCTCCCATCGCCTTCTGTCGAGATCCATCCGCGAGTGATATCTCCGCCTGCATCCTGTTCCACCTTCCTTCCTCTCTTAGATCTTGGAACATGTTTCTGCTTATCGCGCTTTTTGTTGCTCCGGTGTCTATTATGCCCTTGGCACTCCTACACCCTACTCCAAATTGCGCTACTATCTGGTAGCCGTCGCATCTCATATCACCCGCTGCTGGACCTATTCTTCGTGCCTGAGCTGCCAGCTCTATCCGCTCAGGCCTCCGGCGTTTCCCGACTTGGCCCGGCAACATTCTGTTGTTCTGACTCCGTTTCTCCCGCACACCCAGCAGAACAGCCTTGGTGGGTTGCCGCATATGACCGGTTCCGCCGCATTGCATGCATATTTCTGGCCTCACTGGTTGTGGTTGTGGTACTGTTTGCCCGGTTTGTGTTTCCATCTGCTCGATTTCCTCCACCTCCTCGGCGAGCTTGAGGAATTCCGTCAGTGTTGTGAATCCGGTTCTCCTTGCATACAGTTTCAGCTTGCTCCTGCAATTCTTGTACACCTAGTCTAGCTTTTCTGTTTCCGACAGTTTCGTGAACCTCATCAGCTTCCTTAGGTTCATCGCGTATTCCCTTACTGGCTCGTTTTCTCTCTGTCTTAACTGCGCTATCTGGGTTTCCAGCTGTTCTCCGTATCGTGGTGGTAGAAAGTACTCCAATAGTTCCGTTCGTAACTGTATCCACGAGGTGATCCTTGTTGGTGTCGTGTTCCACCAGTCTATGGCGCTTCCTTTCAGTATAAATGGCATTGTCTGGACCAGCTGATCGAGATGGAGTCCGTATCCATTTGCCCATTGCTCAATTTTTTCTAGAAATTCTAGCGGATTGGACGTTCCTTGGTACCTGATATCCCAATTTCGTACCCTGTCAATTATCCCTGTCTCCTTCTTTCCCTCCATTTTCGGTTCTATTTCGTTGTCCATCCTTGTTTTTTCTTCCGTTACTATGATTTCCGGTATTCTAGCGGGACTTTTCTCCCTCCTGTATTTTTCTGCCAGCAGTGTCAGTTTCTTCCTTACTGTTTCTGCGTGGTCCGTCCTTTTTGAGAAAGCAGCCAATGTTTTCCGTAAATCCTCGTTCTTTCCTGATGAATCCAATCCAAATTCACTCGCGTATTCTATCAGTTCGGGTTTTGTGTCCATATATACCCAACTGGACATTACTTTCTCGGCGTCGGCTCCTTCTAAACACCACTTAAATCTGTTCGGGCGCCACCTGTGACGTTCAGTCAAGCCTCGGGTAGGTCAGGGCTGGCCAGGATCATCCAGGACATTTATTTGATTCAGGAAAGTGGTGCTAGAAAAGGAAATTCCGACCCGAGTCCCAGTAATAACGCTGGTTTTAACCTTAACTAGGCTTACAATATATAAAGTTTATTGATCTTGACAGAGTAACTGTTCCCGTAGCTGGGGTGTCGATCGGTCCGGCGGCTATCGACGAGCGTCCGGGTCCTGCGGAAGGGGGCCTCGTGTCCGGGGTCCGTGGATGTTGCTTCCTGCCGTCCGGATGGGATGATTGGGGATCCAGCGACGCGCCCCCCTTGTCCTCGGAAATATGTGGTGTGGATCAATTGAGACGAGACCGTCAATAAGGATACGTAGTATTAATGGAGGAGGACGGAACCGTCAGCCGGACGAAACCGTCAGCGAGATATTGGAGAAATGGGACGGAACCGTCAGCAGGACGAAACCGTCAGCGAGGCGTAAGAGAAATGGGACGGAACCGTCAGCAGGACGAAACCGTCAGCGTGTTGCGAGAAATATGACGAAGCCGTCAGCGATGTGTGAGAATTAGGACGAAGCCGTCTGCAGGACGAAACCGTCAGCGAGGTATGCGAGAAATAGGACGAAGCCGTCTGCAGGACGAAACCGTCAGCGAAAGACTTAGTGTTGAAATAGGACGGGACCGTCAGCACAAGACTTAGTATGGCGAAATAGACTTAGTATGGAGGAATAGGACGAAGCCGTCAACCGATACCTAGTGTAGTTAAGTCTTACTCCTTGTTACCGCTGCTTCCAATTCCTGAGTTGCTGCTTGCTTGTTGCGCGCTTGGTGACTTCCACCTTGGTCGACTCCGACCACCGAAAGATAGCTCTGAGGCCAGCGGCCGGCTTTATATAGCGCTTGGCCGGTTTTAGTGTGCCTGCACGGGCCGTGGATTTGCCCGAATTAGTGTGGCAGATGTCCGGGATTTGCCCGACTTAGTGTGGCCAGAGCCCTTGTTAGTTGGGGCGGGCGCGCGCACCGTGTTTGAATTTGAATTTCTTTATCGCTGGGTGGTTGTTTATGGGTCCGGGTTATGAGTTATTATTAGTTATTTACAGTTGTTATTATTTAGTATTTATTTAGTTTAGTTATTATTTATATACAGTTTGTATTATTTATTATTTATTTGTGCGCCCCGCGTCACATAGTGGTTCTTTACAATTAATTTAAAGTGTCAATTTGTATGCTTCAGAGCAAACAGCTTCCCGAATTGTTAGCTATTTCGATTGGGAAAAGCAAGATGAGAAGGTTTAAAGGATTTTACAGCTCGGCAGTTGACCTAGGGTGACCTTCTTGAGCCTGCGTCTGGTCCTCGTAGAAGCTGCAGCCCTAGCTAGCGGATTGGGGTGGAATCGGAGTCTAAAACGATGTCTCCTTGCGAATTCGTTAATAATGTCACCAATCAATGGGACATGGAGATCACGGTGAATGTCGGTGTTGCGGATATACCATTCAGCTCCAGAAATTCGTCTAAAAAATGTAGCTTGGAATGAACTTATCTTCTTTAGATTGGACTTAGAAGCGATGCCGTAAATGGGAAGTCCATACTTCCAAATTGGTGCTAAGATAGATAGGTAAACCCTCCTCTTGTTGGCTAAACTTAGCTTAGAGTTAGCATGAGTTAGCCAGTATAGCCTCCTTGCAGAGTTCTCCAATTTCCCCCTTGCCTGCTTAATGTGAGAGGCAAATGTGAGCCTGCGATCAAGGATCAGACCCAGGTAACGGTGCTTCTTGTGCTGAGGAAGCAGTTGATCGTGCAGGAAGACACCCGGGCTGGAATCCTTGCAGAATGTAGCACACTTGTCAGGGTTAATGGCAATGTTCCACCTACAAGACCAGTTTTCAAAACGTTTGAGGATTATCTGGAGTTGGTCAGTTGCCTCGTAGACACAATCAGATCTAGACAAAATGGCAGTGTCATCTGCATAGGTGGCGATGCACAGACTGTTGCTGCGTCTGCAACTGGGTATCGGGGCGTCATGAGTGAAGAGGGTGTACAAGGTAGGACCCAACACACTTCCTTGAGGAACTCCGGAAAGAATGGGTCTGGTCGAGGAGGATATTCCATCCTGAACAACCTGGAAGGATCTGTCCTTCAGGAAGCTAACGACAAGCTCGAAAAGCTGGTGAGGAAGAAGACCCCTGAACTTGGCCAGCAGTCCACAGTGCCAAACTCTGTCAAAAGCTTTTTGGATGTCCAGGTATGCAGCTACCGTATATTGCCTCTTTTGAAAACCATCCATGATGAAGTCGGCAACTCTGTGAAGCTGCTCGGGAGTGCCATGATTTTGCCTGAAGCCAAATTGGTGATTGGGCATCGCGTTCTGGACTTCAGGTGTCTTCAGAAAGCGATCAAGGATGCACCGTTCCAAAATCTTGCCCACGTGGAAAGGAGGCTTATAGGTCGGTAACTATCCACATCGTTGGGCGGCTTTCCTCGCTTGTGGATCATCACAACGTTTGCATTCTTCCAAATCTTCGGAAAGTGTCCCAATCTGTAGAGGCCAGTGTACCAGAAAATAAAAAAATAAATAATTAAACTAAAATTGATATCATCTGTAAAGACCCAGACGAGACCGCTTTCGGCATATTAGGGGTAATAGAAAGCTCGTAACAACTCGGTGAGACAGAAGCGTTAAGTCCTAGTTGTCCCTTTCGCACCTTAGTCGTCGCTCTCATAGTCTGGAAAGGTCCCGTTACAGCTCGCTTGGCTCGTTGCGTTTGCAAGAGTACAGCGAACACGCTATCATTCTGATTTTTCTACTCTGAGACGACAGACGCGACTTCTGAAAAGAACAGTCAAAAAAAAAGTGAAGAAAAGAAAACCACGTGCAGTCCAAAAACAATAATCGGCCAACTAAAGTATAGAAAAATCTAAAATTTATACAAATACGGCCAGTAAAACATTATAATGGAGACATATTTCGAGTGTGTGAGTGTGCGTAAGAGGGCCAGAAGCACAGCTTTTCGATTCCTGAAATTAAGAAGTGATAGTGTATTTGCAAACGCAGGTAAATAATAACCCTGAAAAAGTGTTATTTTGTGAAGAAACTAACAAAGAGTTTCTTACAGTAATTTTCCACGCCTACATACATATGTGCAGCTAAGCCACGCGGTGTACACACATACCGGCGCGGTTGCGTCGGTATAAGTGCATTCGCCACCCATATATGCATACATAAATATATGCATTGGCGCTGCTTACAAGGACCGCAAGCTGCTTGGAGTCCTTTTCTGTTTAAAACCACATAACTGGCGCGAAGGCCTGATCTGCGAATTAGAGACGAAAGAGGAACAACAAAGAGGAAGCCAGAACACGTGGCGTAAGAAGATAAAGACAGAGAAGTAAAGAAAACTCGCCGTGAGTACGAATATACGCTGATATAGGGTGCCTCATGCACTCCGAACGAGGAACCAAGAGAGAGAGACAAAATTAAAACGAACCAAACTCAGTGATGTTGCTGCTGCCTACGGCCGGAGCCGTATAAGAAAACGATAAACTTTAAATCAGTATAATTTTTGCTAAATCTTAGATAACTTAATTCTAGACATGCCTTAGAAATAAAATAAAATACATAGACATATTAAAATTAATGTAAGAGAAAAATAATACTCGAATTATGAATTGAAAAGAAACTGAAATTGAAATTGAAAGAATTAATTCATAATGAAGATTGAAAGTAATTGAAAGAGAGTAATTGAACGAAAGTTGAACTATAACGAAAATTGAATTAGAACAATAATTGAAAGTAATTGAAGAAGAATAGTTGAACATGAATTGACGAGGAATATTGAAATTGAAGATTAGCTTAGAAATTATGATCAATTACTATTGAATATAACTATTATTCTTACTCTACCTAGCAATGACTACAATCCCCCCTTACTTAAATAATACTAGTTAAATAATATCTTAAAATATTCTACAACGAAAGTTGAACTATAACGAAAATTGAATTAGAACAATAATTGAAAGTAATTGAAGAAGAATAGTTGAACATGAATTGACGAGGAATATTGAAATTGAAGATTAGCTTAGAAATTATGATCAATTACTATTGAATATAACTATTATTCTTACTCTACTCTAGCAATGACTACAATCCCCCCTTACTTAAATAATACTAGTTAAATAATATCTTAAAATTTTCTACATACATACACATACATGCATACACACACGCACATATAGACACTCGTTTTGTTTAATCACAGTGGATAGACGTGTTTTTTCCTAGCTCCAGAAGTGAACCGTCTATTATATAGTGAAACAGCTCCACAGGCCCTGGAAAAAAATATATATTTACTGCAGTGAGACACCTTGAGGCAAAGTACGTACCAATATCGGCCCCGGCAGGCTATCCGGGCTCCCTGAATATTGGCACCCGCGACGAATTCTGGAACTTGAGGGCAAGGGGGGACCCTCTCTCTCGTCCACCGAGAACCTCTTTTTTCCTTTGAACGTCGCTCACTCTCACGGGAAAAAAGATAGTTTCCACAAGCCTTTTTGCCTCGCGTTTTTCTCCACCGCACGCAGAACAACAAGATCAGCTGATCGCAGTGTTGTTCAACGCACCCGCAGAGAGCTTTCGCACTCGCGTAGTGTTGGAAAACGCGAGCTGCCCGCGCAAATCGAAAGTCAAAGCGAAGCCAATTCACCGGCTGCAACTTAAACTTTCCTTAAATTGCTGAAGCCAAACTCCACGGGCCCACCCACTGCAGCTCCCGCAGCTGTCTCCAGTGGGGAACAAGGCAAAAGGCCGAGGATCGGGCTATCCTCCAACCCCTCCGCTGCGGCGGCGCCAGTCACAAGAGGCTCTGGGGACCTAGTAGGAGCGGTATAACTCCCATCAATTATCCGCTGGGGTTAATCCCCGTGCACCGAGGGACCTCATCTAGGAGCAGGTGCCATGAGCAAGGCCGCACCGACAGCCCGGGACGACGAGACCCAGGCATCAGCGGTAGCGAGAGCGGAGGAAGAGCTGCTTCAAAGCTTCCAGCGCATGAAGCAGAGGGTCCAACGCTCGCCTCAGGCGTCCAGCACCGAGAAGCACCCTGTTTCAGCGCCGCCGAAAATCAATGGGCCGATATTTGTATTCGGCGAAGGTGAGGAGGAGATGGCCACTCCGAAGAGATGCCGGGATGCAACTAGCCCCGAAGGAACAACAACTAGCACAAACAAAAATCAGAGGGTGGACGCAGACGCACAT
Source organism: Drosophila aff. chauvacae BK-2020 (assembly GCA_018903765.1). Lineage (NCBI taxonomy): Eukaryota > Metazoa > Arthropoda > Insecta > Diptera > Drosophilidae > Drosophila > Drosophila aff. chauvacae BK-2020. Next base: position 1,057,884 of record JAEIGO010000862.1, read on the forward strand.
ACTCTAGCTGAAAAACTGGGGACAATGCTGGGTGAAATGATTGCTACTTTCACCAACACGAAGAGCAACAACAAAAAGGTGGTCCGACACGTCACCCAGGGGACGATCGACGCACTTGTCGCCATGAAGGAGCTGCAGCTAGGAATCAGTGCAGCGTTGGCTGGTGGCCACAACAGCGGCCACACCAATGGCACCACAGCGTGCGCGAGCCAGCAGACCTCGCACTCACTGGTTGGTGCGAGAGGCTCTCCCGAAAGCAGGCCTGTAAATACGGCCTGGCAGCAGGTCAAGGCTAGGTCGAAACCCAAGCCTTCCCAACCCAGAGCTGAGAGCAGTGCACCCAAAGAGGATCGTGCGCCTCGCAATACGATGCCCAGGAAGCAGCGATCTGACGCAATCCTGATCAAGTGCAGCGAAGGAACCTACGCAGACATGCTGAGGATCGTCAGAACGGAGCCCTCACTTCAGGGACTCAAAGACAGCGTCCAAGGCCTGCGAAGGACAGCCAATGGGGGCCTCCTTCTGAGGATGCAGAAACCCCTTGATCCATCCACGCAGCAACTGGAAGTGGCACTAAAGACAGCCATCTCTGGCAAGGCGGAGGTGTGAGTCATGCAGGAGACGGTCCAGATCCAGATCCGCGACCTGGACGACCTGACCAGTGTGGATGAGGTAACAATGGCCCTATTTGCAGGAGAGGAGAGCGACATCCCAAGCCACGCCACACCCAGGATGCGGAAAGCGTTTGGAGGAACGCAAATCGCGACGGTCAACCTGAGACCTGAGCATGCGCGGAGGCTGCTCGACAAGGGCAAAATCCGGATTGGATGGGTAGTCTGCCGCATCCGGGAGAAGACGGAGCCAAGGCGCTTGTTGGCTGAATCCAGGTCGTCGTTTATTGTTCATTGTTTATTGTTGTTAATTTTTGAAGAAGATATGTTTTGAAGTCTAGTGTAAGTTAGTTTAGGGCGAAGGCGGGAGCATAATAAAGCTCTCTCTCGCTCTTTGCGAATTCGCCCCGCCTTCGCCAACCTCTGTTAAGCCAGGCCTAAGAACATATGTGTAAAATAGAAGTTATGTCGAAAATTGAAATCAACTCGAGCACACGCATATTTTTTCTCGCTTTCGTCGTTCGCCGATTAAAATTAATTATTCTTGCCACCAAAGTTTCTCGGTTTTGTTTTAATAAACTAATTTAAAACTTCATGGCGCCCCCGGGTGGACAAGATAATTAGTTTAAATAAAAGGCAACATTAATAAAAGTGACAGTGACACATATATATAAAATACATATATATATTATACATACATACATCATAAAAGTGCAAGATAAACAAGTAAGAAAGCTACAGTCGTTCGTGAACGACTGTTATATACCATGTACCAAAATATATCGCCGCTCGAATTAGCTCCCGATTATAAATAAAATCGGTAAAAGTCAGCTGATCGCGACTTTTGCCTATTAGAGAAATGTAAACAAACTCGCTCTTTGCAAAACCACCACCATCTCATGCACTTGCGTGTGCAAGACAGAGATAGAGATAACCCCCTCTCTCTTTTTGCGCACGGGAGTTAGTTTCTTGTGCTCATCAGTTTTGTTGTTGTTTTTTGGGATGCACCTGTTGCTAGCTGCCAAATAGATAACACACTGATAAGTAAATAACTTTTGTGTTTTTCACCCGATCTTTACCAGATTTTCGGTATTGATACATGTTCTACATATGCATGCCTATGCACAAAAAGAAAGATCTGTGGTAATATTTGTGGCTGCAAAACGTTTTTATTGATTTGCGGGGGAGTGGGAGGGAAATTTTTAAATCTGAAACAAACTTGATCTGCGTGCAACACATTCCGACCTACATACCGAATTTGGTGGCTCTAGCTCTTATAGTTGCTGAGATCTAGGCGTTCATACAGACGGACAGACGGACAGACGGACAGACAGACATGGCTATATCGATTTGGCTGTTGATGCTGATCAAGAATATATATACTTTATGGGGTCGGAAATGCTTCCTTCTGCCTGTTACATACATTTGCACGAAATTAATATACCTTTGTACCTACGGTACATGGTATAAAAATTGTTATTGTGCTTTGTGTACCAATAAATAAATATTGTTGCCCGCGACGCGCTATTGTATTTAAAATAAATATTATTAAACATCTTTCGTGTCGGTCGAGAAATACCCTGCTGACGAGAATTGCCGCCACCACCGAGGGAACTTCCAAGGAAAGTGGCCGCTAAATGTAGCACTCGTAAGTCAGAGGTATTTGTGCAAAAAATTGAAAGCTAGAGTTATAGACAAATTTAATGTTAATTGTCTTGTGCTGGAATATTGCACCTCGCTTTCAGTTCTTGGCACATATGTACGTTAGAGGTTGGACGATACTTACCCTTTTTCTGCTTTTTCTGATTGTGAAAATTTGACACTAGGTAAAAAGTATCGTCGATGTATCGATGTTTGACAAAAAAATCTCAACATCGATACATAAATTTCAACATCGATGTTAACATCGATGTTTTTTCTTCAACATCGATACATCGACAATACTTTTTACCTAGTGTCAAATTTTCACAATCAGAAAAAGCAGAAAAAGGGTAAGTACTACAATCTGAGTGCATATGTATTTATTTTAAAATAAAATTCTTTTTCAATTAATGGAATAGTCTAGATTCGTTGGGTTGGTTGTGGTGTTGATTTGAAGCTAAGATGGACAAAGTCTTGAGAGGTAAGTTGTTGCTTACATTACATTTATATTTTACACATAATAACTAAATATTTATTTTTTTATAGATGTGACAAACAAGAAAAATAAGGCGTCATCAAATCCAAACGTGGGTAAGCGAATAAAACAATCATTTGTTTGGGATCATTTTGAAAAGTGTTCTGGCGGCCAAGAAGCAAAATGTAACCATTGCTCGGCTATATTAAAAACTAAAGGGAATACAACTAATCTTATACATCACTTGAGGAATATGCACAAGCAATACAATAATATAAAAAATCCTGAGCCTGCATTGCCGTCAACAAGTCTGGAAAACACAGTGATAAAATATGAAACTGATTCGGAGCGCAAGGAAGCAATTGATCAAGCAATAGTGAGAATGATAGCAGTTGATGTTCAACCGTTCTCTATATTGGAAGATAAGGGATTTAAGGCCTTAATAAATTTATTAGATCCGCAGTACCAGATCCCAAGCAAAAAATATGTTCGTAACGTACTGCTTGATCAAATTTACGATAGCACAAGGGAGCGCTTAAAACAGATCCTAACCAACGTAGCCTATGTTTCCCTTACAACAGATTGTTGGACATCCAAGGCACTGGATGGCTATATCACGGTAACACGCCATTTTATAAATGATGATTTTGAATTAATTTCAATGGTGCTGGCAACAAAAAAACTTTTGAATTCGACAAACCACAATGCTATGAATTTATCGGACACAATAAAAGCAATTTTAACGGAGTGGGACATTCAAAATAAAGTAGTGTGCATCGTAACAGATAATGATTCGACAATCAAGAAGTCGTGCGAATTGCTGCAAATAAAAAACCTACCTTGCTTTGCACACACATTGAACTTGATGGTCCAAGAAGTATTGAAGTTGCCGGGTATAATTAAAATATTGGCAAAATGTAAACGGATTGTAAATTTTTTTAAGCACAGCACAATTGCAAATGCTAAACTTAAAGAGGCACAAAAAGTACACCAACCATTGGGCTTAATCCAGGAAGTCAGTACCAGGTGGAATAGTGCCTTTTTAATGCTGGATCGCATTACAATGCTGAACCGCTTTATTGGCATGGTGCTACTGGATTCGTACAAAGCTCCACAACCTCTGTCGCCGGAAGAAATAACAACCATTTCGGAGCTCATTGAAATGTTAAAGCCATTCAGTGATGCAACGCAACATATTTCCGCAGGCAAAACTGTCACTATATCATCTATAATTCCCATGATTTGCGAAATACATGAAAAGGTAAAAAATCTGGAAATCAAAACGAGCTCGAAAATCGTCACAGAAGCTTTAAGCGTTATTAAAAAAAGGTTGCCTGAAAGATTCGGAGGGTATGAGAAGAAGACCATTCCACAAATCGCCACTTTACTGGATCCCCGATTCAAGAAAGAAGGATTCTTGCATGCATTAAATGCCGACGAAGCGGAAAAAGCTTTGGAAGATGACATTTCAGATAATTTGGCCTTGAAAGTGACGCAAAATCTCCCAACACCACCCAAACCGCCAAAACGACCACGTTTCGAATTTTTACAAAACAAAATCGCAAACAAGCAAACTTCCAATAGGTCAGACGCCATAACACTGCTGAGGCAATACTTGGTAAAACCAAATGCAGACGAAGAAGTGGACCCCTTACTTTATTGGAAGGTAATATCCGACTTTAATATTATAACTGTAATTTCAAAAATTATTTGTTAATTTTCAGAATTCTGACGAAAATGTTTTGAAAGCTCTGGTAAAAAAACATATGTGTGTACCTGCCACGTCCTGCGAAGCTGAACGCATGTTCAGCAAAGCAGGGCAAATTATATCCGACCGCCGCTGCGCACTACGGCCTGCGATTGTCGACAAACTATTATTTGTCAATAAAAATTTGGATCTCTAAATAAAATGAATAAAAAAATGTCGTTTATTTTTTGAAACTAAAAAAAATTCGATGTATTGATGTATCGATGTTTTTGAACTAAAACATCGGAAACATCGATGTTGATCAACATCGAATTTGAAAACATCGATGTTTGAAAATATCGATGTTTTCCAACCTCTAATGTACGTATTAATATAGTAGAGCTAGATTGCATGCAAATTATCCAATTTATTTGTTGATAAAATACATACACATACATATATTGAACCGCTTTTGGACGCAACATTTATTTATTTTGTACTGTATTATTGCAATCACTGTCGCCCCCTTCCCCCTCTCGTTGAAACTCGCATTAATAGTTGGGAAGTTAATCCAAGCTTGCGCTCTAATACACAGACAGCCTTATATACTAGCAGCTGCAGCGGTGAACTTTTCGTTTTCGCTTCGCTTTTGCATCGCTACCTGCGTTGTTGTTGTTTGGCCCTTTTCGTTGGCGCGCTGAGATTAGCGGACCGCCAAGTGACGCGCTACCCTGTATTCTGCGGGTATACCCTTTTCGGCGTCATTTCGCACCCACTATTATTTGATACTGCGTGACTTGAATTTCAATTTTAAAATAATTTGTTTTCGTAGTTCTCATCAGAAAAAATATTTAATATACATTTCGAACAATAAATTAATAATTTATTAAATTAAGAATAACCTAGTTTTTTATTATATTATATTGTATATTGGGTATATTATATTGTCGGTCTGACTTGAGATAATTTGTTTCGGCCATTTATTAATTTAATTTATTTTATTTGGAAATAATATTTAATTAATTTAATTTAATTAATTTAAATATTTAATTTAAAATGAGCCTAGAAACCAAAAATAAATCGATTCTGGAAGAGCTGAGAAGCAAGCTCCAAAGTCGGGTCAAAACAATTCGCCGATTAAATGAGCGATGAGAAACGGGATCGATTCCGATAATAGAGGAAGAATTGAAATGTCGACTAGAAAACTTAAATGCTTCAATTAATAAGGCAAATCAATTACAAGAACAGATAGAAGACATAGATTGTGGCGATGAATTTGGCGACGAGTTGGAAGAACTTTGTATAGTAACCAAGGCAAAAATAATGTCCCTGTTGTCTGCTTTGAAGGTAGCAAGCGTTAGCGAAGCTCCGGGACCAGCTGCTGTAGCTTCAACTCGTGCGCGACTTCCGAATTTGGCATTGCCAAAATTCAGTGGAGATTATTCGGAGTTCAAAAATTTCATCAGCCTTTTCGAAACTTTGGTTCATGAAGACGCCAGCATTCCAGTATCGAAAAATTTAACCATTTAATTTCATGTCTCTCTGGTGAAGCTTTAGGAACAATTAAAGCTTACCAAGTCACCGAGAGCAATTACGAAAAGGCACTAGCCAGTTTAAAAAAGGTTTACGATAACGAATGCCTCATCTTTATGAATAATATATCATTGTTTAGTCTTCCTAAAATATCGCATCAGTCCGCTTCCTCCTTGAGAAACCTTATCGATACTGTTTCGTCGATTTATGGTTCTCTGTTATCGATAGGAGATGATACAAAAATATCGAATGCAATGTTGATATATTTGGTATTGAATAGAGTCGACCCAGTGACCAAACAAAAATGGGAGGAACAGCTCGATTATGAGACTTTGCCGCTTTGGGCCGATTTTGAAAAAATGTTAAATCGCCGATATCAGCATTTATCAGCTGAAGAATCGACAAAGCCGAAGCAAGACAAAATTGTGTCGAGCAAGCCACATAATCGTAGCTCATTCTCTTGTTCCTCCTCCAACAGCAAGCCTCAGCAAACTTGTAGCTATTGCAATGCAGCAGATCATTTGCTACAGAATTGTAGCCCGTTTGGGCGTCTCTCTGTAATGCAAAGGTTCGAGTTTGTTAAGTCTGCCTCCTTATGTATTAATTGTCTGCGAAAAGGCCATACTGTTTCGAAATGCAAAGGCAAAAAGTGTCGAGCTTGTGACCGTTCAAACCATATTCTACTTCATAGATATACAGTGCCTGAGAACAGTTTAGAGTTGCCACCCCCGCCAGAGACCATGTCTCCTCCTTTTAACCAAGATCAGCCTTCCACGTCACATGTTATGCATGCCACGTCCTTGGGCAGGGTGATTTTGGCTACGTCAATCGTAAGCGTCCGTACTAAAAACGGAGAATACGTTTTAGCCCGAGCTCTGCTGGACTCTGGGTCTCAAACGAATTTTATAACAGAAGAACTGGCGAACCGCTTACAGATTCGTAGAGAGGAGTCGTGTATCAACTTACTTGGTATTGGCGAGTCCAATTCTTAAGTCAAGAAAAAGGTACACACAGTGGTGAAGTCGCGAATAAATGGTAGTGAGTTCTCGTTCGAATTCTGGATCTTAAAATCGATCTCCGGTTACCATCCTGATCAGTCGTTGAACGTCAGTGATTGGAAAATCCAGAAGAACCTACCATTAGCAGACCCATATTTCTACAAGTCACAAAAAATTGATATGTTGATAGGAGCAGAATCATTTTTCGAATTGCTAGCTGTTGGTCAAATTAGACAAGGTCCTGACTATCCAACTCTTCAAAAGACCCTTCTTGGTTGGGTTGTTTCGGGCAGATACAAGTCTGCAGTCTCGAAACAAGTTGTGAATAGTTTCAGTTGTAGTGAAGAACATTTAGTATCGATTGACAGCACACTACAGAAATTTTGGTCGCTGGAGGAAATGCCAAATCCAAAGAAAATTCTGTCGCCTGAGCACAAGTTATGTGAAGACCATTATAGGAAGACTACTCAGGTATTGCCATCAGGTCGGTTTGAAGTTAGGCTGCCGTTTAAATCTGATCCAAATGGATTAGGCAACTCCTTCGAGGTTGCAAAACGGAGGTTTTTGTCGCTTGAGCGAAGGTTGTCTCGAGATCCTAACATGAAGACCATGTACTTGGAATTCATGGAAGAATATCTCGCCCTAGGTCATATGTCGCCTACTGACAACAAAATCCCTTCCACTCCACATTATGTCATTCCCCATCAATGCGTCCTAAGGCCCCAGAGTACGTCAACAAAGTTGCGAGTCGTGTTCGATGCGTCCTGCAAAACATCGTCTCAGGTGGCCTTAAACGACATCCTGATGGTTGGGCCGACGATTCAAGAAGAGTTGTACTCCACTCTACTCCGCTTCCGGCTGCACAGGTATGCCCTGACTGCCGATGTAAAGAAGATGTATCGCCAAGTAATGGTTAATGAAGCGGATAGGAAGTTTCAACTCATAGTGTGGAGGAGAGACCCCTCTGAATCCTTGAGATTATACAAGCTCAACAGCGTCACATATGGTACTAGACCAGCCCCATTTCTGGCTATTCGGTGTTTAAAGAGGTTGAGTGAATCTGCTAAATTTTCATTCCCTAGAGCTGCCGACGTAATTGGATCCGATTTTTACGTCGATGACATGTTAACTGGTGCTGCATGCGTAGAGGAGCTAAAGACAATTAAGTCTGAAGTGTCTCAGGTTCTTCAAACAGCAGGTTTTGAATTGACAAAGTGGTTTTCAAACTCACCTGAGGTCACTGCATCTGAGAGCACAGTTAAGTCGATACCTATCTCGGATTCAGAGTCAACTAAGGCGTTAGGAATATCGTGGTTGCCTAGCGAAGATGCCTTCAAGTTCAAGATTGACACTTCTGTCATGGGTCTCCGAGCGACAAAACGGAACATACTATCGGTGACATCGAAGCTGTTTGACCCCCTCGGCTTGTTAAGTCCCATTGTGATTAAAGAAAAGATCCTATTGCAGGAACTCTGGCTTAATAAGTTAGATTGGGATGAGTCAATTCCGATGCATTTGGAAACAGCTTGGGATATGCTAAAAAGCACTCTGTCTCAATTGGATGAGATATCGATTCCTCGGTTCGTGCATACCGACCCATTGTCACCGGTACAGCTACATGCCTTTGCCGACGCCTCCATGAGAGCTTATGGAGCTTGCGTCTATATTCGTAGCAAAACTGCCGAAGGTTTTAAATTATCGTTGTTGACTTCAAAGTCAAAAGTAGCGCAACTCAAGACCAAAACGCTCCCAAGGCTTGAGTTAAGTGCCGCTCACCTTCTCGCAGATCTCTGCCATAGAATCAAACCCTTATTAAAAGTCCCTATCGAACGAATTGGTCGGACTCTGAAGTTACTCTTCACTGGATTCGATCTCATCCATCTTCGTTGTCGACATTCGTTTCGAACCGGGTAGCGGAGATTCAAGAATTGTCAGGAGAAGCTACATGGCGGCATGTTCCCACAAAGCAGAACCCAGCAGATATCGTTTCGAGAGGTTGTGACGTCGACGAGATAGGGCAGTCGATCTGGTTCACTGGCCCACCATTTCTGAAGGACGAAGAAGAAAACTGGCCCAAAAATGCTCATTTCGAGCCGGATGAGGAAGTCTTGCGTCAGGAAGCGAGGAAGACTGTGGTCGGACTGACCGCTGCGGTGCAAACTTCCGATTTGCTGGATGTCATCGAGGGATTCTCGTCACACCTCAAACTGCTTAGAGTGTTCGCTTTATGTTCCGCTTTATAAGAAAATGCAAAGAAAAGAGTATAGTTTTCGAAAAAACTCTGTCACCGACTGAATATAATGAAGCATTTCATAAAATTATCGAAATAGTACAGAAGCACGAGTATCAAGTAGAAATTGAAAAAGTTCGTAAAGGTCGGGCGAAGTCTTCAGCGATTGAACCCATTCATCCATGAGGATACGGGCACTTGGTGCAACTTTTCGTTGTTGCGAGTTGGGGGGCGACTAGCTAACGCTCCTATATCATATGATGTCAAGTTTCCCTTGCTGTTGACGAAACGCTCGCAATTTGTGCGCAGCTACGTCCGGCATTTGCACCATTCAAATTTTCATGTCATGCATCCTACGACAGCGTATTTGGACCGTAAACGCTCAGGAACTCTGCAGTCAGACAGTTCGATCATGTGTGCGCTGCTTTAAATGCAAGCCTCGACTAATGACACAAATTATGGGAAATCTACCCGCAGATAGACTCCGTGCTCTCCGCCTATTTGCGATATGTGGCGTTGATTTTTGTGGCCCTGTCTATACGACATAAAAAATTCGAGGAAGGCCCCCGTATAAGTCCTACGTTGCCTTTTTTTTTGTTTTGCGTCCAAGGCGGTTCACTTAGAGATTGTCTCCGATCTAAGTACTGATTCTTTTTTATTGGCTTTTCAAAGATTTATTGGTCGACGAGGATGTCCGCAGACGGTGCATTGCGACAACGCGACGAACTTCGTCGGAGCGAGTCACCACTTCCTGGCTCTTCGCGATCGGATCGAGGAGCAGGCGGACGCAATTCGCGAGTTTGCATCAAAAAGCGGATGCGAATTTGCGTTTACACCGCCTCGGGCTCCGCACATGGTCGGACTATGGAAGGCAGGTGTGAAAACTGCAAAGCACCTACTCCTACGAGCGGTGGGCAGCGCACTCCTCAACGCCGAAGAGCTGGCAAAAGTCCTCATCGGGATCGAGGCCGCAATGAACTCGCGGCCCCTCGGAGCGCTCAGCCAGGACCCAAGCGACGGAGAGGCGCTAACACCCGGGCACCGGCTGACAGGCGGGCCGCTCATCGCAGCACCAGCACTCCGGACCCCGGACCAGGTCTCAGTTGCTTGCGGCGATGGCGGCTTGTCTCGTCAGTCAGGCAAACGTTCTGGCGGCGATGCTCCCGGGAATATGTCCTGGGCCTTCAGGTGCGGGGCAAGTGGCACCAGCAGCAGGACAACGTCGGGGAGGGCCAACTCGTCGTCGTGGCAGAGGACAACCTGCTGCCTCAACAGTGGCTCCTGGGAAGGATAGTCGCAACGCACGCAGGAGAGGATGGCAAGGTCAGGGTCGTCGACCTTAGGAGGAGCGATGGAGCGATCTTCCGGACGGCGATCCACAAGCTGGCGCCGCTGCCAATTTGTTGACGCCGTGGAGGCGTTCAACGGGGCCGGTGTTGGCTGAATCCAGGTCGTCGTTTATTGTTCATTGTTTATTGTTGTTAATTTTTGAAGAAGATATGTTTTGAAGTCTAGTGTAAGTTAGTTTAGGGCGAAGGCGGGAGCATAATAAAGCTCTCTCTCGCTCTTTGCGAATTCGCCCCGCCTTCGCCAACCTCTGTTAAGCCAGGCCTAAGAACATATGTGTAAAATAGAAGTTATGTCGAAAATTGAAATCAACTCGAGCACACGCATATTTTTTCTCGCTTTCGTCGTTCGCCGATTAAAATTAATTATTCTTGCCACCAAAGTTTCTCGGTTTTGTTTTAATAAACTAATTAAAAACTTCAGCGCTGTTACAAGTGCATGGGCTTCGGGCACACCTCGGCAAGATGCCGAGCCTCAGACACAACGGCCAAAGCCACACAGGAGGCATGCTTCAAGTGCGGAGGCACCGGCCACAAGCACAACACGTGCAAAGGCAAGCCCAGGTGCATCCTTTGCACTAGAGGCGGCAAGACCGAGAGGGAGGCAGAACACGCCACCCTGAGCAGGACCTGCCCTGAGTACCGGAAGGCCATCCAAAATCTGCATAATGGTTAAGGTCCTCCAGCTTAACTTAAACCATTGCAGAGCTGCACAAGACTTGCTGGCACAGACGGTCTTTGAGGAGAGAGTTGACGTGGCTGTACTGAGCGAACCGTACAAGTCAAAAGCAGAGGGAGTATGGCAACAGAGCGCGGACGGTGGTGCTGCCATCTGGAGCTGCGGGCAGTCTCAGAGGGCCTCGAGACCTGGTTACGCCAGGGCCAAGGTCCATGAAACTACCGTCTCAAGCTGCTACCTAGCCCCGAGCCTGCATATCGATGCCTACAAGGACATAGTGCAGGAAATCGCCCGAGATGCCCGCGGACGATCCCCGGTACTAATAGCTGGGGACTTCAACGCATGGGCCACCGTCTGGGGAAGCTCGAGGACGACTCAGCGGGGAACAATCCTCCTGGATGCACTATCCACCCTGGATATCTGCCTCCTTAATGATGGCATCAAATGCACATACAGCAAGGCAGGCAATGAGTCATTTATTGACCTGACGTTCGCCAGCCCGGAGCTCTCCCGAAGCAGCCACTGGGAAGTTACGGACTTGCTCACATACAGTGACCATGCTGCTATAACTGTTCAGATGATGCGCAGCCAGCACGGCCCAGCTAATCGACAACCAGCGTATAAGGTACACACACTTAACACAGAGGTTCTACTAGCCAGTATGGACGCAACACATGCGCAGCTGGACTAGCAGCGAGAATCAAGACTGCTTGCGATGCCGCAATGGCGACCTCCAGTAGAGGAAACGGCAGACGACCAGTGCCCTGGTGGAACCAGGAGATAGCAGCAGGCAGAAGCGAATGCCTCTCTGCAAGGCGAAGATGCCAGAGGAACAGAGGACGTCCAACGCAAGCGCTGTTCGAGGCCCGCTACAGGGAGAGAAAAAAGGCCCTCAAGACTGCCATCAAGGCGAGCAAGAACAGGTGTTTCCAGGAGCTGTGCGATGCAGCAGACCAGGAACCATTCGGCTCGGCCTACAAGATGGTTATGGGCAAGCTCTACAGGCCACCGACTCCAACCTCGCAGGAACAACTCGGAGAAATCGTCTCCACGCTGTTCCCTGCGCAGCCGCCACTAACGCTGCCAAACATGCACACGAGCGATGAGATCCTCATCAGCGAGGAGGAAATCAACCGTGCGCTGTCCAGCAGTAGGACAGGCAAGGCCCCGGGACCTGATGGCATTCCCAACGCTGCACTGCGCGCCATAATGGAGGCCTACCCGAGCCTGTTCGCGCAGGTCTTCAACAGGTGCATTGCCGAGCGCACCTTCCCAAGAGTCTGGAAGCAACAAAGACTGGTGCTCATCCAGAAACCAGGCAAGTCCAATGATGACCCGTCTTCATATCGCCCCCTTTGTATGTTAAACACAGCGGGGAAGATATTCGAGCGCATTATCTGCAACAAGCTGGAGGCAGAAGTCGAAGAGCTTGGAGCCCTATCGAACCAGCAGCCCGGCTTTCGAAAGAAGCGGAGCACGATCGAAGCGATTCGCGAGGTAATGGAGATGGCAGCTAACGCAATTGAAGGCGACAGATGGCAGGGTGGCACCAAGCAATATTGCTTGGTTTGCACCCTAGACGTCAGAAACGCGTTCAATTCAGCGAACTGGAGTCTAGTTCTGCAGGCACAACAGCGCTGTGGTATATCCGGATACCTCACCCTCCTGATAGCTGACTACTTCAGGGATCGCGTCCTACTGTACGCATCCGACGACGCACAGTAGCGCATTAGATACTTAAGGGTTACAAAAATCATAACTCTTGAACCAGTTGAGATATTTTCATAATTCTTTTTTTATTTGAAAGGTAATATTATTACCTTTTGATTAAGTGGTCATACTATATGGTGTGATAAATAGTAGATTTTGTACTCAAAAATTAATGTTTTTTGAGGCAGTTTTTCAATTTTTATCCTGTTTCGTAAAATACTTTTCATTTGTTTTCTCTGAAAATGCTAATACGGTGTACATTTATTGTTTTAAAAACAAAAAAAAGAATACATTTTGTGACGTTCAGTCAAGCCTCGGGTAGGTCAGGGCTGGCCAGGATCATCCAGGACATTTATTTGATTCAGGAAAGTGGTGCTAGAAAGGGAAATTCCGACCCGAGCCCCAGTAATAACGCTGGTTTGAACCTGAACTAGGCTTACAATATAGATATATATAGTTTATTGATATCAGTGACAGAGTAATTATTTCCGGAGCCGGGGTTCCGACCAACAAGCGTCCGTGTCCCGCGGAAGGGGTCTCGTGTCCGGGGTCCGTGGAGGTGCTTCCTGCCGTCCGGGTGGGATGATTGGGGATCCAGCGACGCGCCCCTTGTCCTCGGAAATACGTAGTATTGGTTAATTGAGACGAGGCCGTCAATAAGGATACGTAGTATTAATGACGTAGGACGGAACCGTCAGCGAGATACTTAGTGTTGAGCAAAATTAGGACGGAACCGTCAGCAGGACGAAACCGTCAGCGGGTTGTGAGAAATAGGACGAAACCGTCAGCAGGACGAAACCGTCAGCGATATATGAGAAAAAGGACGAAACCGTCTGCAGGACGAAACCGTCAGCGAGTTGTGAGAAATAGGACGAAACCGTCAGCAGGACGAAACCGTCAGCGATATATGAGAAAAAGGACGAAACCGTCTGCAGGACGAAACCGTCAGCGAGTTGTGAGAAATAGGACGAAACCGTCAGCAGGACGAAACCGTCAGCGATATAGGAGAAAAAGGACGAAACCGTCTGCAGGACGAAACCGTCAGCGAGTTGTGAGAAATAGGACGAAACCGTCAGCAGGACGAAACCGTCAGCGATATATGAGAAAAAGGACGAAACCGTCAGCAGGACGAAACCGTCAGCGATATATGAGAAAAAGGACGAAACCGTCTGCAGGACGAAACCGTCAGCGAGTTGTGAGAAATAGGACGAAACCGTCAGCACAAGACTTAATATGGCAAATATATATAGACTTAGTGTGGAGGAATAGGACGAAGCCGTCAGCCAATACCTAGGTTAGTTAAGTCTTACTCCTTTGTTACCGCTGTTCCAGTTCCTTGGTTGCTGCTTGCTGCTGCGCGCTAGGTGACTTCCACCTTGGTCGACTCCGACCACCGAATGATAGCTCTGAGGCCAGCGGCCGGCTTTATATAGCGCTTGGCCGGTTTTAGTGTGCCCGCTCGGGCTGTGGGTTTGCCCGAATTAGTGTGGCCGGATGTTCGGTATTTGCCCGAATCAGTGTGGCCGGAGTTCGGGTTTGGGCGCGCGCGGGTTTTGTTCGAATTTGAACTTCTTTAAAACTGGTTATTATTTATTTAGCTTATTATGATTTAGTATTTAGTTATTTGTGCGCGCCCCGCGTCACACTCCCCCTCCTTGGGAAGTGACGCTTTATCGTCACATAGTTTCCCCTATTGGAGGAGATGCGCCACCATGTGTTGCCGTCTTTTTCTATCCAGCGTAGTTGGGTCTTTTTCTTTTCTGTGCCAGTGTTGCCCGTATCTTTCTCATTGTCTCGTCTGAGATTCGGGCTCCTTCCGGCATTGTCCATCCTGATACGCTTCCCCTGTTGTCCGTATGGAGTTCCAGGATGTCCCGATCTGGTGAGCTTTCTCGCAGTGTTATGTCCCTTGACGCTGAGCCCATTGTTCCGGCTGTTCGGAAGTTGATGAGCCTTGTTGATGTTTCCATTGGTCGGTTTTCATAGCGTTGTCCGGTTGTTTGTGCGGTTGTCGTCGTTGGTTTGTTTGTTGTCTGTATCTCCCGGCTGCTCTGCTGGCGTCCATTGCCGTTCCTTGGAAGATGCGCGATTCTGGTCCGGTCCCTTTGGACGATCTCCGTCACCGGTCGGGCCCTTCCTTCGTCGCTCATCTCCCTTGGGTTTGTTCTGCCAGTATTTCCGGGTTGGGTTCCGACTTCCCCGTCCCGGCCCTGTTGGACGATTTCCGTCATCGGTCGGACCGTGGCGGGGTAGCCTGATCCCCTCTGGCATTGTAGGTGGGTCGTTCCGGATCGGACCCTTCGGACGAGCTCCGTCTGCTGGGCCGTTCCGTCGCGGCTCGCCTCTCTTGTGTTTCGTGTCCCCTTCCTCCTTACGTTTTCGTTTCCTCGTCTTTCCAACTCCAGTCCGCCGCATCTCAGCACGCTCTCTGCTCCTGCCAGAAAGTCCATCCCCAACATGATTCCTCCTTCTACGTTCGGTAGGATCATGAATGTTATTTCAAATCTCCGTCCTCCGAACTCTACGTTTGTTTTGAATCCTCCCATCGCCTTCTGTCGAGATCCATCCGCGAGTGATATCTCCGCCTGCATCCTGTTCCACCTTCCTTCCTCTCTTAGATCTTGGAACATGTTTCTGCTTATCGCGCTTTTTGTTGCTCCGGTGTCTATTATGCCCTTGGCACTCCTACACCCTACTCCAAATTGCGCTACTATCTGGTAGCCGTCGCATCTCATATCACCCGCTGCTGGACCTATTCTTCGTGCCTGAGCTGCCAGCTCTATCCGCTCAGGCCTCCGGCGTTTCCCGACTTGGCCCGGCAACATTCTGTTGTTCTGACTCCGTTTCTCCCGCACACCCAGCAGAACAGCCTTGGTGGGTTGCCGCATATGCGTGCCGTATGACCGGTTCCGCCGCATTGCATGCATATTTCTGGCCTCACTGGTTGTGGTTGTGGTACTGTCTGCCCGGTTTGTGTTTCCATCTGCTCGATTTTTCCTCCGTTATTATGATCTCTGGTATTCTCGCAGGACTTTTCTCCCTCCTGTATTTTTCTGCCAGCAGTGTCAGTTTCTTCCTTACTGTTTCTACGTGGTCCGTTCTTTTTGAGAAAGCAGCCAATGTTTTCCGTAAATCCTCGTTCTTTCCTGATGAATCCAATCCAAATTCACTCGCGTATTCTATCAGTTCGGGTTTTGTTGCCATATATACCCAACTGGACATTACTTTCTCGGCGTCGGCTCCTTCTAAACACCACTTAATCTGTTCGGGCGCCACCTGTGACGTTCAGTCAAGCCTCGGGTAGGTCAGGGCTGGCCAGGATCATCCAGGACATTTATTTGATTCAGGAAAGTGGTGCTAGAAAGGGAAATTCCGACCCGAGCCCCAGTAATAACGCTGGTTTGAACCTGAACTAGGCTTACAATATAGATATATATAGTTTATTGATATCAGTGACAGAGTAATTATTTCCGGAGCCGGGGTTCCGACCAACAAGCGTCCGTGTCCCGCGGAAGGGGTCTCGTGTCCGGGGTCCGTGGAGGTGCTTCCTGCCGTCCGGGTGGGATGATTGGGGATCCAGCGACGCGCCCCTTGTCCTCGGAAATACGTAGTATTGGTTAATTGAGACGAGGCCGTCAATAAGGATACGTAGTATTAATGACGTAGGACGGAACCGTCAGCGAGATACTTAGTGTTGAGCAAAATTAGGACGGAACCGTCAGCAGGACGAAACCGTCAGCGGGTTGTGAGAAATAGGACGAAACCGTCAGCAGGACGAAACCGTCAGCGATATATGAGAAAAAGGACGAAACCGTCTGCAGGACGAAACCGTCAGCGAGTTGTGAGAAATAGGACGAAACCGTCAGCAGGACGAAACCGTCAGCGATATATGAGAAAAAGGACGAAACCGTCTGCAGGACGAAACCGTCAGCGAGTTGTGAGAAATAGGACGAAACCGTCAGCAGGACGAAACCGTCAGCGATATAGGAGAAAAAGGACGAAACCGTCTGCAGGACGAAACCGTCAGCGAGTTGTGAGAAATAGGACGAAACCGTCAGCAGGACGAAACCGTCAGCGATATATGAGAAAAAGGACGAAACCGTCAGCAGGACGAAACCGTCAGCGATATATGAGAAAAAGGACGAAACCGTCTGCAGGACGAAACCGTCAGCGAGTTGTGAGAAATAGGACGAAACCGTCAGCAGGACGAAACCGTCAGCGATATATGAGAAAAAGGACGAAACCGTCAGCAGGACGAAACCGTCAGCGATATATGAGAAAAAGGACGAAACCGTCAGCAGGACGAAACCGTCAGCGATATATGAGAAAAAGGACGAAACCGTCTGCAGGACGAAACCGTCAGCGAGTTGTGAGAAATAGGACGAAACCGTCAGCACAAGACTTAATATGGCAAATATATATAGACTTAGTGTGGAGGAATAGGACGAAGCCGTCAGCCAATACCTAGGTTAGTTAAGTCTTACTCCTTTGTTACCGCTGTTCCAGTTCCTTGGTTGCTGCTTGCTGCTTGCTGCTGCGCGCTAGGTGACTTCCACCTTGGTCGACTCCGACCACCGAATGATAGCTCTGAGGCCAGCGGCCGGCTTTATATAGCGCTTGGCCGGTTTTAGTGTGCCCGCTCGGGCTGTGGGTTTGCCCGAATTAGTGTGGCCGGATGTTCGGTATTTGCCCGAATCAGTGTGGCCGGAGTTCGGGTTTGGGCGCGCGCGCGGGTTTTGTTCGAATTTGAACTTCTTTAAAACTGGTTATTATTTATTTAGCTTATTATGATGTAGTATTTAGTTATTTGTGCGCGCCCCGCGTCACAATTTTAAAGAAAAAATTTTTTTTTTTTTTTCGACAAAATTTTTTAGTAATTTTCAATCATTTATGCACTTTTCGTTCAAAATAATCATTCAAATTTACATTATTTAATATTGTTGAAGAATAATTAATCATTATACATTCATTTCAAATCATTAAGTGTCCTTACAAAGTCAGGAATTGGAAAACAAGCCGCCAATACAGGAAAAAATGTATGCCCGCCATACAATTTCGTACTGCGCAGCGACTGCGCTTGTACCAGAATTTGTATGAAGCCGCGCGTTTTTTACGCTGAGTTGAAAGTATCTTTTGCGTGGGAAATCCGGGGTGGGACGTCGGGGGACCCGATCTTTTTTGAATATGATAAAGAATATATTCAAGAATAACACCTCATATGCCAAACACAAAATACACCAAAATAACATTTTTGACATTCCATCAAAGTTGAAAAATAGGTGAAAATTAGTACTTCGGTAAAACAAGTATGCCTGCACGTGTAAAATATATTATAATTTCATTCTACCTTGGTTTTACCGGGATTTGATGACCCTTTCGATAGAGACCATAACCATGCCGGTCGGTTACATATTTTACCTAAAAATCGACCTCAAAGTCAGAATTTTTCTAAAAAACGACAAAACTTTTTTTGCAACCCAAAAGAGGTTCAACTTTGAACACGTGTAACTTCTAAAATAATAAACCGATTTGAATAATTTTTTGGATTCAACCCTTTTGATCTATTACCTGTCGAATGCAATAATTACGATCCGTTGTCATCAAAAAGTTGATTATTGTATAGTATCTCTATCTTTTGCGCCATTGTGCGACGGCAACCAGGTCCACCACGTGACTGGAGGAGTGCCTCAGGGCTCTGTTCTTGGGCCAATCCTGTGGAACGTCATGTATGACGGGATCCTGAGGCTGCCACTACCTGATGGCTGCGCCGCAGTAGGGTTCGCCGATGATATAGCGCTAGTCACGGTGGAGAAGCATCTGGCCGATGTCACTGCTAAATGCAGCCTCGCAATTGACAGGATGATGTCCTGGCTGGCAAACAATGGGCTCTCGCTCGCCGAGCACAAAACGGAAACGGTGCTCATCAGCAGCAGGAAGGTTGTGGAGAAGGTAAACTTCCGGGTCGGCTCCACCACCATCGAGTCGAGTCCATCAATAAAGTATCTGGGAGTCATGATCGACCACAGATTGAACTTTAAGACCCACCTTGAGTACGCGGCGGCCAAGGCATCCAAGGCCACCGCAGCCATCTCGAGGATGATGGCCAACACGCGTGATCCCAAGCAGTTTAGCAGGAGACTGCTAGCAACAGTGGTGACTTCGACAATCCTGTATGCCGCGCCGATATGGGCTGAAGCCATGAGGACCACCAGTTACAGCCGGCAGTGCAAATCTGTGTACAGACGCTGCGTACTGCGCATTTCCAGCTGCTTCTGCACGGTGTCCGAGGAAGCTGCATTGGTGTTATCGGGAGCAATCCCTATTGATCTTCTGGCAGACGAGCGCAGAACAGGGAATTCTGGCAGCAGAACCCGGCGGAGCAGCACCATTGCTCGGTGGCAAGAGCGTTGGAACAATGCGAGCACAGGGCGGTGGACGCACAAGCTCATCCCCGATCTGGTCCCCTGGGTGCAGAGAAGCCATGGGCAGCTGGACTACCACACATCGCAGATCATCTCAGGACACGGATGCTTCAAGGCTTACCTAAACAGGTTCAAGCACGAGGACAACCCATACTGCGAATATTGCGTCAGCGAAGTCATCGATTACGCGGAGCATGCCTTCTTCGTGTGCCCCCTCTTTTCGGCAGAACGAGCTGCTTTGGAAGCAGCCTTAAACCGTCGCCCTACACCCGACAACCTAATCAGCTGTATGCTGGAAGGCCCTTCCAAGTGGGAGGCCGTCGCCGGAATGGCAGCAACCGTGACGAGAGAACTGAGGCGCCGGGAGCAGACCCGACGCACTGAAGGCGACAGATGAGCGGCAACTTGACCGCCAGCCGCTCCGTGAAGTAGAGCTTTGCGGCAGTCCCACGGAAGCGGACTCTTCACCTATACCTCCTATCCTACTATCTAATGTTAATGTTATATATTTCATACTCTGTTTTAAATAAAAAAAAAAAAAAAAAAACATACTTAATTACCCCTTGATTTACAGCCATGTAGCAGTTCATTGGGCCCAACGAGCTTCTCGGCGACAACAATTTGGTAATAAATAAATAAATACATTTAGGTAAAATATAAATGGTACGGTAAAGGCTAGAATTTCTAGAGTAAAGTCGGAATTGTTTAGGAAGGATTTTATGATCAATATTTAAAAAAGGTTCGATTGAACGAAATAAAATAAAACCTAAAACTATGACATTATAAATGAAAACCAACAATGTAAATAATAATAGACAAAGACAATTAATAGTCTAAAAATTAGGCCTAGGAAACGAAATAAGATTAATATGAATATATGCTCGTGTGAGCTATAGTAATAATAAATCTATAAAAATGATTTTGTAAATAAATAATAGTTTGTCCTATTACATAATGCCAATGAAATATCAAGATTAATTGATTTAATTTAGGGGGAATGTACACCAGGTTCCACACATTTCCAAAGGTCGGGAGGGTATAGAGGAACGAGTGATCACTAACATCTCGATCACTCACAACACAACGCGGTCACCTAATTCTCTGCTATTGTTTACTCAGTTTGGGGAATTCGATAAATTCACATTTTCTTTTGGTTTCTTTCTTATTTGGATTAGAGTAGTTTCAGTCAATACCGGCGAGCTGAGCGCAGAGCGCGGCATAGTGCACGAAACCCCGATTCCCTCTCCAGCCGAGGCTGCAACCGAAAACAAGCAACAGCCCTACTATATACAATATATACAATATATACAATATATGTAGACAAGCAATTCATTACAAATTTAAGCGCAGCATTGAAGATTAAAACCAGGAACAAATGGCCCGATCCGGAAGCAGCCTGCACACGGATGATCCCATCCGGCCATGGAGCTTTTCGGTTTTTCATCGCATGAATCCTCCATTTCTCTTCAGAAAAGAGAAATGGGGGGTGCAGGCAAGGACATTTGATGAGGAGCTTCCAAAATTTTCTTGACCTTGTCAACTCTCCCTTCCGAGGAAGTTCCAAATGGTGTGAACCTCTCTTGAAGCTTGTCGGCAAACACTTCAGCTCGATCCAACGGCGTGCGAGCCCAAGTGAAATCGTCTTTTTGGATCGGGAACTTCGGGGCTACCTGCCTCTTGGACCTGCTCGTGAGTCTCCAAAGGGCAAAATTGGTGTCGTGGTTGGGTGTGGCTTCCTCCAGCTCCTTATCCAGAATGCTCTGGCGGTGCCGAACCAGAAGCTTCCTTATGCGGTTAGCCAGTCTGCTATGGATTCTGTGCACATCCCTGTTTAGAGTCCTGGTGTATTCCTTTTTGAGCCTGTGCTTCAGTTGGATTAGCTGCAGGATGTCTCGGGTGATGACATCCTTCCGGGCGGGAGAGATAGCGTTGCTGCTTGGGGAGGCCTCAGAAGCAGCGTCGAGGATTTTGTTATTTATGAGACGTGCAGCATCCTCCACATCTTCAGCAGAGCGTAGCTCCATATGTAGCTGTAAGGAATTTTCAAGACTTCTTCTGAAAGCGCATATGTTCGAACCAGGAGGGAGTAAGGCCTTTCTCACAGGCGTACAGAAGCCCACTGTCCGGAGCTGAGCAATCAGCGGGAGGTGATCAGAGCTCAGCTCAGTCCGTAGATTCTGTAAAAAGGCACTTTAGAGTTACAGATCCAAGACCTTATGCTGAGATCCAAATCTCAGAGAGAACGATACGAGGGCTTTTGGACTCAGGAGCGTCCGTGAGTTTGTTGGGAAAAGGCTGCAGAGAACTCCTACAATCCCTGGATATCACCTGGAAGCCCTACTACACCAAGGTTAAGACAGCAAACGGAGCAGAACAATTGATCTTGGGCAAAGTCACCATACCGATGACATACAAACAAGACACGGCGATGGTGAATTTGATTTTATGCCCATCGCTGGAACAGGAATTGTATTTGGGAGTAGATTTTTGGAAGAGTTTCCAGATAGGCCCGGAAATTTTCAGTCAAGAAGCGATTCAGGAGGAGATAGCGCCGAAAAAAGAGACACAAGAGGAACCCGAGCCGCACGACCTGACTGAGGAGCAGAGGGAGAAACTTAGAGGAGTTTGCGAGTCCTTCCTGACGTTTGAAGCGAACGGTCTGGGAAGAACGAGCCAGATGAAGCACTCTGGTAGAAGGAGCAGTACCAGTAAAGGATCGGCACTATCCGGTGTCACCAGCAGTTCAGTCCCTGATCTATGAGGAAATCGACGAGATGCTCCGGTTGGGCGTGATAGAGGAGAGCGATAGCGCCTGGAGTAATACGATGACACTCGTAAGAAAGCCCGGGAAAATAGATTGTGTCTGGATGCCAGGAAGCTAAATAAAATTACCATCAAAGGTATCCTGAGCCGGATTAATACGACGAAGTATATATCAAGCGTGGACCTTAAGCATGCTTTCTGGCAGATCGAGCTAGAAGAGAAGACCCGGAGGTATACGGCCTTTACGGTGCCTTGACGTCCCCTATACCATTTCGTGACGATACCATTTGGCCTAACAAATGCGGCACAACGCCTGTGTCGGCTCATGGACAAAGTAATTCCACAAAGGTTGAGGGAGAAGGTGTTTATGTATCTGGATGGCCTGTTGATCGTGTCTCCGACCTTCGAAGAGCATTTGGAGACGCTCCGAGAGTTATCGGAACTTCTGAGGGAAGCGGGCTTAACCATTGGGTTGAATAAGTCGCATTTCTGCTTCAAGGAGCTCCGATACTTAGGCTTTATCATAGGCGGTGGAGTCTTAAAGACAGATCCAAGGAAAGTGGAGGCAATCCAGAAGCTCGGCACACCCAGGAGTATGCACGAAGTGAGAAGCTTCTTGGGAACGGCGGGATGGTATAGAAGGTTTATAAAAGGTTTCGCAGACCTTGCAGCGCCACTAACAGACACACTAAAAAAGGGGCAAAAATTCAAACTGACTGCAGAGGCTGAGCAAGCGATTAGTTCCTTGAAAAAGGCACTTATGACAGCCCCGGTACTGACCCACCCGGATTTTTCAAAGAAATTCTTCGTCCAGTGCGATGCGTCGGATTCCGGAGTGGGAGCGGTGTTGTTTCAGGAGGAAGAAGACGGCGGAGAGCGACCGATAGCCTTCATGTCACAAAAACTCAATTCTTGTCAGCGGAACTACAGCGTGACGGAGAAAGAATGTTTTGCGGCTGTGATAGCAATAAAACGATTCCGGCCATACATCGAGCTTATGCCATTCACCGTGATCACGGATCATGCCAGTCTCAAGTGGCTGATGTCCTTGAAGGACTTGAGTGGAAGGCTAGCAAGATGGTCGCTGAAACTGCAAGCATACGACTTCGGTATTCAGCACCGGAAAGGGTCGGAAAACGTTGTGGCGGACACTCTGTCTCGAATGGTGGAATCGGTCCAGGAAGTGGAGGATGACTGGATGCTGGGATCCCAGACGCTGGAGTTTGAGTCGGAGGAGTATCGTGAACTACGAGACGTGATCGAAGCAGAGAAAGACCGGCGGCCAGATCTGAAAGTGGTAGATGGGTTTGTTTTTAAACGGGTCAGGGCAAACAGCAAGGCAGAGCTCGAGGAAAACAGTTGGAAGTTGTGGATTCCAGCGTCGTTGAGCTATGCATTGATCGAGCAAGCTCACTCATCACCAACGAAGGAACATGGAGGAATAGCGAAAACCCTGCATCGCTTACGGCAATGCTTCCATTGGCCAGGCATGGTGGCCCAGGTACGAAGCTACGTCAGGGACTGCAAGGTCTGCAAGGAGACAAAGCCGTTGTATGGAGGCCCGAAGCCAGGACTGGGTGGTGAAACCGTCACGTATCGTCCATTCCAAAAGATTTACATCGACTTTTTGGGAAAGTATCTTCGATCGAGAACATTTTTATCGTGGTTGATCACTTCTCGAAATTTGTATTTCTGAAGGCGATGAAGGAGGCGACAACGTCAGAAGTGATAAAGTTTTTGGCCAAGGTGATCTTCCACACCTTTGGGGTTCCAGAAACGACCCATTCCGACAACGGGAAACAGTTCGTTGCAAAGCGGTTTCAGGAGATGGTCGAGCAGTACCGGATAAGACATGTAAGGACGGCAGTCTACTTCCCTCAATCAAACGCGGCGGAACGAGTCAACCAATCGGTGCCAAACGCAATCCGAGCGTACCTGGAAGGTGACCACAGGGATTGGGACGTATTTCTTCCAGAGATAGAGGCGGCGTTGAAGAGCTCGGTCCACTAAGCGACGGGAGTGACGCCGTATTTTGCCTTGTTTGGGCAAAACATGTTTTTCAGTGGGGTCGATTACCAGTTGGCGAAAAGGTTACGGGCACTGGAGGACAATGAGCTCGAGGGATTGGAGTCAGGAGAAAGGATGACACTGCTGAGAGACTCAATACGGAGGAACCTGCATGAGGCGCATGAAACCAGCGCAAGGTACTTCGACCGTCGGACACGAGAAGTCACGTTTCGCCCCGGGCAGGAAGCGTTCAGGAGGAATCATGTGCTGAGCGACTTCGGAAGGTGCTTCAACACAAAGTTTGCGAGGAAGTTTTTGAAATGCCGGATAAGGAGGCCAATAGGCAACCATATGTATGAGGTGGAAGACATGAATGGGAAACTGGCAGGGGTGTTCCACGTAAAAGATCTGAAGCAGTAGAACAAGCTTGGAAGGAGATACGACCAACGATGAGGACCTGGAAGAAAAAGAAGGGTATAAATCGGATTTCTGTGAACGAACGGAATCACTTGCTCTGGAGGGTGACGCTGGAACAGCGAAATATATTAAAAGTTAAATAAACAAAAAAAAAAGAGTGAGTGGAAAAGAATACCATATTAAGGATCCAGTGAACAAGGAGAAACCTGGGAAGTGAGATCGGCGAAACCAGCAAGTGAGTGGTTAGGGACAGGTTAGGGACGAGTAGGGACGGAGGATATAAATTAATTTGTTCTGTAGGAGTCGACCAGACCCGGGGACAAGGAGGAAACGCCAGGCCGAGATCCGGGCCTGGCGCAGTTTTTTTGCGGAGCCGAATTTCCGTTTGGCTGCCCAATATTTCGGGCGCAGATTGTTCGACGGCCACATATTTGTTTGCTGGCAATATTTTCCGTCGCCGACAAATTTACCCGGCTGACACTGGCGAAGTTAAATGTTGATTTGAGGCCGAAACTCTGAGCCCATTCAGTGTCCCCAATTTTTTTGCCGCCACTGTGTCTTAGCCCGGACATTGCCACTCAATAGCCATTCAATTGCCGCTCAACATTAGTCGCCTTCCGAGAGGCGGCAACGGGAGCCACCGAAGTCTTCAGCTATTTTTTTTTTAACCTTGTATTTTTTTTTAATTTATTCGTCGTTTGATAGTTTTATTTATTTTATGTATTTATTTATATTTATTTATTTATATTTGTTTATTTATATTTATTTATTTATTACGGCAAATACTTATTTATTTCAATTTTTATATATATTTATCTCCATATTTATTTCAACTATTTATTTATTTATATTATCTCATTATATACGTCCTTTTATTGTTTGCGGTGGAAACCTAATTTTTTTTGTGTGGGAATTATTTTTGTGTTAATTGGTTTATTTGTTTGTTATACAAATTTCTGAAAGAAGTTAGGTGTCTCGACATGAATATTCTAAATGAAATTCGAAAGATAACTATTGTCTATTTTTAAATTAAATATATGCATTTGATCGAAAAGGAAATTATGAATATGGAGTAAATATGCACTAGAATTTCGTCTGCAGGACGAAACCGTCAGCGAGTTGTGAGAAATAGGACGAAACCGTCAGCAGGACGAAACCGTCAGCGATATAGGAGAAAAAGGACGAAACCGTCTGCAGGACGAAACCGTCAGCGAGTTGTGAGAAATAGGACGAAACCGTCAGCAGGACGAAACCGTCAGCGATATATGAGAAAAAGGACGAAACCGTCAGCAGGACGAAACCGTCAGCGATATATGAGAAAAAGGACGAAACCGTCTGCAGGACGAAACCGTCAGCGAGTTGTGAGAAATAGGACGAAACCGTCAGCACAAGACTTAATATGGCAAATATATATAGACTTAGTGTGGAGGAATAGGACGAAGCCGTCAGCCAATACCTAGGTTAGTTAAGTCTTACTCCTTTGTTACCGCTGTTCCAGTTCCTTGGTTGCTGCTTGCTGCTTGCTGCTGCGCGCTAGGTGACTTCCACCTTGGTCGACTCCGACCACCGAATGATAGCTCTGAGGCCAGCGGCCGGCTTTATATAGCGCTTGGCCGGTTTTAGTGTGCCCGCTCGGGCTGTGGGTTTGCCCGAATTAGTGTGGCCGGATGTTCGGTATTTGCCCGAATCAGTGTGGCCGGAGTTCGGGTTTTGGGCGCGCGCGGGTTTTGTTCGAATTTGAACTTCTTTAAAACTGGTTATTATTTATTTAGCTTATTATGATGTAGTATTTAGTTATTTGTGCGCGCCCCGCGTCACAATTTTAAAGAAAAATTTTTTTTTTTTTTTCGACAAAATTTTTTAGTAATTTTCAATCATTTATGCACTTTTCGTTCAAAATAATCATTCAAATTTACATTATTTAATATTGTTGAAGAATAATTAATCATTATACATTCATTTCAAATCATTAAGTGTCCTTACAAAGTCAGGAATTGGAAAACAAGCCGCCAATACAGGAAAAAATGTATGCCCGCCATACAATTTCGTACTGCGCAGCGACTGCGCTTGTACCAGAATTTGTATGAAGCCGCGCGTTTTTTACGCTGAGTTGAAAGTATCTTTTGCGTGGGAAATCCGGGGTGGGACGTCGGGGGACCCGATCTTTTTTGAATATGATAAAGAATATATTCAAGAATAACACCTCATATGCCAAACACAAAATACACCAAAATAACATTTTTGACATTCCATCAAAGTTGAAAAATAGGTGAAAATTAGTACTTCGGTAAAACAAGTATGCCTGCACGTGTAAAATATATTATAATTTCATTCTACCTTGGTTTTACCGGGATTTGATGACCCTTTCGATAGAGACCATAACCATGCCGGTCGGTTACATATTTTACCTAAAAATCGACCTCAAAGTCAGAATTTTTCTAAAAAACGACAAAACTTTTTTTGCAACCCAAAAGAGGTTCAACTTTGAACACGTGTAACTTCTAAAATAATAAACCGATTTGAATAATTTTTTGGATTCAACCCTTTTGATCTATTACCTGTCGAATGCAATAATTACGATCCGTTGTCATCAAAAAGTTGATTATTGTATAGTATCTCTATCTTTTGCGCCATTGTGCGACGGCAACCAGGTCCACCACGTGACTGGAGGAGTGCCTCAGGGCTCTGTTCTTGGGCCAATCCTGTGGAACGTCATGTATGACGGGATCCTGAGGCTGCCACTACCTGATGGCTGCGCCGCAGTAGGGTTCGCCGATGATATAGCGCTAGTCACGGTGGAGAAGCATCTGGCCGATGTCACTGCTAAATGCAGCCTCGCAATTGACAGGATGATGTCCTGGCTGGCAAACAATGGGCTCTCGCTCGCCGAGCACAAAACGGAAACGGTGCTCATCAGCAGCAGGAAGGTTGTGGAGAAGGTAAACTTCCGGGTCGGCTCCACCACCATCGAGTCGAGTCCATCAATAAAGTATCTGGGAGTCATGATCGACCACAGATTGAACTTTAAGACCCACCTTGAGTACGCGGCGGCCAAGGCATCCAAGGCCACCGCAGCCATCTCGAGGATGATGGCCAACACGCGTGATCCCAAGCAGTTTAGCAGGAGACTGCTAGCAACAGTGGTGACTTCGACAATCCTGTATGCCGCGCCGATATGGGCTGAAGCCATGAGGACCACCAGTTACAGCCGGCAGTGCAAATCTGTGTACAGACGCTGCGTACTGCGCATTTCCAGCTGCTTCTGCACGGTGTCCGAGGAAGCTGCATTGGTGTTATCGGGAGCAATCCCTATTGATCTTCTGGCAGACGAGCGCAGAACAGGGAATTCTGGCAGCAGAACCCGGCGGAGCAGCACCATTGCTCGGTGGCAAGAGCGTTGGAACAATGCGAGCACAGGGCGGTGGACGCACAAGCTCATCCCCGATCTGGTCCCCTGGGTGCAGAGAAGCCATGGGCAGCTGGACTACCACACATCGCAGATCATCTCAGGACACGGATGCTTCAAGGCTTACCTAAACAGGTTCAAGCACGAGGACAACCCATACTGCGAATATTGCGTCAGCGAAGTCATCGATTACGCGGAGCATGCCTTCTTCGTGTGCCCCCTCTTTTCGGCAGAACGAGCTGCTTTGGAAGCAGCCTTAAACCGTCGCCCTACACCCGACAACCTAATCAGCTGTATGCTGGAAGGCCCTTCCAAGTGGGAGGCCGTCGCCGGAATGGCAGCAACCGTGACGAGAGAACTGAGGCGCCGGGAGCAGACCCGACGCACTGAAGGCGACAGATGAGCGGCAACTTGACCGCCAGCCGCTCCGTGAAGTAGAGCTTTGCGGCAGTCCCACGGAAGCGGACTCTTCACCTATACCTCCTATCCTACTATCTAATGTTAATGTTATATATTTCATACTCTGTTTTAAATAAAAAAAAAAAAAAAAAACATACTTAATTAACCCTTGATTTACAGCCATGTAGCAGTTCATTGGGCCCAACGAGCTTCTCGGCGACAACAATTTGGTAATAAATAAATAAATACATTTAGGTAAAATATAAATGGTACGGTAAAGGCTAGAATTTCTAGAGTAAAGTCGGAATTGTTTAGGAAGGATTTTATGATCAATATTTAAAAAGGTTCGATTGAACGAAATAAAATAAAACCTAAAACTATGACATTATAAATGAAAACCAACAATGTAAATAATAATAGACAAAGACAATTAATAGTCTAAAAAATTAGGCCTAGGAAACGAAATAAGATTAATATGAATATTTGCTCGTGTGAGCTATAGTAATAATAAATCTATAAAAATGATTTTGTAAATAAATAATAGTTTGTCCTATTACATAATGCCAATGAAATATCAAGATTAATTGATTTAATTTAGGGGGAATGTACACCAGGTTCCACACATTTCCAAAGGTCGGGAGGGTATAGAGGAACGAGTGATCACTAACATCTCGATCACTCACAACACAACGCGGTCACCTAATTCTCTGCTATTGTTTACTCAGTTTGGGGAATTCGATAAATTCACATTTTCTTTTGGTTTCTTTCTTATTTGGATTAGAGTAGTTTCAGTCAATACCGGCGAGCTGAGCGCAGAGCGCGGCATAGTGCACGAAACCCCGATTCCCTCTCCAGCCGAGGCTGCAACCGAAAACAAGCAACAGCCCTACTATATACAATATATACAATATATACAATATATGTAGACAAGCAATTCATTACAAATTTAAGCGCAGCATTGAAGATTAAAACCAGGAACAAATGGCCCGATCCGGAAGCAGCCTGCACACGGATGATCCCATCCGGCCATGGAGCTTTTCGGTTTTTCATCGCATGAATCCTCCATTTCTCTTCAGAAAAGAGAAATGGGGGGTGCAGGCAAGGACATTTGATGAGGAGCTTCCAAAATTTTCTTGACCTTGTCAACTCTCCCTTCCGAGGAAGTTCCAAATGGTGTGAACCTCTCTTGAAGCTTGTCGGCAAACACTTCAGCTCGATCCAACGGCGTGCGAGCCCAAGTGAAATCGTCTTTTTGGATCGGGAACTTCGGGGCTACCTGCCTCTTGGACCTGCTCGTGAGTCTCCAAAGGGCAAAATTGGTGTCGTGGTTGGGTGTGGCTTCCTCCAGCTCCTTATCCAGAATGCTCTGGCGGTGCCGAACCAGAAGCTTCCTTATGCGGTTAGCCAGTCTGCTATGGATTCTGTGCACATCCCTGTTTAGAGTCCTGGTGTATTCCTTTTTGAGCCTGTGCTTCAGTTGGATTAGCTGCAGGATGTCTCGGGTGATGACATCCTTCCGGGCGGGAGAGATAGCGTTGCTGCTTGGGGAGGCCTCAGAAGCAGCGTCGAGGATTTTGTTATTTATGAGACGTGCAGCATCCTCCACATCTTCAGCAGAGCGTAGCTCCATATGTAGCTGTAAGGAATTTTCAAGACTTCTTCTGAAAGCGCATATGTTCGAACCAGGAGGGAGTAAGGCCTTTCTCACAGGCGTACAGAAGCCCACTGTCCGGAGCTGAGCAATCAGCGGGAGGTGATCAGAGCTCAGCTCAGTCCGTAGATTCTGTAAAAAGGCACTTTAGAGTTACAGATCCAAGACCTTATGCTGAGATCCAAATCTCAGAGAGAACGATACGAGGGCTTTTGGACTCAGGAGCGTCCGTGAGTTTGTTGGGAAAAGGCTGCAGAGAACTCCTACAATCCCTGGATATCACCTGGAAGCCCTACTACACCAAGGTTAAGACAGCAAACGGAGCAGAACAATTGATCTTGGGCAAAGTCACCATACCGATGACATACAAACAAGACACGGCGATGGTGAATTTGATTTTATGCCCATCGCTGGAACAGGAATTGTATTTGGGAGTAGATTTTTGGAAGAGTTTCCAGATAGGCCCGGAAATTTTCAGTCAAGAAGCGATTCAGGAGGAGATAGCGCCGAAAAAAGAGACACAAGAGGAACCCGAGCCGCACGACCTGACTGAGGAGCAGAGGGAGAAACTTAGAGGAGTTTGCGAGTCCTTCCTGACGTTTGAAGCGAACGGTCTGGGAAGAACGAGCCAGATGAAGCACTCTGGTAGAAGGAGCAGTACCAGTAAAGGATCGGCACTATCCGGTGTCACCAGCAGTTCAGTCCCTGATCTATGAGGAAATCGACGAGATGCTCCGGTTGGGCGTGATAGAGGAGAGCGATAGCGCCTGGAGTAATACGATGACACTCGTAAGAAAGCCCGGGAAAATAGATTGTGTCTGGATGCCAGGAAGCTAAATAAAATTACCATCAAAGGTATCCTGAGCCGGATTAATACGACGAAGTATATATCAAGCGTGGACCTTAAGCATGCTTTCTGGCAGATCGAGCTAGAAGAGAAGACCCGGAGGTATACGGCCTTTACGGTGCCTTGACGTCCCCTATACCATTTCGTGACGATACCATTTGGCCTAACAAATGCGGCACAACGCCTGTGTCGGCTCATGGACAAAGTAATTCCACAAAGGTTGAGGGAGAAGGTGTTTATGTATCTGGATGGCCTGTTGATCGTGTCTCCGACCTTCGAAGAGCATTTGGAGACGCTCCGAGAGTTATCGGAACTTCTGAGGGAAGCGGGCTTAACCATTGGGTTGAATAAGTCGCATTTCTGCTTCAAGGAGCTCCGATACTTAGGCTTTATCATAGGCGGTGGAGTCTTAAAGACAGATCCAAGGAAAGTGGAGGCAATCCAGAAGCTCGGCACACCCAGGAGTATGCACGAAGTGAGAAGCTTCTTGGGAACGGCGGGATGGTATAGAAGGTTTATAAAAGGTTTCGCAGACCTTGCAGCGCCACTAACAGACACACTAAAAAAGGGGCAAAAATTCAAACTGACTGCAGAGGCTGAGCAAGCGATTAGTTCCTTGAAAAAGGCACTTATGACAGCCCCGGTACTGACCCACCCGGATTTTTCAAAGAAATTCTTCGTCCAGTGCGATGCGTCGGATTCCGGAGTGGGAGCGGTGTTGTTTCAGGAGGAAGAAGACGGCGGAGAGCGACCGATAGCCTTCATGTCACAAAAACTCAATTCTTGTCAGCGGAACTACAGCGTGACGGAGAAAGAATGTTTTGCGGCTGTGATAGCAATAAAACGATTCCGGCCATACATCGAGCTTATGCCATTCACCGTGATCACGGATCATGCCAGTCTCAAGTGGCTGATGTCCTTGAAGGACTTGAGTGGAAGGCTAGCAAGATGGTCGCTGAAACTGCAAGCATACGACTTCGGTATTCAGCACCGGAAAGGGTCGGAAAACGTTGTGGCGGACACTCTGTCTCGAATGGTGGAATCGGTCCAGGAAGTGGAGGATGACTGGATGCTGGGATCCCAGACGCTGGAGTTTGAGTCGGAGGAGTATCGTGAACTACGAGACGTGATCGAAGCAGAGAAAGACCGGCGGCCAGATCTGAAAGTGGTAGATGGGTTTGTTTTTAAACGGGTCAGGGCAAACAGCAAGGCAGAGCTCGAGGAAAACAGTTGGAAGTTGTGGATTCCAGCGTCGTTGAGCTATGCATTGATCGAGCAAGCTCACTCATCACCAACGAAGGAACATGGAGGAATAGCGAAAACCCTGCATCGCTTACGGCAATGCTTCCATTGGCCAGGCATGGTGGCCCAGGTACGAAGCTACGTCAGGGACTGCAAGGTCTGCAAGGAGACAAAGCCGTTGTATGGAGGCCCGAAGCCAGGACTGGGTGGTGAAACCGTCACGTATCGTCCATTCCAAAAGATTTACATCGACTTTTTGGGAAAGTATCTTCGATCGAGAACATTTTTATCGTGGTTGATCACTTCTCGAAATTTGTATTTCTGAAGGCGATGAAGGAGGCGACAACGTCAGAAGTGATAAAGTTTTTGGCCAAGGTGATCTTCCACACCTTTGGGGTTCCAGAAACGACCCATTCCGACAACGGGAAACAGTTCGTTGCAAAGCGGTTTCAGGAGATGGTTGAGCAGTACCGGATAAGACATGTAAGGACGGCAGTCTACTTCCCTCAATCAAACGCGGCGGAACGAGTCAACCAATCGGTGCCAAACGCAATCCGAGCGTACCTGGAAGGTGACCACAGGGATTGGGACGTATTTCTTCCAGAGATAGAGGCGGCGTTGAAGAGCTCGGTCCACTAAGCGACGGGAGTGACGCCGTATTTTGCCTTGTTTGGGCAAAACATGTTTTTCAGTGGGGTCGATTACCAGTTGGCGAAAAGGTTACGGGCACTGGAGGACAATGAGCTCGAGGGATTGGAGTCAGGAGAAAGGATGACACTGCTGAGAGACTCAATACGGAGGAACCTGCATGAGGCGCATGAAACCAGCGCAAGGTACTTCGACCGTCGGACACGAGAAGTCACGTTTCGCCCCGGGCAGGAAGCGTTCAGGAGGAATCATGTGCTGAGCGACTTCGGAAGGTGCTTCAACACAAAGTTTGCGAGGAAGTTTTTGAAATGCCGGATAAGGAGGCCAATAGGCAACCATATGTATGAGGTGGAAGACATGAATGGGAAACTGGCAGGGGTGTTCCACGTAAAAGATCTGAAGCAGTAGAACAAGCTTGGAAGGAGATACGACCAACGATGAGGACCTGGAAGAAAAAGAAGGGTATAAATCGGATTTCTGTGAACGAACGGAATCACTTGCTCTGGAGGGTGACGCTGGAACAGCGAAATATATTAAAAGTTAAATAAACAAAAAAAAAAAAGAGTGAGTGGAAAAGAATACCATATTAAGGATCCAGTGAACAAGGAGAAACCTGGGAAGTGAGATCGGCGAAACCAGCAAGTGAGTGGTTAGGGACAGGTTAGGGACGAGTAGGGACGGAGGATATAAATTAATTTGTTCTGTAGGAGTCGACCAGACCCGGGGACAAGGAGGAAACGCCAGGCCGAGATCCGGGCCTGGCGCAGTTTTTTTGCGGAGCCGAATTTCCGTTTGGCTGCCCAATATTTCGGGCGCAGATTGTTCGACGGCCACATATTTGTTTGCTGGCAATATTTTCCGTCGCCGACAAATTTACCCGGCTGACACTGGCGAAGTTAAATGTTGATTTGAGGCCGAAACTCTGAGCCCATTCAGTGTCCCCAATTTTTTTTGCCGCCACTGTGTCTTAGCCCGGACATTGCCACTCAATAGCCATTCAATTGCCGCTCAACATTAGTCGCCTTCCGAGAGGCGGCAACGGGAGCCACCGAAGTCTTCAGCTATTTTTTTTTTAACCTTGTATTTTTTTTTAATTTATTCGTCGTTTGATAGTTTTATTTATTTTATGTATTTATTTATATTTATTTATTTATATTTGTTTATTTATATTTATTTATTTATTACGGCAAATACTTATTTATTTCAATTTTTATATATATTTATCTCCATATTTATTTCAACTATTTATTTATTTATATTATCTCATTATATACGTCCTTTTATTGTTTGCGGTGGAAACCTAATTTTTTTTGTGTGGGAATTATTTTTGTGTTAATTGGTTTATTTGTTTGTTATACAAATTTCTGAAAGAAGTTAGGTGTCTCGACATGAATATTCTAAATGAAATTCGAAAGATAACTATTGTCTATTTTTAAATTAAATATATGCATTTGATCGAAAAGGAAATTATGAATATGGAGTAAATATGCACTAGAATGTCTGCACGCGGCTGCTACGGCAGGGAGGGAAGCAGAGGGTCTCGAAGCCATCCAAGAGACCCAATTGTATGGCGGTTATAAACACGTAGATGTCGTTCAGTTTGTGTCGTTGAGTTTCGAAGTTTGTGCAGTGTTAGTGTTGTAGAACGTCCAGTCCTCGTAAGAGAGCTGGAAATTCGAATTTGTCTGTTACGCGTGTCAGTGGGCCGGGTTGAGAACCCGCGACTCGAGGTGAGCTAGCCGAGACATGGCCCAAGCCGGTGGCTGCACGCGCAGGACCTTGTTAGGTCATAACACCACGTCTGAGCCACGCAGTATATATATTTATACCGAAATATTTATATTTAAATTTGTTCGTCCCCGACCAAAATTTTCCTGTCAATTTTGGCTATTTTCCTGCCAATCCGCATAGGGCAATATCCGCCCGCAGCAGCAGTCGGTCGTCAAAAGTTGTTTTTTTTTTACCGAATTTCGTTCTGTGCCTCCTCGAGCCCCGCGCCACTTTTGCCAGTTACTCCGTTTGTGTTTGGATGCAAATTATTCCGTGGCAAGTGATTTCTGGGTTGTTGGGTTTTCTTCCCCTGTACTAAAAATATCGCAATATTTCAAACAGCGGCAGCGGCCGTAGGCAACTTTAATTTTTTCGTATTTTGTCATTTTTTTGGCGACGCCCGCTGATCAGCTGAGGCGACAAAAAGCCGCGTCTGGTCCCATCCATCCGCCTAGACAGGTCCCAATCCGCATCTCCGCGGTCGTCCCAATTAAAGCCAAAGGCTGCCCCTGCCATTCCAAAGGCAAAGAGCGACGAGTCAGTCGATATTATCCACGAGCCCTCACCAAGACTTACTCGATCGGTCGCAAAAATGGCGCAAAGTGCGGTAGACGTTGCCTTAAGGAAGTTTGCTGCCACCGAGTTAGCAAATTCCAAGCTGACTTACACACTCCGGGCGCCCCAGAAACTGACAGATTTTCTCCGCATATGTGCCGAGTCCATCTGGACGAAATCCGGGCCTTATGGGAAAGTGTGAAGAAGGGCTATGAGAGCTGATCCGATCTTCTTTCCGGGTCCGCCGAGGACCCAGTCACCTCAACAGTGCTGGAATCCAAATACAGCTACTGTTACTCCGTATATTCGAGGTGCGTAGCCAAGCTTCAGGAAATAATAGAAAGTGCCGCCGTCCAGTCCGCTCAGGCTTCCGCTTCCAGCCAACTGCCCACTTCTACTAGTTGCCGGTTACCGCCAGTGGACACTGAAGTTTTCTCTGGTGATTATCTTCGGTGGCCCACCTTCAGAGAGCTACAGAGCTAAAAGAGCTACAAGGCACCGTTCAGAGTTGCCTCACTGCCTTACGCATGTCCTCCATTAATGTCGAGGCTTGGGATTGTCTCCTGGTATATATGGTTTCGTTAAAGCTTCCCAAGATCACGTTTTCCATGTGGGAGCAATCAGTCCACAACAAGGCCGAAATTCCAACCTGGGGTGAGTTGGACGCATTCCTGACAGAGCGCTATCGGACTCTGGAGGCAATCGACGACATCAGACCTAGCGTTTCGGGGCAAATTCCGCCAAGACCGTCAACTGCGAGCGCCCCACTGCGCAGACTCAACTCGTATGAGGCCAGGGTGGCTCCAGCACCCAGGGGATGTAATCTCTGTTCCAGGGAGAACCATCCTATTCGCATATGTGCACGGTTCCTCGAAATGGACGTAAATGGTCGCTCCGACTACATCAAGAGAAGGCAACTTTGCCTTAACTGTTTTGCCCGAGGGCACCAGCAACGGGACTGCACCAGTGCCCACAGCTGTTTCACATGCCACAGCCGGCATCATACCCTCCTGCACCGCGGTAATCCTTTTTCAACCGCTCCAAGTCCGTCGACGACAGCCAGGTCTCGGCCCACGTCTACTCCTAGAGGCACGGGTGCCTCAGACGATTCCGCAGATGTGCAAGTGTGCTTCGATCCTCCTCGGCAACTCCAAAACGAACATTTGCGGTTCGCTTCTCGGCCAGGAGACCATTTTCGGGTGGGTGTTGACAGGCCCAATCCACTCGACAGGCCCCCGCCGTGTGTCTGCCTTCTCCACGCGAGTTACATGTCGCCTCGAAGACTCCCTGGATCAGCTCCTCACTAAATTCTGGGAGGTGGAGGAAGTGCCCACTCAGATCGTCCCCGAGGCTGATTCTTTTTGCGAACAAAATTTCGTAAAAACCACCAAAAGAGACTATCCTGGCAAATATGTTGTGACGCTCCCCTTGCGCGACCCCGAGCACAAGGGTTCCGAGCTAGCAGCTTCAAGAGCCTTCGCTCTAGCTCAGTTCCTCCGCAACGAGCAGCGCCTGAAAAGAGATCCTCTCCTCAAACCCGGTATGACGCTGTGATCCAAGAGTACCTCGACTTGGGACATATGACCGAGGTTCCTACGGCGAGCAGTTCCGCCCGAAAGCCCGAAAGCACAACTACTAAAGTGCGGGTAGTCTTATGTGCCTCTAGCCCTTCCGCAAACGGGACCAGTCTAAATGACATTTTATTCGCGAGCCCGGTCTTACAGTTCGACCTGACAATTCAGATCCTGAAATGGCGATACTTCAGGTTCGTTTTCAATGCCGACATCGAGAAGATATATCGGCAAATTTGGGTAGACCCCCGGCACACTCCGCTCCAGCTCATTCTGTTTCGCAACCCCGATGGGGAAATCCGAGACTACGAATTAAAAACGGTCACCATCGGGATCAATTGTGCCCCATTCCTGGCAATACGCGTCCTGCAAGGACGATAAGTTGAGGTATCCGCAGGCTAGTCAAATCATCCGACATTTCATGTACGTCGACGATGTGCTCGCGGGGGCAGACTCAAAGTCGGAGGCGCAGGCAGCTATTCAAGAAGACTGTTCTTCACCTTTGACTGTAAAATCTTTTCATATTTGTTCCAGTCTGTGATGCGGGGGTTGCGCTTCGGTGCCGTCTCGCAGGTTGGCATCGAAATCTCAAAGAATATGTATCTATGGTCTGAAAAGGATTGTTTTGGCGAGACCCTCAATTTTTCTACCCTGTGGTTACTATGCTCCATTTGGAGCGTTATATCTAGGGCCTCCTCCCATCCTTGAAATTCTTCCGTACTCGGAAAAATAAAGGTGGGTGTTTCCCCTTTGTTACAGATAGGACGTCACGACATATAATTTGTTCAAAAAGAGACTCACTCCTTTCGTTTGTTTCCTTGCTTCCCCACAGTGTGTGCCTGGCATTGGCGTCACACCCGAGGATGAGTGTCGTTTTGGAGTCCTCGGCCCACTGCATCACCCTGACAAACGCTTCAGGGGGTGCCGGTTCATCGTTTCATCGTGGGCAATGTATCCGGATGCTATCAGCATGGCTGTCCCATCCGCTGCTTCAAGTCTGGCCACTGCTAGGTCTGAGTTGCTAAGATTGGGATGTAGAAGAGCGTTAAGGTTGTTTTTAATGATTAAACCCGCCCTCGCCCTACCTGTCGAGTTGTGTATAGTGTTGTATATCCTTTTATAACCACGCCAGAGATTTGGCCGTCCCTGGTCCATGGCTCTTGTAAGACGCCATTGTCGATGTCCTCCTCTCGGAGGAGGACTGCAAGATTTGCCGAAGCGTGCGAGCTACGCTTCAGGTTTATCTGCACGACCTTCGGCATTATTGCGGTGTGGTGTTGGGGGTGTCATCGTCGATCACCAAGTCATCGAGCATCTGCTTGGTGTCATCGACGTCGTCTTCAAGATTATCGTCTGGCTCGGCTAGGAAGACTTTTATCTTAGCCTTCCTTATGCCGTAACGCACTTTGTAGTCTGTAGTCTGTAGCTGCGGCAGGCACTGGTTATTGATAAGGAACAAGAAAGGCTGGCTTGTCCTCATCTCCCGCTCTGCCTTCAGGATGGCCCAGTCTGCCATGTCGACATCTTGGTTTAGAGCCCTCAGAGTCTTGAACACCCTATCATGGTTCGTGAGCCCCTTTGGCAACCAGATACGTGCTCTTTGCCTTCACGGGATATCCGTGGCGGGGACGAGCTTTAGGCTAAGTCCCTTCCAGGCGCCGCTAATCTTAACGACGCACTCCGCCAGGAAGTCCTTCGAAGACTCATCGTCGCACCTGATCATCCGGTGCCCTCGAACCATGTCCGAGGAGTCAAAGGATGGTGTCGGACCAGCTGGCTCAGCTAGTATTTTGTCTGATACCATCTCAGACAGTCTGGTCTCAACCTCATCCCATTTTTCCGACAGCAGGCGCCCATCGTCGTTGAGCTCGTCCACCAGTGCCATGGCCAGGCTATCTCTTGCCACCTCACTGAATTTTTTCGCCGGCTTGACGAAGGACGTCGCTCTAGGGGCTCCCTTGGCGTCCTTTACCCATTTCGGAGCGCTGGTCAGCTTTGCCCTCCTTCTCAGTTTTGGCTATCTTTGCCAACACGAAACGGGCTTTACTGGCCTGCACTTTCTTTTGATATTGGGAAAACGACTTTGGCTTGTCGTTTTCCCCACCTTGGCGTGGCTCGCCTTGGTGGTTTTAGTGGTCGGTTGTGTCGTTTGGGGAGTGCTCGCCTTGGCAGTCCACACCGAACTCGACGGAGTTAATGTCTCGTCGTCTGAGCGCAATAATTCGACTTCGTCGATTTCGGATAGGTTGTTTTGGGGTTTTACCTCCCCCATGAGGTCCGAAGCGGATTTTTTGTTGTGGTTCATGATCATAATCGCCCGCGTTGCTCGGCGAGGCGAGCGCGGCGGGCCCGAGGGGCTGGGGGCACTGAAGAGGGTCTACCGTGGCTTCGCCCCTAAGCCACGGCAAGGCTTGTTCCGACCCAGGGTTGCCCGGCCCTGGGAAGGCTCCGTTCGGACACAGCTGGATTAACCCCTCAGCTGCGAACCGAAAGTCAGAGGGCACGGGTCGCTTTACACGCCTGACTTGAGGGGAGGCCGTTTAAAGACTTTCCCAGGTCTCGGTGGGGATGTGGAGTCATAGGAATTATGGGTAGAGGATTCACGGGAGACTGCCGCTCGTATTAGCCGTACCATGGTACGTTTCCAGGAGGTACTACGCGGAGGACCCTCTCCGAGGAGAGGGTGGTGTCTATCAAATTGATATTCACCTACGAGTCGACTTGATGCACCAGAAGAGCCAAGGAATATACATCAGCAAATACTCCGCTGATCTTACCTGGGTCTGATGCACCCTTACCACCCCTGGAATTTAAAATTGCCTATTTATCAGTCAAGATGTTTCGCCATTACCTAATGGGAGTCAAGTTCAAGTTGCACACCGATTGGGCAGCGTTTTCTCAGACGGTGAAAAAGAAGGATGTACCAAAAGAAGTTCTGAGTCGATTCTGTATCTTGAAAATTTCACATTTAAAGTTGAGCATCGTGCTGGAGATAAAATGAAACACGTCGACAGTCTGAGTCGCTATTCGATGGATGTTTTCGTAGTAGCGTCGGACATCTCAATTCAAATAAAGGCAGCTCAGCAGAAAGATAACTATATCACAACAGTCCTCGAAGTTCTCAAGTTACTTTTCAAAGTAATGGACGGTAATGAGGTCATAGTCGTCCCTAAATCAATGGAGAACGAAATTATAAACGAAGCACATGATATGGACCATTTTGCTCTGCATCAAACTATGTATTCCTTGCAGCAACATTTTTGGATTCCGCATATGGAGAAAAAAGTGGGTCAAATCATCAATAACTGCGTGAAATGTATTCTAATGAACAAAAAGGTTGGAAAGAAAGAAGGTCAGCTGTTTTGTATTGACAAGGGAGATAAGCACACCATTCATGTTGATCATCTCGGACCAATGGATGCAATTTCTAAACAGTATAGGTTTATTTTTTTTTTTTTCTGGTACTGAAGAGCTAGTGAGATGGTTCTGAGGTGGGCTAGCTGA
Organism: Drosophila aff. chauvacae BK-2020; assembly: GCA_018903765.1. NCBI lineage: Eukaryota > Metazoa > Arthropoda > Insecta > Diptera > Drosophilidae > Drosophila > Drosophila aff. chauvacae BK-2020. Next base: position 1,097,996 of record JAEIGO010000862.1, read on the forward strand.
AGCCACCGGACGGGTCGCAGATTGCGGATAGCGCAAGGCCTCCTGTGGAGGTTAGCTGCGAATAGCGACTTGTCGTGAATAAGCAGTCCCGGACAACAGCGGGTACCACACCGTTGTAGTACCGACAAGGCGCTTGTCTGACCGTCTTAAACACATAGTCATACACACTTTCTACATCCTAAACGTGTTCCTACCCATATCCTATCCCCAACATCTCATAAAGGGCAGTGGTGACGTCCTGAGGCAAGGGTGCCACCTCACTCCCCTAAGCCAGGGTGTTATGCGTTCCGTGCCCATTGGCTGGTTTGCAGTCATTGGTAACCGACTGTATTCGGACTGAGCCTCACCGATACCTGGCCGCCTCGGTGAGTACACCTGGCCCCAGCGTTTTAATGGGGGCTATGACACGCTGGTACTACCTTCCCCTACACTCGTGGGACCAACTTATGGCTACAAAAAATTTCAAAAATTTAAACACGCGGGACATAACCGCAATCCAGCTAGCAGAGCGAATAGAGGAGGATGCTCTGGACGATGGTGGCAAGCTGTCGCCGCGCAGGGGCCTGGCCCTCACCCGAAGAGTGCTGCGAAGCTGAAGGGCTCGATCCCGAAGCAGTAGATGACGGGCTCGTCCCCGACCCAGAGCGCCTCGAAAGGTGCAGAGACTTTCACGTCTCAAGTGGCCGGCAGTGAGGCCACCAAACAAACTGACAGCAGGAGGAGGGTTGCAGTGCCCGGAACTGCCCCGGCGGCTGTCCCGCAGGCGAAGCCAGCAGGAGAGACGCCGCAACACGCTCTTCCACAAGGTCGAGGCAGCAGATAAAAAAGCAGCCTTTTCCGACGGCAGGTCAGCCCGGGGGAGCCGGAGATCCTCTGAGGCAAGGCCTCAGCGGAGCCGGACACAAGTGGTACCTCCGGTACCTCGAGCGGGGCCTGAAGCCGGAGGAGGCTCGCAGGAGAGCGCTGGAGCACCGTGCGCCGAAGGGCCAAGCTGTTTCGGGGGTAAATTCATCTGTAGTAGAGAGAGTCGGCGGTCAGGCCGTCGCGGGGAGGAAAAGGCAGTTGCACCTTACGTCGGCGCCTGATCTCCCCAAGAATGAGTCCAAGATGACGAAACGCAAGAACACCGCAGCGCTGGAGGGCTCAAGGACCTCGGAAGTCGCGAAGCGTCCGAAGGCGGCCTCGTACGCCAGTGTTGCCAAGGGCACAAACTTGGCTATACTTGCGCGGGATTACCCGAAGAGGCTCCTGACAAAGGAAGAGCTGACGGCGGTGGAGCAGGCCCTCGTCGAGGAGATGAGGTAGGGCTGGACCGCAGCCCTCAACTTCAATGGCATCCAGTTCCGGGATGGTCTGGTCCTACTGGACTGCATGGACAGCGATGCCAGGAAGTGGTTGTAGCTGACGGTCCCCAGCATCAGCACCAAGGTGGGTGTGCAGCTCCGCACCTGCCTGCAAGAGGACCTACCGGTGACCAACGTAGTCACCTTATACCTGCCACGCACCGCAGGGGAGACGTTGGAGAGGTCTCTTGGACTGCTCAATGAGCAGAACAAAGGCCTGCTCATCGGGACCTGGCGTGTCATCCGGCACCTAGAGTCGAAGGGCGGTAAGGTGCTGTTGCTCGGCCTGGATGAGGAGGCACTTACACTCCTGAAAAAGCGAGACATGCTGGTGAGCTATCGGTTCGGCCAGCTGAAATGCCGCCTGCATAAAAAGCAGGAGTCTGCGGCGGCGGAGGTGTGTACCGAGGCAAACGCCGACGATGTGCCTGGCACTTCAACGGCTGCAGCCAAGGAGGCTCCCTCCGTCCCATCGGACGAGGCGGCTGAGGCCATGGAACTCGCTGCAGTGGAGGCCGAGTTGGACTCGGTCTCTCTAGAGGGGCTGGATCTGGCGCGTCTGCATATGAGCGGCGCAGAGGAGCCAACCAGCGAAAAGGAGCCATCCGATGATGAGCGGACACCCACCGAGTTGCAATCAGAGGCCTATCTGACGCTCTCGGAGGGTGAAGAAGAGCTCTAAGGATGGGGGTCACCAGCGTGGCACAGATCAACCTGCATCACGCCAGGGCAGCCTCGGCTGTCATCGGCAGGTTGGTCTCCAGGTCTGACCTGGGGCTGGTGCTCATCCAGGAGCCTTGGGTCGTCAGAGGCAGGATCTGCGGCCTAAGTAAAGTGAGTATGCAAACTATTGCAGACGGAAGGGAGGCATCACCGAGAGCTTGTATCTTGGTGCGAAAGGATATTAACTTTCTTTGTCTCTCTCAATTTCTCAACAGAGATCTAGTAGCGGTGATGATCACTAGCGAGCACGTTAGTATTGTGGTGGCGTCAGCATACTTCCCGGGAGACGTGACGGATGCCCCCCCACCAGAGGTCCAGGATCTGGTGCAGCATTTCAGCAGCAAATAGCTACCCCTACTGCTAGGGTGTGATGCCAATGCGCACAATGTTGCATGGGGCAGCACGGACAACAATGGTAGAGGTGAGTGCTTACTAGATTATCTGTTATCTAGGGATCTTACTGTGTTCAATGTGGGGCTGAACCCACTTTCATTACTAAAACCAGGGCTGAAGTACTGGATATCACTTTCGGGAATGAGGGGGGCTCACGGTTGATTCGCAACTGGAAGGTCTCCTCAGAACCGTCAATGTCGGATCACAGGATCATCCTGTTCGACATTCATAGTAACCTTAGATTCAGCAGGGTTATCAGGAATCCACGACGGACTGACTGGCCAGCCTATCAGTCCTGTTTGGGATTAAATCTGAGCAGACTAAATCAAAGCAGGAGAGTATCGTCTCCAGAAGATCTTGAGCAACTCTCAAGAGAAGTAGGAGACACAATCTTGGATGCATATCATGCAAGCTGTCCCGAAAAATCCATAGAGTCCAGTAGGGACAATCCCTGGTGGAATAGGAAACTAGGACTACTTCGTACAGAAGTCAGGAAGCTGTTCAACACAGCTAAAAAGAACAGCGCCACTTGGGAACTTTACACCAAAAAGCTGACAGAATATAACAAAGAAATCCGGTTTAGTAAGCGTGCTCACTTTCGGAAATTCTGTTCTACCATAGAGCAAGCCGCACCTGCGGCTAGAGTGTTTAAGGCAATCTCAAAAGGCAAAGTACTTTTTGAACTTTGTCTGAAGAGGACTGATGGGTCTATCACCGAGGACGAGGAGGAGAAAGCAGAACTTCTCCTGCAAACTCACTTCCCCATGTGTAGAACCATCTCCGATATAGACAACAGTTACGAAAGGGTCCCCAACGGGAGACCCAACTGGACCCTGGCTGCAGCGATCGTAACTGAACAAAAGATTAGGTGGGCGTTGAGTACACTCAGCCCCTACAAGGCTCCGGGGGTGGATGGAATCATACCCATCCATCTTCAGAAGGGTGTCGAACAGCTAATGCTGTTCCTCATAAGTATTTTCCGGGGGAGCCTAGCAATGGGTTACATTCCTAGGGCATGGAGAACGGCTAGGGTGATCTTTATCCCGAAGGTTGGGAAGAAAGACCCCTTTCATCCCAAATCCTTCAGGCCGATCAGCCTAACCTCCTTCCTTCTGAAAACCCTTGAGAAGATTGTGGACAACCACATTAGAAACTCGCACTTGGTGCGAAGGCCTCTGCATGCGAATCAGCATGCCTATAGAGAAGGTAAGTCTACTGAATCGCCTCTCTTGAGCCTGGTGGACAGTATGCAGCGCTCTGTAAAAGCCAAAGGGGTAGCACTTTGTACCTTTATGGACATAGAGGGTGCTTTTGATAACACAGCTCATGACGTTGTGGTAAGAGCACTTTGTAGAAGGGGAGTTGAAACGGGTCTCACGACCTGGCTGGGCAAACTCCTTGATAGCAGAATAGCAGAAGTCACTGTCAACAGTGTGACTGTTACAGCTCAAATCACCAGAGGCTATCCTATCACCACTACTCTGGAGCCTCGTGGTGGACGAGCTGCTAGTTAAACTTACAGCAAATGGGTTTGAATGTCAAGGCTATGCCGATGAAATCACTCTAGTATGTAAAGGAAATTTTGAGAGCACATTGTGCGACAGGATCACACTGGGCCTAAGACTTAGCTTAGACTGGTGCAGAGACGTGGGGCTGAATATCAATCCAGCGAAAACCACAGTGGTCGTCAGTTCACAGTGCGCGCAGATCTACCATGAGGATAACAGGGGCAGGACCAGCTGACTCGGCCGCGACTGCAACTGACCTGTTACTGGAATATCCGCAGGATGTTCAATTAGCCAAGTTTAGCTTTGATAAGCTCTTTAAAACTGAGCTTAGCAACAATTCGGAGTGGACCAGCATGTCTACCACCTATGATGTGAAACCACATGCTATTAGGTGGTACACTGACGGCTCACTAACAGAGGATGGTGCGGGTGCGGGTGTCTGTGGACCCCGACTCAAATATCACGAACCTCTACGGAAATTCGCCAGTATCTTTCAAGCGGAGGTACACGCGATTGAGAGATGTGCCTCGTTCAATATTGAGCGGGGTTACAATCGGAGAGACATAGCCATTTTCTTAGATAGTCAGGCAGCAATCAGAGCACTCAGTGCCCATAAGATCGTTTCCAGACTAGTATGGCAATGTATAGAAACACTCAATGCGTTGGGTGTGAACAATAAAGTAACCTTCTACTGGGTACCAGGGCATGCGGGGATCCCCGGCAATGAAGTGGCCGACAGGGGGCGAGCACCCCCTTCTATGGTCCAGAGCCCTTCTGTGGACTAGGGCCAGGAGTCATCAGCCATAGCAGTCGTGCGGATCTCATGACTGCCTGCGATGACTTCTGGCAGTAGTCGAAAGGGGTAAGGCAGAGTAAACGTCTGCTAGGTAGTTACAACAGTAAGAGGACCAAGGAGTGTTTGGAGCTGAGCAAAGGATCTCTCCGAATAGTCACGGGTTTCCTGACCGGGCACTGCAGACTGCGCAAGCATCTGCACAATCTCAAAATAGGGGAGGACAGCCTTTGCAGACTTTGTCTGGAAGGAGAAGAGACTCCGGAACACCTACTTGAGGAGTGCCCGGCTATCAGTCGGTTGAGGTTAGCCCACTTTGGGGGCCTTACACTCACCACAAAGGAAATGAGGGATCTTCGACCAGGCGACATCATCGCATTCTTGCGATCGATTGAACTGTTCGAGGAGCTATAGCTCATACACTAGGACGAGGGCACAATAGACCCTAGTGGTCGCAGTGCACTAACCTCTAGCAAAATTATTATTATTATTATAGGTTTATTTTTGCAGCCGTGGATGCATTCACCAAGTTTGTGTGGTTATTCCCAACAAAAAGCACTGGAAGCGACGAAGTCGTACAGAAGTTGCAGGAGTGGTCAGCTGTCTGTGGCCACCCAGTTCGTCTCATAAGCGATAGAGGAGTCGCGTTTACGTCAAATCAGTTCCAAGAGCATATAACGAAAAATGGAATTGAACATGTGTGGACTACAACAGGAGTTTCAAGAGGAAACGGACAAATTGAACGTGTAAACAGATGCATCATCTCAATGATAGCTAAATTGTCCGCAGAAGATCCGTCCAAGTGGTATAAGTTTGTAGCGCAAGTGTAAGGAGCTATAAACTTGCATGTCCATTGCTCGACAAAGTTACTATTTGGAGTACAAGTGTACAACAAAGTAAGCGAGAATGTGTTGTCGTTGCTGGAGGAAGAAATTGCCAATGATTTCGGTCTCAAGAAGCCCAAAAAGCGTACAAGAGGAACTACGACAAGAACTAAGTCATGGAAGGCCCTACAAAGAAGGTGACCTGGTTGCTATTAAGCGAACTCAATTTGTGGCTGGGAAAAAATTGGCCAGTTCGTTTATACACAGTAACCAAGGTGAAACGAAATGGGTGTTACGATGTAAAGAAGACAGGATTTGGTGAAGCACTAGCTCTTACTTCGATCAACGTTGATAACATGAAGCTTTGGAAATATGTGGTGGAAAACGATGCTGCGTCGTCTGGGTCAGACTCAGGATATCAGGCCGAATGTAAAGTAGTGTTGGGCATATCGATAGTTGTCAACGTCCCAGCTAAGTGATAGGTATACGATATTTTAAGGAAGTAACTTGTATTGTATTTGCACTTGTATTAATTATATTTGGTGTAAATATTCTACATATAATTTTGCGAATGTACATATATGTATATCAGTTGACAGTGGAGTGGGCTGTATTGTACATAGAAAGGTGTATAAGTGGATATAAATGCAAGCGGACAAGAGTGAACGAAAAGAAATTCGAAATTGGAAGTTTCACTGTGGCTTATGGCATATATTTAAACACACACTTTTTTGATTTTGGAACTTGCAGAAATTAATTGCACAATTGGATTATAATAGTCGGACTTGTAATCGGAAGCTGCCGTAGTGTTGGATCAATCGGACTCGCATTTAGACAAAATCATGGAAATGACCGGCAGCAATAATAAAAGGTTTACTTATCTTGTGCGGTGTTAAAGCCACCGGAGCTGCTGGGATGGAATTATCCCGCTCTGATGGACCATAGGTTCGGAGGGGTATAGCTTTAACCTGGAACACTCGATAAGTAAAAACACGAAAGAACTTGCGGGATGTTACGCGACGTGCGTCTCAATTAGTGGGATAGGAAATTAGTACTAGTAAAAGAAGACTTAAAGATAGCTTGGGGAGAGCGGATTAGAAGCTCAATGCACTAAAGGGCAGTGGAAGAGGGAGAGAGAGAGCGAGAGTACGGGATCACACTGCCTCCGGAAAATAAGGGCCCGTTTGGCGTGAACAGTATTAATAAATATCCCCGGCAATGAAAAAGCGGACCAACTGGCCAGAAAAGGGTCAGAAGAAATCATAGTTCGCAGTAACAACAGATATTCAAGTATCTCTGCACACGGTTTAGGCCGAAATTCACGACCACGTACCAGCCAGCAAGGAATGGTCGATGAAGGCGGAACACAGGGGATCAAAACTGTGCTGGCCTGAATATAATAGAAGACGGACTTCAGAGCTGATCTCCAAGAGTAAAACGGACATCAGGAGGGTAACGGCAGCCATCAGCGGCCATCGGCCAACAGGCACGCATGCCTGTAAGATGGGCCTACCCTACACCCACACTGCAGAAGGTGCAAAAAACCAAACGAGCAGGAGACACCGGAGCATTTACTGCGTCGCTGCCCGGCTTTCAACCAGTTTAGAGCGCGTCACTGCGGAGCCTAAAAACTCGGATCACTAGGAAGAGTGAGGAGGCAGTTAGTGAGTGCCATCCTAGCTTACCTGACTGACACGGGCTAGTACTGAAGGGCGACGCAGACTACAACCAAACGAGGGGGAGGTTCAAAACGGAGCTTAGCTCTAATTATAGGTTACATAGAGCAACCTCACCACCTATACCTACCTACTATTGATAAATATCTCAGCGTTAGTAAACGTGTTCAGCTTTCGCTGTCTTTGACGGAGGTTCCAAGACAAAATCGTAGAACTAAATTGAAGAAAAAGTTAACATCGCGTTTAAAAGACTGCGTGTATTTTACATCAAATGTGTACATCAAATGTGTATACTAATTGTGCTGCATTCAAAATATCGAAAATTTGATACCCAACCTTATGTCTCACAATTCGAAATGAATAACGTAAAAGTGAAATAAATATATGACTCGGCAAAGCTGACATTATCGACAATATTTTCTTAAAACACGGTATCCAGAAGTAGTGGAGAAAGGTAACTACTAGGCCACCTTTTATATGCCGCTAATTGATATGGTCATTAATTAGATAAATTGGGATTATCTGATAACTGTCACCCTCTTGAAAGAGTAAGGTATTACAAATTAATTAGGGTCACTGATTGATTGGTTTGAGGATACATGAGAAACGTGTGTGGAAGCGGTACCGAGTGCGAATGCGACGGAGGGATATCGTAACGCATTTGATCCGCGAATTCCCACGATCGTATCACACCCCAAAGAGGGATGAAGGGTACCAAGGGAGGATACGCAAGTCCATTCACGTGCGGGCAGGTCAACAAAGGATATGCACACCTGCGACCATACAATGCAATGAAGAGGAAGGGATGAAAAGGTTACTGTAAGCCGAGATTTTTACCGGTGATAAAAGGGTCACTTGTGTGTGCACGAAAGGACGTGCTCACCTGCGTTTCCAGAATTCAAAATGGGAGGGGATGACTCTTATAAACTTTTTACATTTGAAAGAATGCATACTATATGATCAGCAGTTAAGGGATGAGATCTTAAACCCAAACAACCCCCTTCCGAAGGTGACCAATACTCACAACCCCTCATAAAAAAACTCATTGGAAAACTCATTTTGAACCTAGCAACAAGATGAGAAATGTTCTCCATATATATTAGAAACCAGTGGAAAATCACTCATCCTGTTGATACTTTCAAACAATTGTTGTATTTTTAATACAAGTTGAATGATTTCCATATTGAATATAATATTCCTTCCGTTGACGGCAAACATTTTATAGTATTATTATTGTCCTACAACTTCTTAGACGATACGTTGAACCAAAGAGTATAAAGTTATATAGAGAGGGCGTCTTCAGTGCTTTGATAGCGCTACGCTTGTAGGCAAAGGGAAACGGGGAATGAGGGAGACGGAATTACTTTTTCTATATTTAGATTTCGCTTATAGGGTACACAATACATAAGTGCAAGTCCGTTTTGATTGTATGTGTGCACGAACTCGACAGCACATTTTGGACGAAATTTCATATTTGAATCAAAATCAAATCGAGGGCCGAAATACTTCGAAACTCGTATAGGTTTTGCTGAACGTGACATAATACAGTCTGTGGTCGTGATGGATAAATCGTTGGACATCGTCATTGTGTACAAGGGATCGATCCCTCTCAATAACTTCTTTTTTTATTTGTTTTAAATCATTATTTTAGTTAAATGGTCTTAAAACTTAAAAACCGTAATGAATAAAAATAGAACGAGTGACTGGTTTATAAGCCAAACTTTAAACCCCATTAATATCTTATTTATAAAATAAATAAAAAAGTTTTTTTATAAGTTTTTTTAATTTAAAACATAATCTAACACTGTAATAAAAAAATAAACCGAGAAGTTTATCATACAGCTAATTTGTAATATTTAAAAAAAAACACAAAAACACCATTGAAAATTAAAAAAATATATATATAACTCTTAAAAAAATAATTAACAATTAAAAGAAGTTATCCCTTCATTAACATTTTTATGTTTTTGTTGCTTATGATGTGAACATATTTTTCTTAATTTAATTTTTTAGAAGTACATAAAAAAAAAAGGTTAAAAAATTAAGTATTAGAAAAAAAAATCTATTCCTTACTGGGATTCGAACCCATGAATCTTGTATTGGTAGTCCGAAACCTTAAACACTAGACCAAACGACAAGCTGGCGACTGGGCGGCCAGATAGTATAGTAGAATCGAGCACTGCGGGTTCCACGAGTAAAATGCGGGTTCTACCGCTGGAACCCGCCATAGAACACATTTTTATACCCTGGCAGGGTATTATAATTTTAGTCAGAAGTTTGCAACGCAGTGAAGGAGACATTTCCGACCCTATAAAGTATATATATTCTTGATCAGCATCAACAGCCGAGTCGATCTAGCCATGTCCGTCTGTCCGTCTGTCTGTCTGTCTGTCCGTCTGTCCGTCTGTCCGTCCGTTTCTACGCAAACTAGTCCCTCAGTTTTGAAGCTATCTGAATGAAACTTTGCAGATAGTATGTTCTCATTACTATACATGTCGGAACGGGCCAGATCGGACGACTATATCATATAGCTGCCATAGGAACGATCGGAAATGTTTAAGAACAAAAATTTTTACTATGTAAATTTTCAAAATATTTTTTTCATATAATTTGATACACTGCCATTTTGTATTATTCCAGAATTTCGGTTTTAATTTTATTTAAATCGCACCACTATATCATATAGCTGCCATAGGAATATACTATATACATATATCGATTCATTTAATTTTTTCGCAACATATTTCGTTAGCAACATTTTTCACTAGCAACATTTTTTGCTAGCAACATTCCGAGAAAGCAGAAAATCAGAACATTTTTCTTCTTCTTCTTCTACTTACTGCAAGGGTATTTAAACTTCGGCAATGCTGAAGTTAGCTTCCTTTCTTGTTTTGTATGAGATGTCCCCTCCGTATATACATACTCTTTGGTTGAACTAAGCCAATCAATGTTGTGTATTCGACTAGACGATCATTAATGAGAAGGCAATTTATCTTTGTATTCATCTCACTTGCCCTAGTTAGTTAAGTCAAAATTTTAACATCAATTGGTCCCGACTTGACAGACTCATTTTAATAGGAGAGATCACCAATAGGAACCTTGGTCTTAAATTCCGTTGGTGATAGAAGTAATAGCTTTCTTAAAATCTTGCATACATGTCATTCAAGACGGTTTTTCGATTTTCATCATATTTAATATTAAAATCCTCAAATATTTATTTTATTTATTTATTTATTAGAAAATATAGCAAATTACTGCTATTTTATACCTCAGCCGAAGTAAAGAGTGTTTTTAAAAGATGTGCTCCGACTCACATCATGTGGGCAGAGGCAAGGACAGGTGTCTTAATACAGTTTGAGTATTTAAACATAAAGACAATTCAACATGTAATAAAAAGTATAGCTCATTATAAAAGGAACATAAAACACGAAAAGGGTCATGCAACTCCCAGTTTGTCTTACAAAAATCAAAAGCAATCGGACGAATGTGACGAGAAGTCTAACAGGGACTGAGAAATTCAATTGGCTTAGAAGATAGGATGACCAACATGACCATTAATTAATTTAAATAGAAAAATCCGTGGCAGGTCCGACGATCCTTAAGAGTGGGAAGACTAAGAAGACGCAGCCTGTCGATGTAAGACGGAAGGCGGCGATGTGTGTCCCAGTGCAATCCCTGAAGAGCGTGCAAAAGGAATTGTTTCTGAACCTATTCAATAAGGTCTTGATACTTCGCATATTGAGGTGACCATACACACGAACAATATTCGAGAATAGGACGAACAAGAGAGACATAAAGAAGTTTTGTGGTGTAAGGATCGTCAAACTCCTTAGACTAACGCTTGACAAAGGCAAAAACACCTTTAGCTTTCCCAACAATTATGCCAATGTGGTCGGAAAAGTTAAAATTGTGGGTAAAAAGAACTCCAAGATCGGTAACAGAATGTATACGCTCAAGATCACTCATCTCTAATGAATAACTTGCAGAGAAACAGCTTTTACGAAAAAATGACATAAATTTACATTTAGAGTTGTTAAGAAACAGCAAATTGTTAATGCACCAGGACTGCACGTTGCTTAGGTCAGATTGTAAAAGCATATAAAAGTCAGGGTTTGTCAGTGGCAAGCATAGTTTGACGTCATCAGCGTACATCATAACTTGGGAATGAAGAACGACATTGGGCAAGTCATTAATAAAAATGCCAAACAGAAGTGGCCCAAGGTGACTCCCTTGCGGAACATCCGAAGTTACGCGGACGCAATCTGAAAAAGAACCCTTGAAGCCTACTCTTTTGTTCGGTTGGATAGGTAGGTGGCGATCCAATTAGTCAACAAGACAGGAAAACCCAAGAGTATAAGTTTTTTCTGCAGCAGCTTGTGATTCACGCAATTAAAGGCTTTACTGAAAGTCCGTAAAGACAACGTCAGTTTGGGTGTTATTTTGAAACGCGTTTCTTATGACAGTACTAAACTCCAGAAGGTTTGTGAAAGTTGACATGTGTTTCATAAAGCCATGCTAGTAGGGGGACATTATAGAGCGACATTGGTGCTGAAGTTGAGCAGTAACTAGTGATTCGAAAAGCTTAGGAATCGCACTAAGTTTTGCAATCCCTCTATAGTTTTCAATATTGGATTTGCTACCCTCTTTGTAAAGGGGAATTATAAAAGATTCGTTCCAACTTTCGGGAAAAAATGAAAGCTGAAGGGATATCTTAAATAGTTTAGACAAAGGACTACATAATGCACTGGCACAATATCTCAAGACACAGCTAGGAACAAGATCAGGACCAGAAGAAAAAAAATACTGTCTGAGTGCGGAAGAGAATATGGATATTGTGAGGTTGAGTTAAAACTGATAGATGTATAAAAAGTCCAGAAGAATTTTGCGAATAAGTTCGTGATATCGTGCTCGTTCGAGGCGGACTCATTATGGAGGTGAAGACAGGACGGATAAATGTGTGACTTTCGTTTCGAGTTAACAAAGGCGTAAAACTGCTTGAGATTAGCCTGAAACTCAGCTCTACAGCGACTTAGGTGGTTCTTGTAACATTCGGAGTTGTGAGTCAGAAAGTCAGAGCGGGCTATTAAATATCTAGCTTGATCTACTTGCAGCCCGGTTCTTCTGAATTTTTTAAAATGTCTGGACTTCACGTTTTTTAAATAGATAGTCGACGAGAAAACCAGGGAGGCCTTTGTGAAACGTCAGGGGAGGGAAACGATGGAACAAACATATGTCATAAAACCGTTCAACCATGTGCAAGGGATCGTCAGTGGAGTCAAGAAAAGTCCAATCGATTGAAGATAAATAAGAGATCATGTCAGTGAAATTAGCTTTGCGGAAGCAGCGAAAAGTTGCTGGCTCAGCTAAAGGACACGGCAGCAGTGGAGTCGAGGCTTCTAGAATTATCTCCAAAGTGGGATAATAAGCATCTTCAGGGCTGGAGAGAGGGTCGATTCTAGAGACGAAACTCCGACGAAAAAATTAAGTCTAAGACTTTGTCTCCACAGTTTTTAATAAAATTTAATTGTCCCAATGAAAGGTCGATAAGGCCATGAATAAAATCGTGACACTAGTCGCTAAATGTAAGGAGGCACTAAATAGACTCGCGGAACACAACAGGGTGCAGATAACCTGGGTACCCGGGCACAATGACATCCCCGGCAACGAAAGAGCGGACGAACTGGCCAGAAAAGGGTCAGAAGAAATCGCAGTAACAAAAGATATTTAAGTATCTCTAAACACGGTTCAGGCCGAGATTCACGACCACTTCAAAGTACTAGCCAGCAAGGAATGGTCGATGAAGGCGGAACACAGGAGATCGAAACTGTGCTGGTCTGAATATAATAGAAGACGGACTGCAGAGCTGATCTCCAAGAGTAAAACGGACATCAGAAGGGTAATGGCAGCCATCACGGGCCACTGGCCAATAGGCACGCATGCCTGTAAGATGGGCCTACCCTATAACCCACACTGCAGAAGCTGGAAGGAACCACACGAACAGGAGACACCGGAGCATTTATTTTGTCACTGCCCGGCATTCAACCGGATAAGATCGCTTCACTTCGGAGCATTCGAACTCGCGTCACTAGGGGAAGTGGGAAGGCAGACAGTGAATGCCATCCTGGCTTACCTGAATGAGACGGGCTGGTACTGAAGGGAGGCGCGGACTTCAACAAAATCGAGGGTGTGGATCAAAACGGAGCACAGCTCTAATTGAAGGTTACTCAGCCGAGAGTAGCCTCACCACTTACACCTACCTTTACTTCCAGAATATAACTGTAGAGCTTTGAATCTGCTTCTGAAGCTTTCTTACTCCAATATACAACTGGATGAAGTTCGCCTCCGAATCTCTGCATTAATGTGCCACCAAACCCATTCATAGAAGCATCAGTATGTAGTTCGGTTGGTGCTTCCCTATTATACAACTGCAGGACAGGTTCGTTCGACAATATAACCTTGTAGCTTGTTCATAGCGCTCATTTCCGAAAAAATCCTGCCAATCCTAAGAACGATTGGACATCTTAAATGTTCTGTGCACTCCTCGTTTGTTTGCCTTATCGTCGATATCGTCGACGTAGATATGCATGACATCTTCTTGTATCAAGTTTTAAAAAATGGCATTGACGAAACTGTTAAATACGGCAAACGGTGCTTTACAGAACTCAAATAGACCCTCTTTGGTGATAAGAGCAGTGTAGCGACGACTAGACACTTTCATCGGTACATGTAAAAAGTTGTTCTCGAGATCCATGACAGTGAATACTTTCGCAGATTGATGCGTTTCTGGCATTTCATCAATTAAGGGTACAGTGTATCTGTCTCTGAGTACCATTCTGTTCAGCTGACGGAAATCAATACAAATTTTGTTTGTTCCGTCTTTATTCTTCAATAAGACCACTCCACTTGCAACATTTGACGTTGACTTCCGTACTATTTCATTCATACGCCAATCGTCCACTTGCTCTCTTACGGCGGTCCACAGTTGAATATCGACTTGGTTGGTGCCGGAAGGGTTTTATTTGCTTATCCGGAACGATCTTCATTTGTAGAGGACTTTCGATTGGAGATTCAGCTGGCTTGTAATTATCGACCAAAGTCGAGACATTCATCGCGATCTTAAAGTTCCTTTAATTGGGGATTACATTATTATTATTATTATTACAAAGGCCTTGTTGCACTGCGACCAGATGTTAGGTCTTTTGTGCCGGCCTGTAGGATTAGGGTAAAGCCCCTATACCTAGGCTTCTAATAAAAGAAAGCACTTTGGTAAGGTCTATTTGTTCCCAAATCCTGTAGGGGGGAATAAGTTCACCTCCTAGATGTTGAAGTCGACGTCTGATTAGCGAGGGGCACTCACATAGGATGTGTTCCGATGTTTCTTGCTCCATCTCGCAGAATCTGCATGTGTCGATTTCTGAAAGTTTTAATTTCTTAAGGTGATACCTAAGGTTGCAGTGACCCGTTAGGTAACCTGTTAGAGTTCGAATTTCGCTCTTTGGTAGGTTGATGATGCGTTTTGATCGCGTCATCTGGGGGACGAGAAATTGTTTGGATTGTCTCAGCCCTGCACTGTCGGTCCAGTGACGGTTTATCTCCGATTCCTCCCATTTCCTGAGCAGTTCTCTTTTGTGTCCTCTCGATAGTCCACAGAACGGCTCAGGGCCGATAAAAGGTGTCATCGCCCCGCGTTTGGCTAGGGTGTCTGCCACCTCGTTTCCCGTATGGCCTTCATGCCCTGGTACCCAGCCCACCGTTAGGGTGTTTTTGGAGGCAAGGGCATTCAGCTGTTGGAAACAGGTTTCTACAAGTCCGAACGAGATCGTGAAGGAACTCAGCGCTATAAGCGCTGCCTGACTGTCTGAGAAGATGTAAATCCGTGCGCCTTGCATTTTCCTGCGAAGGCATTCTCGTGCACAGATTTCTATGGCGTGTATCTCTGCTTGGAAAATGATGGGCGATTTTCCCATGGCTATGGATTTATTGAACCTTGGTCCGAAAATACCAGCCCCGGTATCACCGTTTTCCAGTTTCGACCCATCAGTGTACCATGTTTGTGATCCACTGGGTAGAGATATTGATTTTGTTTTCCATTCATTCCTAGTGTATAGGACTACAGAGAAGTTTCTGTGGAGAACAAGTCTTGGTTTCTGATCGTCAGTTACGCGCAGAATGGGATCATTTATTAGAGGTTCAAGGACCCTACGATGCCCGGTAAGATCACCACTTTTGATATTGGTGATGTTTTGAAGGCGAAGTGCCCCCAGGCAGGCCTCCTTTTTCAATGTAATTGGTCCGGATGGCTCCAGTGATGCCAATGCAGACCAGTCGTTGTAATTTGGTAAGTGCAGCCGCGGCTGTCCTCTGGGTAGATTTCGTCCACCAAGCAAGAGATGCATAGGTTAAGATCGGTTTTACCACAGTGTTAAAAGACCAGTAGATCATTTTGGGACTTAGGCCCCATGTTCTGCCGTAGAGCCTGTTACACGCAAAGTGTGCTCGAATGGCTTTGTTTATGGTCTTTTCCAGGTGTGCATTCCAGTTGAGCTTGGAGTCAAGTGTGACTCCTAAGTAGTTGGCCTCAACCGAAAAGTTAATGATAGACCCATTTAGGGATGGTCTTGTTATTGAAAGAGACCTTTTCCTGGTAAATGGGACTAAAACTGCTTTTGACGGGTTTATGGACAGTCCTTTGTCCTGACACCATCTGTTGGCTATATCAAGGGCTTGCTGCATGCGGTCTGAGATGGTTTGCTCATGCCAGCCCACTATATAGATGACTAGATCATCAGCGCAGCCTTGAGTGGGGAACCTCAAATTGTTGAGCTCATAAAGTAGCTCGTCGATGACCAGAGTCCACAAGAGAGGAGAGAGTACTCCCCCTTGAGGGCACCCCCTTGTGGTTGTGATTGAGGTCATGGTTCCTCCAAGGTCTACAGTTATGATTCTGGATTTAAGCATTTCCAGAATCCACCTAGTAATGGGTGTGGAGACATTTTTACGTACAAGAGAGGCACGTATAGCCTCATATGAGGTGTTGTAAAAAGCTCCTGAGATGTCTAAGAAGCCACCTAGTGCTATCTGTTGAGCGCCAATGGCCTTTTCAATGGTTGTTGTAAGGCAATGTATGGCGGTCTCAGTTGATTTACCAGCTTGATACGCATATTGGTACTTGTTTAGGGGATGTTGCTTGAGATTTACCTCCCTGATGTGCTGGTCGATTATCTTTTCCATAGTTTTGAGGAAGAAGGAGCTAAGGCTAATCGGTCTATATGATTTAGGCAATTGGGAGTCTTTCTTCCCTGCCTTTGGGATAAACACAACTTTTACTTTAGCCCAGTTGCTTGGTATGTGTCCAAGCATGAGACTGGCTCGAAATAGACGGACCAGGGGGAGTGCGATTAGATGCAGTCCCCGCTGCAACAAGCATGGATAGATCCCATCTGGTCCGGGTGATTTGTATGGGCTGAAATTTTGTAGTGCCCATTTTACGCTATTTTGATGAAACAGTCTATAGGGCATGTTTCCAATGTGTTCTGAGCGATAGGGGGGTTCCCCTCTCTCAGCCCCATTAGAGTCTGCCACCATAGTCACGTGCAGGTGCGGGCATTCTCCAGTCTCAGAGAGGTAGGTTGTTGCCTCACGCTCTGAGATGGGTTGCTCCACAGCCACACACCCAGGGAAGTGAGTAGCCAGGAGTAGACAGCTCGTCTCCTCTGGGTTGTTTGTGTGTGTTCCATCCGGCTTTTTCAGCGTGCAGGTGCCGTTTGAGTGGTCTTTGGAGAGGGCTTTTTGTAGCCTAACAGCTTCCGGGAGAGATGAGATCTGCCCGCAGTGTTGACGCCACGTAGCCCGTTTTGACCTTCTCAGCTCTTTGTTGTAGAGCGTTAAAGCAGTAGTGTAGGAGTCCCATGAGGCCCTCCCACTCCTCGCTTTATTGAAGAGCCTGCGCGCAGCCTTTTTGAGATCGCCAATGCTTTTGTTCCACCAGGGAACAGTCCTTTCGGTCTTGTGTACCTTTTGGTCGCAGCTGGCGTGATATGCTAGTTCAACATTTCTGTGAAGCACAGTAGCTTCACGTTGAGCAGTCTCTGGTTTGCTCAAGTTCAAAGCAGAAGAGATCCCAGTTGGTTTTCCTGGGATTTCTGGTGACTAGGTCACATTGCAAGGCACATCCTATGTCAAATCTAATGTGTTGGTGATCTGACATAGTGATCTCATTTGCAACGTGCCAGTTTGAGACAACGGACAACATATTAGTACTACAGAGAGTCAGGTCAAGGACTTCCTCTCTAATGGCATTAATAAATGTGGGTTCGCTACCCTGGTTTAGTAATCCTATGTTATTTCTAATAATGTATTCAAGAAGGTACTCACCCCTCTTGTTGATGTCACTGCTCCCCCATACCGTATGGTGTGCATTGGCATCACAGGCGATAATCCATCTGAGCCGGTTTCTCTGGCAGTGCTCAATCAGGGCACAAGTAGCCGCCGTAGGCACCTCCTCCGAGTCGCCGGGTAGATAGGCAGAGGCCAACACTGTCTCCTGCTCGCCGTGGGAGGTGGGTATTTTGACCCAAACCGCCACCAGGTCCTCAGTTATGAACTGTGAGAGGGGAACAAATGTTAGGTTTTTGTTTATTAACAGCGCCGATCTAGGGCGAGGTTGGTTATTTGCATACAGCAACTTACCGGATGGGGTGCTAAGCCCCAGGACACGTCCTGCATTTATCCAGGGCTCCTGGATGAATGCAATGTCCATGGTAGCGAACCTCTCGCAAAGTACGTCTGATGCGGCCTTTGCGTGGTGGAGGTTCGCTTGGAGACATCGGAGGTGTCTCCTGGTGTTGGGGGGAAGGGGGAGAGGCGGGGAGGACATTAGTCCGCCCTCTTGCGGCCCCTGGCCGCTATCTTCCGGCCGCGGTTGGTGCCTAGAAGTGCCTCCTCCTCCTGGGTGCGCCTCGCACTCTTGGGAACGCGCCCGGTGCCTCGTGTGGTGCGCCCGGTTCCGCGCGTGATACGCCCATGGAGTGGGGGGCGCAGGAACTTCCGCAGTGCTGCGGGCTCCTGGGCCATCGCGGTGCCCTGTGGTGTCGCAGCAGCCATAGCAGGGGCACTGGCAGTAGAGCAGGTGGGCTTCTCCGCTGCGGGAACGGGAGCCACTGCCTGTCTTTTTGCCTGCGTGTCGGCCTTAGGCTTAAGGGTAGCCTTGCCGAACGCAAAGTTCAGGCTATGCCCTAGCTCTTTCAGCCGGTTGGCCGAGGCTGGGTCCAGCGCGATCGTTATGACCGCCGTGTTCTGCCTAGATTCTCGGTGGAAGACGCGCCAGTCTCCCACGCTTAGGCCACTGTTTTGGCATTAGGGAGCGGAAAGTAGCCGATGTAGACAGCGGCACGTGGAGCCTCTGTCTCGGGGACTACTTTTATGTGGGCGTCCTTCCACAACCGGAGCTTGGGCACCTCGGTGCTCAGCCACTCGGCTGTCTTTGCGTCACCACATGTTATGGCCATCCAGCCTGGTCGGAAGGTGCAGCCCGAAAACAGCGGCTTCGTGGAGCCGTGTTTCAGGGCCATCACCCTCGACAGAATGGCGGATTGCACCGTCTTCAGCTGCTCCGTCGTGAGCAGATTTTTAGGGTAGTCCTCAGGGAGTATTGCCATCTTCACAGAGCTGGCTACGTCCCTGTAAGAGGCCATGACACCGACTTGGGTCGACTGCTCCAGTGCTGCCTGCCTAGCCGCAGCAGCGGATGTGGAGGCTACTGGAGCCTCCGTGGCAAGCTGCACTGTTGCAGGACCCTTCGTCAAGGCACTAGGTGCCGCGGTTTTCGTCATGGGCCTCTTATTCGACACTCCTTCTGGGGTCGTGTTGGCCGATCTACCTCTTTTATTGGTCCCGCCACTCTTGCTAGGCACTGCCCTAGGAGGGTCCAAAGGCTTCTGGGCGAGCCTTTTGGCCTCCTCTAAGGGTATGCCGTTCGCAAGGTGTCTGCGCAACCTTTTCCGTGCGGCGCCCGATAGAGCGATCCGCTTTATTTTATCAACCTTGGGAGAGGCGAGAAGGGCTCCTTCCTCTTCCTTGGTGATGGTGTCGGTGCCAGAGCCTTGTGAACAGACGTACATTACTTATTCGGGCTCCCGAGTGGGTTCGATGTTACTCGACTTGGGGCTGCTTGAGCACCTTGTTTCAATGTTACTATTATTGGTCTCTGTATGTTGGTCCCACGAGTAGTGAGGAAGGAAGTATCCCCGGGACAGAGCCTCATACCCCAGATCGGGCGCTTATACAACCAGAGGTGCCAGGTATCCGGAAGCCACCTTTAAAAGACACACTAACGTAGTGCCATTCATCACATGGGCACGGTACGGTAACACCGATGATTACGGGTTTTTTCGAGTTGTCCTCTCTAGATCCGCCATATTTAGTCTAGAGCAGGGGCACCTCGAGCAGGATGTGGTTCTTCACCACGTATGGTCGGTCTTTAGTAGTCGGCATGTGACTGCCAACCACCACCAGGACTAGGATCGACGCGGCGACAGGCGCACGCGCTTCACTGACACAGCCTTAGCCCCCTGGGGATTACATAAACGAGGCGGCAAGAAGGCACTGGGAAAGGCTTCTGACTCACCCGAATCCTCTTGCAAGGGACACTACTATACCACTTCCAAGAAGAAGACTCAAGAGGACCACTCTAGCTCAGCTGGCTCGTCGGAGGATACCAATTTCTGTACCTGTACTCTTTTCACTCTAACACCTTTCATCCCATAACCTCACCTTTATTTCATTCTCTGGGCAGCTGTTAGCCTGAAAATACTTAAAACTTATTCATGTTTAACACCAGCACCACTGCAGACAAATTGTTTTTTAATAATAGTTGTAGTGAATTAGCGTTAACAGCCGCTTTAATAAACCTACAATATTAAAAAAAAAAAAAAAAAAAAAAGGGACCAAAGTCTGAATTATCGGCTTGAACTGGTTGGAAACGCATGTTAATTACGATTTAAACAATATTGTATATACTTAGCTCATTATGTCCAGCGCGATGACACCTTGGTGAAAGTGAACCCCTCCTCGTCCAAAGGTGCAAAGTCAAAACCAAGCAGGGCGTAATCTTCAATATTTTTATCCGGCACAACAACGAATTTTTGTTGAACTTCAGCTCCATCGACGCACACGTCTCCCGAAAACGTACCGAGCGGCGGGGTGGTAAGGGTGCATCAGACCAAGGCAAGATCAGCATAGTATTTGCTGATGTATATTCCTTGGGCCACTGGTGCATCAAGTCGACTCGTAGGTGGATATCAATCCGATAGACACCACCCTCTCCTCGGAGAGGGTCCTCCGCGTGGTACCTCCTGGAAACGTACCTCGGTACGCCTAATACGAGAGGCAATTTCCCTTGTATCCCAACCCTTTAATACCTATGACTCCTCCTCCCCACCCAGACCTAGGAAAGTCTTAAAACGTCCTCCCCTCAAGTCAGGGGTGTCAAGCGACCCGTGCCCCCTGACTTTTGGTTCGCAGCTGAGGGGTTAATCCAGCTGTGTCTGAACGGAGCCTTCTCAGGGCCGGGCAACCCTGGGTCGTAAGATGCCTTGCCGCGGCTTTGGGGCGAAGCCGCGGTCGACCCTCTTCAATGCCCCAAACGCCCTCTGGCCCGCCGCGCTTGCCAGGTCGAGCAACGCGGGCGATTATGTAATGATATGGATTTAAAATACCGTGCTTCGGAACTCCCGGGAGAGGATAAACCCCAAACTTTGTCGGAAGAGGACGAGAAGGAGCTGCTGAGGCCCAGATTGGTCTCGGCAACTCACCATATATCGGGAACCGATGACGACGAGCTGCCGATGTCCAGCAAGGACATTCCGGCTCCATCGCGATTCGAGGGGAGAGCAAGTAGCACTCCCCAACCCAAACACAAAGATGGGGCTCTGCTGGGCACCACCGTAGACAACAAATTAAAACAGCTCACACATCAGCAGCGAAGAGCGAGGGTCAATAGAGTCCGCTTCATCCTCGGCAAGATTGCCAAGAATGAGGCTGAGGGCAAAACAGACCCCCGAGACGCTGAGAACAAGGCCCAATTCCTTGCGGAGATCACGGAGTATGAGGCGTTTCAAAAGGCGAACCCGGCGGAGCTCCAGCCCTCTCAGGCGAAACGCAATCGCTCGCAAGAAGTGAGCGAGAGCGCACCTAAGAGAGCGAAGGACCCACAGGGCAAGCCAAGGGCGACAAACTTCGTCAACAAGGCGAAGAAATTTAGCGAGGTGGCCAGAGACGGTCTGGCTATGGCTCTGGTGGATGAACTTCACGATGACGATCGTCTGCTGTCGGAGAAGTGGGAGGTGATCGAGGCCAAGTTGGCCGACATGGTAACCGACAGGTTGGTTGCCGTGCCGGCCGGCCCCATCCCCTCCTTCGACTCCTCAGACGTGGTCAGGGGGCACCGGGTCATCAGGTGTGACGATGGGTTTTCGAGTACCTTCCTGGCGGAGTGTGTGGCTAAGATTAGCGACACCTGGGCTGGCCTTAAGATTAGGCTAGTCCACGCCAGGGAGATTCCGAGGAGGCCCAGAGCCCGCATCTGGTTGCCGAAGGGGCAAACTGACCATGCAAGGGTGATCGCCAGTCTGAAGGCCCAGAATCCGGATGTACATACAGAGGACTGGACCATTCTCAAGGCAGAGAGAGAGATGAAGTCGAGCCAGCCGTTCCTTCTCCTCATCAACCAACGCTGCCTGTCGCAGCTCGAAGTCAACGATAACAAGGTCCGGTACGGCATATGGAAGGCCAAGATCAAGGTCTTCCTTGCTGAGCCAGACGAGCTTCTTGAGGAGGTCGATGACACCAACAAGCTGTTGGATGACATGGTCATCGACGACAAGTCACCCGATACAACCCCAACCAATCCCGATGTCAAACTCGTGCAGATTAACCTGAAGCGCAACACCCATGCTTCAGCAAATCTCACGATCCTTCTCAGTGAGAAGGATATCGACATCGGACTGATACAGGATCCTTGTACCAGGGACGAGCAAGTTGCTGGCCTAAGGATCCCAGGATACACAGTACTGTGCACCAACTCGGTGGGTAGGTCGAGAGCATGCATAGTAATTAAGAATCACTTTAACGCTTTTCTCTGTTCCAATTTCAGCACACCAGATCTAGCAGTAGCTAGATTCGTGGCAGCAGCAGCACTAAATAGGACTATAGGACTATGGAGATGAACTTCGGAAATGCCTACACAACCACATTCCCAAAAAGGGAAGGCTGGAGAAGGGAGAGAGTAACCGGGGCAGAGGAGGTATCCCTCTACACCGATGGCTCCAAAATGAGCTGCGGCGTGGGGGCTGGGATCTTCGCTGAGCAATGGGGGATCGAGGAGTCCTTCACTCTCTCAGACTCAGCGACGGTCTTTCAGGCTGAGGTACTCGCCATAACGGAAGCAGCCAAGCTTTCGATACGGCGAGAACTTATCGACACCAAAGTACGGTTTTACTCTGATAGCCAGGCGGCTATAAAATCCCTAGCGGCCGTGAGAACAAACTCACGAGAGAGAAACGATGTACAAGTCACCTGGGTACCGGGTCATTGCGACATCCCAGGGAACGAGAAAGCGGACGAATTAGCCCGAGCAGGTTTGCAAGGGCAAGATACCAACGTACCGACAAGGATCCATGACCACTTCAAAGAGACAGCCAACAAGGAATGGTCAAGTAAGAGTGAACATAAGAGATCAAAGAAATGTTGGCCGACATACGACAAGAATCGAACTAGAGAGCTGCTATCCAACAGCAAGCGGGATATCAGAAGATTCACAGCAGTCGCAACAGGTCATTGGGCGTTCGGAACGCACGCAATGAAGATGGGGCTGCCATACAACGCTAGCTGTAGAAGCTGCAGAGAAATCACGGAACCAGAGACACCAGAGCACCTGCTCTGCTTTTGTCCGGCCCTAAATCACATCAGACTACGTCACTTCGGTACCTACCAGCTGGAGTCACTAGAAGGCATCGGAGAGCTGAAGGTCTCAGCGATCCTAGGCTTTCTCAGCGACTCAGGATGGTACTAAAGGGCAACTACAACCACAACATGACAACAGAGGGAGTGGACCAAAAAGGAGCCCAGCGCTACTTGGAGGCTCCAGAAGGGGGCCTCACCACTACAAACTACCTACCTACCGAGCGGCAACATTTTTACAGTTTCACGTCGGTCAGTTTCTTAAAAACTGAGTTGCAAAATGTATTTCAAGTCCGTTCACGTTTCTCGCTTTATGTCGTTTTGACGACTGAACCACCTGCACAGATCTGGATACTTGTGGACACTCTCTTGCAATATGCCCTACGCCTTCAGATTTAAAGCATTTTGTATCTGTCTTGCAATCCTTCCTCAGGTGTTCAGCTGACCCGCAATTAAAGCAACGAGCATTTCAGTGGCTGGCACTGGGTGTGTTTTTCTTGCCACCACTGTACGACTTCACTTGATTGGACATGCACTTGCATTGGTACATCTCGAATTTGTCTTTAAGCTCCTGAAATTCTTTGCACCTGTACTGGTTAAATTTGAATTCACTCGGTATATCTAACCCGTCTTCGTCGATCGTTCCCTGTGCTGCTATGTTTTTCATATTCAAAATATTCTCTTGGAAGCTCTCATCTTTCTTCTTCTTTCGCTCTCGCAGCTTGGCATGTAAATCGGCACTTCTCATTGACGCTTAAACTCTTTAGTTAATACATTTTTCAACTGCTCAAACGTATTAACAACTTCCGAATCTAAAAACAACTTTGCCAGCTGTGCTACCTTTCCACGCGCTTGTACGTATTTCTGTTGATCGCTCAAGCCATATGCCTCTGCATTTTGATCAAAATTATTGAACCACTTATCCATAGGAATGTTCTCTCCGTCATAGTCCGGAACCACATACGCAAAATGTTCAGCTGAAATTGTTGTTTTTTTTAGTTCGTTCTCTGTCAGTGGCTTCGTCCGCTTGAATTTTCAGCGTTAGTAGCTGAAAGTCTTGCTCAGTTTGTATTTCCAGGTCACTTCTCCGTAGATTTTCTCCTTTTCCAACTTCTCTTCCGTAGCGCGTGTACGATCGTGTTATAGCATGTGCTCTCTCTTGCTTTCGTTCTTCGTCGCTCACGATCATATACTCGCTCTCTTCTGACGACATTCTGACGCTTTAAAATTCACCACGGATCGCATTAGCTTATGTTTCCAGCTAACTTGACCGGATCGAGCCTCAGATGTAAGGCTTTAGACCGGGACGAGCCCCCAAATGTAAGGCATTATAGCCTGTTATTATAATTAGGTTAGATATAACAAAAGAATCGCGGTATGACAATAAATGGAATGGCGACATCTCGATTCCGCGGTCGACGCTCCGATTTTTTGGCAATTTTTTCAGCCTCTCCGTTGTCTCCGCTATTCTGCATTGGCAAACGGCTAAGGCACAAACATATTCACACATACGCATTATCTCCGAAAACTCCACAGTCCATCTACATAAAAATAATTTTTAAATTATTTTTCAAACCAATTCCAACTAATGAATTCAGTTAGAAATTTAATTACGCTTTCATATCCGCATTAGTGTGACCGTAGCTGTTTTCTGCTTGGTGAATATTATTCATTTAAAGTCGAACCTTCCGCATTTAAGGGGGTCTTCTACCCTCGCGGTTTGAAAAAATCTATTTTTTTTTTTTTTTTGCATATTTCTAATATTTCTATAACTAAAAACATGCCCTGTGAAGGATTTGATCGAAAACATGCTCGCTTACGAGATATCGAGCCTCAAACCCAGCCCCGCCTTGCCTATAGTATTGTAACATTTATCTTTAAACGCGTTTTCCCGAAAGTAGTGTTTTTCAAAAGTTTTGGCACGATTTGACGAAACCATAGAAGATATCCTAGATCTGTAAAGCGTTACTTATTCACAAAACATCTCGCTAGGTCTAGACACAAGCTTTTTTCCGAAAAATTTTTTTCAATTTTTTAGTCATTATACCATGTACCGTAGGTACAAAGGTATATTAATTTCGTGCAAATGTATGTAACAGGCAGAAGGAAGCATTTCCGACCCCATAAAGTATATATATTCTTGATCAGCATCAACAGCCAAATCGATATAGCCATGTCTGTCTGTCCGTCTGTCCGTCTGTCCGTCTGTCCGTCTGTCCGTCTGTCCGTCTGACCGTCTGTCCGTCTGTCCGTCTGTATGAACGCCTAGATCTCAGCAACTATAAGAGCTAGAGCCACCAAATTCGGTATGTAGGTCGGAATGTTTTGCACGCAGATCAAGTTTGTTTCAGATTTAAAAATTTCCCTCCCACTCCCCCGCAAATCAATAAAAACGTTTTTCAGCCACAAATATTACCATAGAGCTTTCTTTTTGTGCATAGGCATGCATATGTAGAACGTGTATCAATACCGAAAATCTGGTAAAGATCGGCTGAAAAACACAAAAGTTATTTACTTATCAGTGTGTTATCTATTTGGCAGCTAGCAACAGGTGCATTCCTTAAAACAACAACAAAACTGATGAGCGCAAGAAACTAACTCCCGTGCGCAAAAAAGAGAGAGGGGTTATCTCTTTCTCTGTCTTGCACACGCAAGTGCATGAGATGGTGGTGGTTTTGCAAAGAGCGAGTTTGTTTACATTTCTCTAATAGGCAAAAGTCGCGATCAGCTGATCAGCTGTGGGGTTCCCTGGTTATCGATTTTATTTATAATCGGGAGCTAATTCGAGCGGCGATATATTTTGGTACATGGTATACAACAGTCGTTCACGAACGACTGTAGCTTTCTTACTTGTTTTTAGATTGAAAAACATGGTCAAAAAATGAAATTTTTTTCAAATCGCTGCCATTTTGTGAAATTTGCAAATATTAAAAAAAGCTTGTGTCTAGAACTAATCGACGTTCTTAAAATTATGTTAAAAAAAACGTATTGTTGTTTGCAACTTCTGAAGCTGAGATTTCTTGCCAGCCGTTTGACTCTTTCGCGCCGGCAGTGGTTATTTCAACGACGCGCTAATGGCAAATGTTATGATAAATTCATATGTTTTTTTTTTTTCAAGTTCAAGCATTAGTTAATCAAATAAAAAAAATTTTGTCGGATATCATGTGTAGTTTTTTTGAAATCCATTTTTGAGAAATAGGCCCCAAATTTGAGCGCGAAGGTAGAAGACCCCCTTAAACAATATATTAGAATTAAAATTGCTAACATATAGTATTTCGATTGGTTCCTAAATTCCAAATCCTGCATCGACACAAATAAATAATTCGAACAAAGAATTTATTTATATACGAACAATCCAGATTTTTGAAAACATATCCAGAATGACTCCATAAATTTTAAATAAATTTGCGATGACCTCTGATCGCCTGAGTCACTTCGAGTCCAGAGTCTGCAATCCAGCAGCACCCAGTCCATCCAAATATACTTGCTAAATTCATCTCGACCAAGTCCGAGCGCTATGGAATAAGGTCGAGAAAGAATAAGAAGCTTGTTCAGAGCTAATTTCAGTTGGCTTAGAGGACGCTGCGGACACCTTACCTACTCTTAAGGCAAAATACGAGTATGCCCATTTAATTTACGAAACGTGTGCCGCCCAGCTCATGAAACAGATCGAGACGATTGCTTCTAAAACAGCTCAAATCCAACCCGCTCCTCCCCAAAATTCGGATTCGTCTGGCTGACATATTCCTCCGTGCGATACGGAAATTCTCTCGGGCGATTATATTCGCTGGCCGACTTTCCGAGACCTTTTCACAGCGGTCTAAATAGACAATCTTGCGCTGGCCCCTGTTGAAAAGTTGTTCTATCTAAATGCTAAGACTTGTGGTGAAGCTCATTCCATAGTTTCCAATTCGCCACTCATCAACGATGGATTCATCTCAGCCTGGAAAACCCTGAGTGTTTCGAAAACAAACAAGCGCTGGTGAACAGCCCACTGAAAAAGTTATTAAACATGCAGTCCATCTCACGAGAATCTTCAGCAGCCTTAAAGGAGCTGCAAAATACGTTCCAAAACCGCCCCACATCCCTTAATCTGTCCGGCCTTCCTACGGATAATTGGGATTGTTTCCTGGTGTATGTGTGTTCCACGATGGTTCCAAAACTGACATTCACGCCAAATGGGCAGTGTGATCCCCTACACTGGCTCTCTCTCTCCCTCTTCCACTGCACTTTCGTCCATAGACCTTTTAATCCGCTCTCCCCAAGCTAGCTTTAATTCTTCTTGTACTAGTACTAATTTTCTATTCCACCAATAAAGACGCACGTCGCGTAACACTCCGCAAGTTCTCTCGTGTTTTTACTTATCGAGTGTTCCAGGTTAAAGCCATCCCCCTCCGAACCAATACTGAATTCGTTTTCTATAGTACTCTTCTATTTTTTAATGTTGTCCACTGGAAGTGATAGTAATTTGTGATTACACCTCAAATATAGGAGATCAGGTTTTCTTTTTAATGTAAGTGGGAATTTACACCTTTCTTCAATTTGACCATAATTATTGAATGGTAAGAATATAAATGGATGGCAATATTGTGATAAAGTCACAATCCGATCCCGAGGATTTTAGAATTAAGACTAGGAATAAAAAACTCATAATTAGGCCCACCGGTACGAAGCCAAACACACCCACACACTACACTTAGGCTAAGATCACACACCCACACATTCACTTAGGCTAAGATCACACACACTCTCCAGCACACACACTCGACAACAATTCTGAGAGAGCCCTATAGGGCAAAAGCAGAAGGCGTATTGCAGCAATGCGCTGATGGCTGCGCAGCCATATGCAGCTGCGGACAGCCCCCGGGCCACCTAGCGCAGAGGGCGTCGAGACCGCTAAGTTTGAAGCGACTACCATATACAGTTGCTATTTAGCCCCGAGTGTGCACATTGTTGAGACGCCGAGACGGTCGCCGGTATTAATAGCTAATGATTTCAATGCGTGGTCCACCGCCTGGGGGAGCACGAGATCGACACAGCGAGGTACCATCATCCTTGATGCCCTGGCCACTCTGGATGTCTGCCTACTAAACGACGGTAATAGGTGCACCCACAGCAAGGCAGGCCGGGAGTCAATCATTGACCTGACTTTCGCCAGTCCGGAGCTCACCCGGAACAGCTGCTGGGAGGTCCCAGACCTTTTCACCTACAGAGAGCATGCTGCCATACTCTTTCGCTCGATCCACAGGCAGCCACGCCTACCAAATCGGGAAACGGTGTATAGGGTACACACCCTGAATGCCGAGGCGCTCCTAAGCTGCAGGGATGCCAGCACCATCATAGGAGCGGCGGACACGATATCCGCCAGGATCAATTCAGCCTGCGATGCGGCACTGAAAAGCTCCACCAAAAGAGACGGAAGGTGGCCAGTCCCCTGGTGGAACTAGGAGATAGCTACAGCCAGAAACAACTGTCTCGCCGCTAGGTGGAGATGCCAGCGAAGCAGGGTACGCTCTACACAAGAGCTGCACGAGTCCCTCTACAGGGCGAAGAAAAAGGCCCTGAAGGTGGCTATCAGGGTAAGCAAGAACAAGTGCTTCCAGGACCTCTGCGATGCGGCTGACCAAGAACCTTTTCGATTAGCCTACAAAATGGTTATGGGTAAGCTCACCAGACAGCCGATTCCAAGCTCACAGGAGGAGCTGGGAGCAATAGTCTCCACACTTTTCCGAGCTCAGCCGCCTCTAAGGCTAACGAGCGTGATTGCTGGCGAAGCGATGCCCATCAGCGAGGAGGAAGTCCTGAGCGCGTTGGCCAGCTGCAAAGCATCCAAGGCTCCTGGACTGGATGGCATACCCAACGCAGCTCTGCATGCCATAGTAAATGCCTACCCAAGGCTCTTCGCGCAGCTGTACAACAGGTGCATCGGCGAACGGCGTTTCCCACCAGCCTGGAAGCAGCAAAGGCTCATCCCGAAGCCTGGAAAGTTGAACGACGACCCGTCTTCATACCGGCCATTTTGCATGCTGAACGCACTGGGAAAAATATTTGAGCGCATAATATGCATGAAGCTGGAAAGGGAAATCGAGGAGCGGGGAGTCCTGTCTAGCCACCAGCACGGATTCCGGAAGAAACGAAGCACACTCGACGCGATACAAGAGGTGACGGAATTGGCGGCTAAGGTCATGGAAGGAGAAAGATGGCAGAGCGGCTCCAAGAAGTATTGCCTGGTATGCACCCTTGACGTAAAAAACGCCTTCAAATCTGCAAACTGGAGCCTAGTACTGCAAGCACTGCAGCGTGGCGGTATATCAGGGCTCATTATTCACCTGATAGCCGACTGTTTCAGGGACCGCGTCTTGCTTTACAAATCGAACGCCGGTAACCAGGAATACCAGGTGACAGGGGGTGTTCCCCAGTCAGTCGTCAGTCCTTGGATCAATTTTATGGAACGTCATGTACGACGGAATACTGAGGCTGATACTACCTGAAGGCTGCTCCGTGGTTGGCTTCGTCGACGACATAGCACTGGTCACTGTGCAGAAGCACCTGGCCGACGTTTCTGCAAAATGCAGTCTTGCCATCGACCAGCTGATGTCCTTGCTTATGGACAACGGGCTCTCGCTTGCCGAACACAAAACGGAAGCAGTGCTTACAAGAAGCAGAAAGGCCGTAGAGAAGGTGAGCTTCCGGGTCGGCTCGACCACCATCGAGTCTAGCCCTGCGGTCAAGTACCTTGGAGTGCTTATCGACCACCGGCTGAACTACAAAAGCCACCTGGAGTACGCGGCGAGCAAGGCATCCAAGGCCACTGCCGCCATCTCGAGGATGATGGCCAACACGCGCGGCCCCCGACAGCACAGCAGACGACTCATAGCGACAGTGGTGATCTTCACCGTACTCTATGCCACACCAATATGTTCGGACACAATGCTGACTGTGAGCTACAGCCGACATTGCAAGTCGGTATATAGACGCTGCGCACTGCTTATCTCCAGTTGCTCCTGCACTGTTTCAGAAGAAGCTGCACTGGTAGTAGCCGGAACAATCCCCATCGACTTACTGGCAGAGGAGGGGGCTAAGGCTGTGTCCGTGAAGCGTGTGCGCCTGTCGCCGCGTCGATCCTAGTCCTGGTGGTGGTTGGCAGTCACATGCCGACTACTAAAGACCGACCATACGTGGTGAAGAGCCACATCCTGCTCGAGGTGCCCCTGCTCTAGACTAAATATGGCGGATCTAGAGAGGACAACTCGAAAAAACCCGTAATCATCGGTGTTACCGTACCGTGCCCATGTGATGAATGGCACTACGTTAGTGTGTCTTTTAAAGGTGGCTTCCGGATACCTGGCACCTCTGGTTGTATAAGCGCCCGATCTGGGGTATGAGGCTCTGTCCCGGGGGATACTTCCTTCCTCACTACTCGTGGGACCAACATACAGAGACCAATAATAGTAACATTGAAACAAGGTGCTCAAGCAGCCCCAAGTCGAGTAACATCGAACCCACTCGGGAGCCCGAATAAGTAATGTACGTCTGTTCACAAGGCTCTGGCACCGACACCATCACCAAGGAAGAGGAAGGAGCCCTTCTCGCCTCCCCCAAGGTTGATAAAATAAAGCGGATCGCTCTATCGGGCGCCGCACGGAAAAGGTTGCGCAGACACCATGCGAACGGCATGCCATTAGAGGAGGCCAAAATACTCGCCCAGAAGCCTATGGACCCTCCTAGGGCAGTGCCTAGCAGGAGTGGCGGGACCAATAAAATAGGAAGATCGGCCAACACGACCCCAGAAGGGGCGTCAAATAAGAGGGCCACGACCTGAACCGCGGCACCTAGTGCCTTTACGAAGCGTCCTGCAATAGTACCGCTTGGCACGGAGGCTCCAGCAGCCTCCACAGCCGTTGCTGCGGCTGGGCAGGCAGCACGGGAGCAGTCGACTCAAGTCGGTGTCATGGCCTCCTACGGAGCAGCTAAAGATGGTCCAATTCGCCATTTTGTCGAGGGTGATGGCTCTGAACCACGGCTTTTTGAAGCCGCTATTCTCCGGCTGCATCTTCCGACCGGGCTGGATGGCCATAACCTGTGGAAACGCGGAGAGAGCCGAGTGGCTAAGCACTGAGCTGCCCAAGCTCCGGCTGTGGAAAGACGCTCGCATTAAGGTAGTCCCCAAGGCAAAGGCTCCACGTGACGCTGTCAATATCGGCTACTTTCCGCTCCTTGATGCGGACATGAAGACGGCGGAGGTTCTAGACCTTATTGAAGGCCAAAACAGCTGCCTAAGCATGGAAGACTGGCGCGTCTTCCACCGTGCTATGAGGCACGTCCTAACAATTGCGCTGGACCCGGCCTCGGCCATCCAGCTGAAGTCGCTGTAGTACCGCACGCAGCCTAAAGAACAGGCGGAGGCTAATGTTCCCGCAGCGGAGAAGCCCACCTGCTCTAATGCCAGTGCTCTTTTTATGGCTGCTTCGACACCACAGTGCACT
Organism: Drosophila aff. chauvacae BK-2020; assembly: GCA_018903765.1. NCBI lineage: Eukaryota > Metazoa > Arthropoda > Insecta > Diptera > Drosophilidae > Drosophila > Drosophila aff. chauvacae BK-2020. Next base: position 1,129,699 of record JAEIGO010000862.1, read on the forward strand.
GCAGTGGCCCAGGAGCCCGCAGTACCGCGGAAGATCCTGCGCCCTCCACTCCATTGGCGCATCACGCGCGGAACCGGGCGAACAACTCGAGGCACTGGGCGCGTACCCAAGGGTGCGAGGTGCACACCTGAGGAGGAGTCCCGTCTAGGCACAAATCGTGGCCGGAAGATGGCGGCTAGGGGCCGCAAGAGGGCGGACTAATGTCCTCCCCCCCTCTCCCTATTCCCCTCTACACCCGGAGACACCTTAGATGTCACTAAACGAACCTCCACCACGCAAAGGCCGCATCCGACGTACCAAACAACCCAAAGGAGACGAGCAGCCTACTCCTGGCTACTCACTTTCCTGGGTATGTGGCTGTCGAGCAACCCATCTCAGAGAGTGAGGCACCAACCTACCTCTCTGAGACTGGAGAGTGCCCACACCTGCGCGTGACCATGGTGGCAGACTCCAATGGGGCTGAGAGAGGGGAACCTCCCTATCGCTCAGAACGTGTTGGAAACATGCCCTATGGACTCTTTCATCAAAATAGCGTACAATGGGCATTACAAAGTTTCAGCCCATACAAATCACCTTTACCAGATAGGATCTATCCATGCTTGTTGCAGCGGGGACTGCACCTAATCGCACTCCCCCTGGTCCGTCTATTTCGAGCCAGTCTCCTGCTTGGACACATACCAAGCAACTGGGCGAAAGTAAAAGTCGTGTTTATCCCAAAGGCAGGGAAGAAAGATTCCCAATTGCCTAAATGATATAGACCGATCAGCCTTAGCTCCTTCTTCCTTAAAACTATGTCGAAGATAATCGACCAGCTCATCAGGGAGGTAAATCTCAAGCATCTTCCCCTAAACAAGTACCAATATGCGTATCAAACTGGTAAATCAACTGAGACAGCCATACATTGCCTTACAACAACCATTGAAAAGGCCATTGGCGCTCAACAGATAGCACTAGGTGGCTTCTTAGACATCTCAGGAGCTTTTTACAACACCTCATATGAGGCTATACGTGCCTCTCTTGTACGTAAAAATGTCTCCACACCCATTACTAGGTGGATTCTGGAAATGCTTAAATCCAGAATCATAACTGTAGACCTTGGAGGAACCATGACCTCAATCACAACCACAAGGGGGTGCCCTCAAGGGGGAGTACTCTCTCCTCTCTTGTGGACTCTGGTCATCGACGAGCTACTTTATGAGCTCAACAATTTGAGGTTCCCCACTCAAGGCTGCGCTGATGATCTAGTCATCTATATAGTGGGCTGGCATGAGCAAACCATCTCAGACCGCATGCAGCAAGCCCTTGATATAGCCAACAGATGGTGTCAGGACAAAGGACTGTCCATAAACCCGTCAAAAGCAGTTTTAGTCCCATTTACCAGGAAAAGGTCTCTTTCAATAACAAGACCATCCCTAAATGGGTCTATCATTAACTTTTCGGTTGAGGCCAACTACTTAGGAGTCACACTTGACTCCAAGCTCAACTGGAATGCACACCTGGAAAAGACCATAAACAAATCCACTCGAGCACACTTTGCTTGCAACAGGTTTTACGGTGGAACATGGGGTCTAAGTCCCAAAATGATCTACTGGTCTTTTAACAATGTGGTAAAACCGATCTTAACCTATGCATCTCTTGCTTGGTGGACAAAATCTACCCAGAAGACATCTGCGGCTGCACTTAACAAATTACAACTACTGGTCTGCATTGGCATTACTGGAGCCATCCGGACATGTCCCACTACAGCACTGGCAGTCATAACTGGCACACCCCCCTTACCAATTACACTGAAAAAGGAGGTCTTCCTGGGGGCACTTCGCCTTCAAAACATCACCAATATAAAAAAAGGTGATCTTACCGGGCATCTAAGGGTCCTTGAACCCCTAATAAATGAGCCCATTCTGCGCGTAACTGACGAGCAGAAACCAAAACTTGTTTTCCATAGAAACTTTTCTGTAGTCTTGTACACAAAATCAATATCTCAGCCCAGTGGATTACAAGCATGGTACACTGATGGGTCGAAACTGGAAAACGGTGACACCGGGGCTGGTATTTTCGGATCAAGGTTCAACAAATCCATAGCCATGGGAAAGTCGCCAACCATTTTCCAAGCAGAGATACACGCCATAGAAATCTGTGCTCGTGAATGCCTTCTCAGGAGAATGCAAGTCGCACGGATTTATGTCTTTTCTGACAGTCAGGCAGTCAGCGCTCATAGCGCTGAGTTCCTTTACGATCTCATCCGGACTTGTAGAGAACTGTTTCCAGCAGCTGATCGCCCTTGCCTCCAAAAACACCCTAACGGTGGGCTGGGTGCCAGGGCATGAAGGCCATATAGGAAACGAGGTGGCAGACTCCCTAGCTAAACGCGGGGCGATGACACCTTTCATCGGCCCTGAGCCGTTCTGTGGACTATCGAAAGGACACAAAAGAGAACTGCTCAGGAAATGTGAGGAAGCAGAGATAAATCGTCACTGGGCCGACAGTGCAGGGCTGAGACAAGCCAAACAATTTCTCGTCCCCCAGATGACGCGATCAAAACGCATCATCAACATATCAAAGAGCAAAATTTGCACTCTGACAGGCTACCTAACGGGTCACTGCAACCTTAGGTATCACCTTAAGAAATTAAATCTTTCAAAAATCGACACATGCAGATTCTGCGAGATGGAGCAAGAAACATCAGAACATATTCTATGTGAGTGCTCCTCGCTAATCAGACGTCGACTTTAACATCTAGGAGGTGAACTTATTCGCCCCTACATGATTTGGGAACAAATAGACCCTACCACAGTGCTTTTTTTTGTTAGAAGCCTAGGTATAGGGGCTGTTCCTGGATCCCTGGTTAAACCGACCCACAGTGGGCGATTTGACCGATCTGGCAATTTATGTTTACAAATGATATTTAATACAAATTTATCGATTTTGTCAACAATTCGTGGTTGGTCTTCGGAAGGTTCTTGGTCATAATATCTGCTATCATTTCGGTTGTACATTTATATTTTAAAAGAACTTTCCCTTCATTTACATCTCTAACAAAATGATAACGTATGTCAATGGGTTTCGTTCTGATATGATTAACAGGATTCTTGGTTAACGCCTGCGCCCTCAGATTACCTCCATACACGACGATCGGGGTGTTGTCGCCTCCGCAGCCAATTTCCAAAATAAGACTTCGCCTGAGTATCGCTTCCTTAAACGCCGCCGATGGTGCCATGTACTCCGCCTCGGTACTGATTAACGCCACTCCGCATCAACGTATCAACGGAACTATTGACCACATTGCTGATATTGTAATTTTATGTCAACCGTGGATGAGAGGTACCTTAGGATGTACTTTATGCCAGCCATGTTATCAGCATCCAGATTTTGGTTTATTTACTGTACGCTCAAACAAATTTATTAAAATATTTAAAATGTATTTAAATGTATAACATTGTTTCTGAGCATTGAAAAATAAAATTATCCTTTTTCTAAAATAAGCTACATACAATTATTGATTGGGAATTGGGAATTCCTCTCAGATTTTTAATTTTCAGGTATTTGATACCTCATGAATGCAATTTTTTTCTATAGAAGACAGAGAGGAGGATGCGTCGACTCATCCCTTTGTTTGTTCCTTAAGTGGTCGGAGGTGGTATCCTCCATCCCTTTTTGGGGTGAGATACGATCGTGGGAAATCGCGGATCAAATGCGTTACGATCGGTCGCATTCGCACTCGTAGCCGTATCGAGTGCGTCTTCGTATCGTTACCGCTTCCACACATGTTTCTCACGTGTCCGCACACCATTCAATCTGTGACCCTAATTAATTTGTATTACACTACCCTTTTAAGAAGGTGACAGATCAATTAACTCTAAATTATCTAATTAATGATCCTATCAATTAGAGGCACATCAAAGGTGGTCTTGTTGTTACATTTCCCCACTACTTCTGGATACCTTGCTTTAGGAAAAGATTGTCGATAATGTCAGTTTTGCCGAGTCATATATTTATTTTTTTTTTACGTAATTCATTTCGAACTGTGAGACATAAGGTTGGGTATCAAATTGTCGATATTTTGAATGCATCATTGGTGCTACAGGTGTAATTGGTATCCACAATTGATGTCTTTGCGTGACTTTTAAACGTGTTGTTAACTGTTTCTTCCATTTAGTTCGACGATTTTGAAACCATGTCTTTATTTGAACCTCCGTCAAAGACAGCGACTTTGAAAGTTGAACACGTTTACTAACGCTGAGATATTTATCAATACTGAATTCGTTTTCTAAACGGTCCAATTGAAAAGTACTATAAGCCTGGCGCGGTTTTCTGTTTATAAAATGTTTTTTTAATTTTTTTGCTGGAAATAAAAACAATATAAGTTTAAAGAAATTTTGTTCTAACCAAAATAATTACCTGGATTGTTTTGAAAATGTTGTCCACAAGAAGTGATAGTAATTTGTGATTGAACATCAAATATAGGAGAACAGGTTCTTTTTAATGTAAATGGCAGTTTACAATTTTCTTCAATTTGTCCATATTTATTCAATGGTAAGAATTGAAATGGATGGCAATATGTAATATCCATTGCTCTTATCTCATCTGAAAATATTCGAAATGACACAAAATTCGTATTTTATTATTTATATGTTCACTGGCTTATTTAGTTTAAATGCCTGTAACCGGCTTGTCTGAGAAAATAAAAAAAAGTTTAATAAACAGGAATAAGATGGATACTTTGGTAGAGCAAGCAAAAGATCAGCTAGATCAGCTTCAGAAAAGATACAGTGGATAGAAGGCTTAAAGAAAAGTTGATTAGACGTATTGATCTAAAACAAGAAAAAAATTGAGTGTCCGAAATTTTAGAGAGCCAAGGACTGCGACTGACTTAGAAATGTAAAAAGTGGCCAAAGTGGTACATATATTTCTGTATTCCTTATTCTTAAGAGGGGGCAAATCAATAGTTTATATAAGGTTCTGTAACGAATACAGACCTGCATTGCATCATATATACAAATATACAGGGCCTTCATTTTCTACACCCTTCCTCAATGCATGTTTACAAATAATATTTAATACAAATTTAGCATTTCTGTAAACACTTCGTGTTTGGTCTTCGGAAGGTTCTTGGTCATAATATCTGCTATCATTTCGATTATAAATTTATATTTTAACAAACCTTGCCCTTCATTTACATCTCTAACAAAATGATAACGTATGTCAATGGCCTTCGTTCTGATATGACTAACAGGATTCTTGGTTAACGCCTGCGCCCTCAGATTATCACCATTCACCACGCCAAGAAATTTGACCACCGCACTATGGGTAAAAAGTCCGTTTTTTTGGCATAAACCTATTATTTTTAAAATTTTTTTTTTTTTAATTGATCATATTTTTCGAATTACAATACCTTGATTTTTAAAAAACCGCCCCCCTGTTTTGTTGCCACATCACCAAAGTCAGCTGTTAGAGAGCATTCGCATTCTTACAAAATTGGCGCGAAATATTTGCAAACTTTGTAGAAACGTGCTGTTGTGCCAAAAAGCAATTTTATACATTTAATAATGGAAAACCCTGGCAAAGGTATTTATGTACTAAATACAACTTACATGTTTAGATTATTGTGTCGTGCTGTCCAACTGTGAACTGTTTTGTGTGTGTATCTTTATAGATTAAAACTAATTACTATGTTTGTGTTCTGTGGAATATAACTAACTAAGGGCACAGCGGTGCAAAAGTGTAAGATTAACAAGTTATTAACAAATGTTTCCTGGTTATCATATACTAAGCACTTTTTGCGACTTTTTGTTCCTTTTAAAAATAATTGGGTTTAACTAGATGCGTATGAGTTTGATCACGTGGCTCTTCTGGAAATTTGGAGCAGCAACAACCGCTCGGAAGAAGCCATAAGAAGTTATGTCTTAAAGAAAGTTAACTGCGATCCTTTCGATGATATATTAACTCAGCTTATAACACAAAAAACTAAAGATTTTATAAAATATATTAAAAAGCATTTGCCGAAATGCAGTCGTAACATAGACCGATTTAAGAAAGTCCATGCAAGATGGCTAGCCGGCAGTATGATTATAAGGCTTTGTGCCCAAAACGAATCGCCGCAAAAAGGAGGTCGTCCAAAATTACCCTATGAGGAGGCTGGCATACGTCTTAAAAGAAAATTAGCATCTGAAGTTGCAGTAGAACATAACCATTCAACTCCTTTGTTGCTACACGCTACTACGATTTCAGCAAAAAAAAACGAATGACAGTGATATGCAATTTATTTTGAAAAAAACGGCTACGACTCAATCTGTTGGCCAATTAAGACAAAAGATTGCAGAAATTGATCCAACATTCACTCCAATATCTCCTGAAAGGGCATTAGCATATTTTATGGAAAACAGTTTAACTAAGCAGCAGTACATAAACACAAAACAACTTAGTAAGCAACATGGCTGCGATATTTATCCCCCTTACTCACAAATAGTTGAGGAAAAATTAAAATGTAGACCTGAGGGAATAGTTTGCTCCGAAAATGAAGCCCAAGTTTCTTTGCAAAGCTTATTAGATCATACCACTTCACGAATATTACTAATGCAAAAAGAAGTCTGTGAATCACTACCGGACAAAGGCACTTGTACACTTATTTTTAGCTACGGTTTTGATGGCTCTACAGGTCACAGCTTATACAAACAAAAATTTTCAGTAGCTGAAGCTCCATCCTTAGATGACTCTCTTTCTGTGACGTCAATGATACCTATAAAACTGATAGATCAGAAACAAAGAGTCATTTGGTTAAATAAATCACCGCAGTCTGTCAGATTTTGCCGTCCTATAAAAATTGCATATGCAAAGGAAACAACATCTCTTATATTGAACGAAAAGGAAAACTTGAATATTCAAATCAAAAATTTAAACAACTACTTACATACTTTGAATACGGAAAAAATATGTGTAAAGTTCGATGGACACCTGACCCTAATTGATGGCAAAATTATAAATATTTTAACCGGGACGAAGTCATGCCAGACGTGCCCAATGTGTGGATCAAAACCTACCCAAATTCTTAATACCACAGATTTTTTTTCAAAAAATTTTGATATTAAACCATATACAGATCAATATGGAATTAGTCCACTTCATGCGTGGATCCGTTTTTTTGAATTCCTACTAAAATTATCATATCGAATTGAGTTAAAAAAGTGGCATGTTAAAGGAAATGACAAAGTTAAACTGACAAACAATTCAAAGAGCGTTTTGGAAAGACATGGGGCTTCATGTAGACAAACCGAGGCAAAACGGAAGTGGCAACAGTAATGATGGGAATACTGCGAGACGAGCCTTTTCGAATCCTGAGTTGCTGTCCTTAATATTAGGCATAGAACTCGACATTATAAAACGCTTTCATGTTATTTTGATTGCCATAAATTGTTATTACCCCTTAGATTCCCAAAAATTTAAAATATTCTGTTTTGAAACTTTTACCACGTATATTCGATATTATTCTTGGTTCCCCATGTCTCCAACAGTACATAAAATTTTAGTACATGGATACAAAATATTAGAAAGATCAATTGTTCCTGTTGGTTCTTTGGGAGAAAGTGCATCAGAGGCGAGGCACAAACATTTCAAAGCTGACAGAAAATTTCATGCCAGAAAATGTAGCCGTGTTGACAATATGTCAGATGTTTTTAACAGAGCTATGGACTCGTCTGATCCCTTACTTTCTAGTCTCCACCAAGTAACAAGAAGCGCCTGCCAACAGAGGTTATCAACCTATTAGATGTGCCAAGCTGTCCCGTAGCATCAAGACTTATAGGTGCAAATACCTCTCAAAACTCGTCTGAAGGTGATGATGAGGAAGATTCCGAATATAACTCTGATGAAGAAAATTATAATTTCGGAACAGTCATCCTTGAATTAGAAGAAGAAGTTTCTGATGATATTGAAAACTAAGTTTAATAATCAAGAAAATGTATTAATTTCGGCCCACTGTGCGAAGAGGCGTGGCCAAATTACAAATATAACAAAAATTAAAATTTTATTTTATTATTAAAAATATATTTGTAAACTTTGAAGTCAATATCTTTTAAATTGGAGTTTATGCCGAAATTTTAGACTTTTTACTTTTAGTGCACCGTCCAACAAATAGATATTGCCAGTGTAAGACTTCCTGTTAAGCCTATCGCCTGACCACTCCGCATCAACGTATCCACGGAACTATTGACCACATTGCTGATAATGTAATTTCATGTCAACCGTGGATAAGAGGTACCTAAGGATGTGCTTTATGCCAGCCATGTTATCAGCATGCGGATTTTGGATACGTTGAACCAATTTGTATACCGAATGCAATATGTTTGGCCTTGTTGTGAGAGCTAGCCACATAACCTCTCCCACTACGGATTGATAGACCGTGGTATCCACCTTTTTGCACTTATCGCTGGTGCAATCTATTTGGTAACCTGCATCCCGTGGAGTTTTCGCCGACTTGCAATATTCGCTGCCATAGGTCTGCAATAAATCCTTGCTATATTGCCAATGTCCCAAAGTAATGGCTCCAATGTCCCCTTCTCGCTCGATTTCCATGCCCAGGAAATGGTTTAATGGACTCTTGTCAATGCACTCAAACGTTTGTAAAGTGCTGTTTATAATTTACTCGTGCGATTGGCAAACTATAAGTATATCGTCAACATATACAAGAATTAGTGAATGGTTTTCTTCTCCGCTCTGTTGGTATAAAAATATCTCGTTGTTGCCGGAAATAAAACCGATGTCAAACCAAAACGCCATTTACCTTTTGGTTCCAGGCCCTTCCTGACTGCTTTAAGTCGTATATTGATTTTTTCAGCACCAATACCTTGTCAGGATTCTTCTCTTAAATATATCCTTCCGGTTGCTGTTGAGATACGCGGTGCATACAAATGATGAAGATATAACTTGAGCTCCGCCGCCAATGCTATTATCAGACCCATACTTTCCAGTCAGCATACCGGCGACAATGTTTCCAAGAAATTTACATCATCCCTTTGCCCCAGTCGAGCTTTGAAACGTTCGATTTGGCCATCCTTATCTCGTTGAAGACCCATTTTAAATCCACTACCACAATTTGGTTTTTTAATTACTATATAACTCCAAATCGATAAACATTAACTTTCGACTAATGTGGGTTTCCGGTTTATCCAGCGACTACAGTAATTTTTTCCAAATACAAAATATTTTGATCGATCAATTTGGTTGCACGCACAGCGCACAGTTGGCGATTTGGCCAATCTAGCAAAAAAAAAATTAATAACTCAAAAATTAAATTAAATTAAAAAAAAAAAAAAAAAAAAATTGTATCGCAATAATAACTTAAAAAGCAAGAAATTATTTTTTTTTTAAATTTAATTTTTTATTTAAAAAAATAAAAAATGTTTTGTTTATTTCTTAATTTAAAAAATATTGTTTCCCTTTTTTTGCTTCTTATTTATTTTTAAGAATACCACGCACAGCGCACAGTTGGCGATTTGGCCAATCTAGCAAAAAAAAAATTAATAACTCAAAAAATTAAATTAAAAAAAAAAAAAAAAAAAATTGTATCGCAATAATAACTTAAAAAGCAAGAAATTATTTTTTTTTTTAATTTAATTTTTTATTTAAAAAAATAAAAAATGTTTTGTTTATTTCTTAATTTAAAAAATATTGTTTCCCTTTTTTTGCTTCTTATTTATTTTTAAGAATAAAAAAAAATTATTCGGAGTCGATGCTCCAATCAGATTCTGATAATTCGCCCTCCTTTGCATAGCCCAAAAGCAGCATGCTGCATGCCACACTGAAAAAAGGGCGCTTCTGGACCACTGACATGATTTCCGCAATATGAAAAATATTAAGAGCGGCAAGTAGATGCAGCAAAGTTTGGCCATTTTGAACAGAAGACGATTCATATTTTCAAATGTATACACAAATATCACAGGCAAGGACGGGCCTTATATAATTTTATTCCACAGAAGTTAACAATTATTCACAAAAAGGGTTATTTAAACGTTTATCTTTCTTTTACTACATACCTGAATTCTTGTAAAAACAAAAAAAAAATCTTCGAAAAGGTTAAAAGTTAAATTTTTGCAAAGAATGGAATTACCAGGAAAAAACGCTGGAAATGATTGCAGCGAAAACATTTGCTCACTTTGAAAGCTCACAGCTGATCAAATTTATCGATTAAAATACCAAAAATAAAATTGTTGTTCTAATTAAATATTTAGTTATCGTCGGGAATTAAAATTTAGGTGAATTTCAACAACAAATTTTTTTTATTTTCTTTCGCCAAATCGCCCACTGTGCAGCGTCCCAAATGTCAGGTGAAGTAAAAAGTTCATTCGTTTTTTGATTGGTTTGTTCAAAAGATGATAACTTTATGTACATCCGTCCGATTTAAGTGAAATATGCACCGTTTTGTTCGTAGACTTGTAGCCAACGAGATTATATATACCCCTCTCGTAGAAGGCTGCGTCCCTATTGGCAAAAGACTCGGAGAGCCAATTTTTGCAGGCCTCTTTTGAAGCCAACTTCTCACCATTAAGCGCGTTCGCCATGGTCAGGAAAAGGTGGTAATCACTTGGTGTCAGGTCCGGACTGTAAGGTGGGTGCATTAGGGCCTCCCATCCGAGCTCCCTCAGCTTCTGACGCGTCACCAAAGTTGTGTGTGGCCTGGCGTTGTCCTGATGAAACACAATTCGGCCTCTGTTGATCAAAGATTGGCTGTTTTTTCGCTATGATCGAAGAAAAATTGTAAAATATAGTACATTTTCTATTTTCTGGTGTCCATCTTTGATGAGCGCTCACAACGTACTGAGTCAATCAATTGAAAAACTGTCAAAGACAAACTTGTAGCGCGAATGAACACCTTTTTAACGCCGATGATGCGATACGTTACACTATGGACAATAAAGTCATCTCTTAGATAAAAAAGGAACGAACTTTTTACTTCACCTAATATATACTTTAAATCAATCGTTCATTTGGTTGCACGCGTTATCCCGCGACCCAAATATATAAGTTAATACGATCGTTCAATTGGTTTCACGCTTTATCCCGCGTCCCTGTATTTGTCCAAGGACAGACTGTTTCGCCCCTTACGTTTTCCGGCTCCTAAGAGAGCTTAATATGCCATTTGGCCACGGTGAATAGGTAAAAACCCGTTTGACTTTCTCTAAAGCGTCTCACCGAGTTAGTGCCAAGAGCGAGCCGTCTGTACCGTCCAAAAGCCCAAGTCCCACTCAAAGCATAGGCCCATTGACAACTCCACTAAAATCCACGAGCACGTCGCTTCAAGTTCCACGGTCATTACCGAACACAAAATATGCGAATTCAGACATCTTACCCCAAGTTACTAGAGCAACCACAAAAATGGCTCAAGCTGAGGGAGTCAAGGAAGGAGGATGTCGCTTACCCGCAGTAGTGTGCGACATTTTCAGTGGGGACTATGTTCACTGGCCCACGTTGAGAAATTCTTCCATCTCAATGAAAAAACTAGCGGTGAGGCAAAATCCATTGTTGCCTTATCACCCTTAACCAATGATAAGTAGGTTTGAATCAGCAGAATCGTTTCGAAAATATAAAGGCTGTTGTTCATAAGTCAGCTGAAGATTTTGTATAATTTACCTTTTGCTGTCCAGGAATGCGGCAAATCCTTGAAACAGTTAGAGAGCACGATACAAGGTTGTTTAACGTTTTTTCTGTGCTCCTCCAAGTTGGCAAAGCTAATGCTGTCTCTATGGAAAGATTTCCTTATTAGTAGGACAGATATTCCACTATGGGCTGAATTCAAGGCCTTCTTACAAGATCGTCATCAAATGCTCGAGGCGATTGAGGAGTTTAAGCCAAACGCGAGCGCTCAATCCAGAGCAATGCGGGCTGACAATAGCTCGCTGACAATCCAGACTTTTAAAAATAGAGTTAGGGTACGAGTGCCAGTCGCAGATCTAGAGAAGTATATAAAACAGTTGAAGTGGTGCTTAAACTGTTTCGCAAGGACGCATCTGCTTAAGGACTGCACCAGCACGCATATTTGCAATATGTGCAGAGGACGCCACAAAACTCTCCTGCAGCGAAATGGCACTCCGCCAATCCAGTCAGCGGTCAATCCTGATTACTAGCCCCACTTATCTACATCAGAATATACAGACCACTCCATCAACGAGTCAATTGAACGTGCAATCTACCAAAACAAATGAGTATGGAAGGTATGTGGTTTCGTTGTCCTTTAAAGAGCCAGACAATATCAATCTTGGACACTTTAGGTCAATCGCACTGGCTTTAGGATTGAATTTTGGTTATATGAACCAAGTCTCTCGGAACAACTCCAGCAATTTGTATTTTACCTTATCATGCTGCTTTCAAACCAGACGGTACCACAACGAAGGTTCGCGTTGTGTTTAACGCTTTCAATCCCTCATCAAACGGGGACGGCCTAAATGATATCTTTAATGCGGGGCCTGTACTACAGTCCGATCTGACTATCTATATTCTTTATGTATTCAACGCTGACATCATAAAGATGTATAGGGTAAAGGCGGCAATTGTGGACACACTTTTCTTTTCCAGGTAAAAACCTGGAGCATATTATGCGGACATATCAATGGAAAGCTAGAGACCTTAGCTAACTAGTTTTTGAAGAATTACAGTGATATCTATCATTGAAAGAAAATTTTTTTAGTTTCTGTAAAATAGTCATTTTTACAAATTCGGGTCTTCTGACGCGATTCCAGAGAATCCTCTTCGGCAAAAAAGACGGAGAGCTTTATGACTATGAACTCGATACAACAGTTTTCTCAGGATTTCCGAGGCAAATATCCTTTGACGAGTGACATCATCTCGAACTTTATGTACGTCGACGATGTGCTCGCAGGCACTCACACTAAGCAGTCGGCAGTTTTAACCATCGAAGAGCTTCAGCTGGTTCTTGAGAGTGCCGGTTTTCAATTACACAAGTGGACCTCAAACGAGAGGAAACTCCTACAAGTGATTCCAAAGGAGCACTTGGTTAGTGCAGACTTCCTTGAGCTTGAAGAAGTACTAGCGTATGACGATAACTTTTGGGATTCGTTTGCCAGCTACATCCGATAGTTCCTTTTTTATCCCAATGGAGATTACCCTCCAAACTGCCTACACAAAACAAGAGGTTTTATCTGAGATAGCCAAGCTTTTCGACCCAGCAGGGTGTCTATCTCCTTTCGTAGTCCAAACCAAGATTTTCATGCAGAAAATTTGGTTCCGAGAGTTGGGCTGGGATCAGCCACTGCCCATGGACCTCGCAACCCAGTGGGTACGTTTCCATCCAGCTGCAAAATTTTATGCTTCAGCGGACGCATATGGGGCTGCTATTTTCCGAATCGAAACGAGAAAAGGCTGATGTACCCATTTACTTACATCCAATACCCGAGTCGCTCCCATCAGGTCTATGTCAATACGACGCTTGGAATTATTCGGAGCAGTGCTGCTCACTGAGCTAGCAGCATCAGTAATTTCCAAAATGCCTCCTAATTTCGCAAAAATCGAACACTGCACCAACGGAAGCACCCCAAGAGCTTCAGGAGCAAACAGGAGCAGTGGCCGTGCGAGTGTACCCAAGACTCCGGAAACTGAAATTGCGCTCCGCCGCATCAAATGTCACAATGTCACAGTACCCCCAGCAGTTGAGAACATTGAGCGTTTCAGAGCTCTGCGGGCTCTTGCTTATGTGATTCGAAAGATGCCGAAAGAAAAGTGTAGCCTCAACGGCAGAATAATATAAGGCCTTGAGCAACAAGAAAGAAGTTCTACGCGCAAGCACAATTTCTAACTTTAACCCCTTTCTCGACGAAAATGATGGTTTGAAGGCAAGCGGCCGGTTACAAGCATCTGAGATGCTTAGTTATGAATCATAACTTATGATGAAAACCATTCGATCATCATTTCTACACGGTGTAGGTTCGCCAAACTTCAAGTTGATGGGGAATTTGTTCCGTGTAAGATCCAAGTTCTCCAGACTGTTCACCCATACGGGAGTGGACTTTGCGGGACCATTTGACATCAAGAGTTATGTCGGTCGAGCCTGCAAAATCACAGAGGAGTACGTTTGCGTTTTTGTGGGTTTTTTCTGCTATGGAGAAATTATGGATCTGCACAAGTGCTGCAGGTGAGGAGTAATTATATTTTCAAAGAGTTTTGGAATTGCAGACAACTTAGAGATTCCTCTGTAGTTACCAGCATCGAACTTCCTACCTTTTTTATGGAGAGGAATAATAAATGATTCCTTCCAAATAAGGGAAAATTCTGATGTTTCTAAAGATATGGTAAATAATTTGAGAAGGGGGTTACACAGAGCCTCGGCGCAATACCTGAGAACACAGCCCGGTATTCCCTCGGGACCCGATGCATATACTGGCTTTACACGTTGAAGATCCAGCCGAAGAGAGCTTTCGTCTAAGATAGGACTGAAAATTAGGTTCGACTTGGGCATAGTTAAAGAATACGTCAAGTTTATCTGGTTTGAGGAAGAATAAGTGGTTTTAAAAAACTCAGCAAAAAGATCGGCGATTGCCTGATCCGAGTTTGCTGAAGAATTTTTAAATGAAAGCGAGGAAGGGTATAGGTTTGGTTAACAAAATTATAAAACTGTTTCGGGTCCTGTGTGAACTGAACCCTACAACGATTCAAATAATTTTTTTAAGACCGAGCGTTAAGCACGGTAAATTTCGACCGAGCACTGATATAGTTAGAAAAGACAGTTTTAGAACGAGTAAGTTTATATTTATTATAAAGCCTAAACTTAACATTTTTTAGGCGTGTCAGCTCCTTATTAAACCAAGGTGGTTTACTAGAGACAGACGGATATGTTAACAGAATACAGGATAAAAAGAACGAGTTCATGGCACTGTAAAAAATGTTCACGGCGGCTGCCATGGCAGTACACATGTACAGATTTGATCAATCAAATTCAGATATTAGATTATTTAGCGTATGAAAGTTAGTTTTACGAAAACAGCGAACCTTCTTGGCTAAAGAATGAATCTGATTGTTTAATCAGATTCATTCTTTACAACCGTCCCCGTATCGATAGTCACTTCGAAAGTTGGATGGTAGGGATCTTCAGGTAGCGTCAATGGAGGAACTCTAACTAAGTCAACACCTAGAGGATCAGAGACGAAACAAAGATCCAATAAGCACTAACTAGGGCATACAACATCCAGAAACTTACTAGGATACAGAGATCAGCATGCGCAGGTGCAACGGGAGCACTTAGATCATGCCCCGCAGCAGCGCTGAATGCTAAGGAACACTGCAGCCCAAAGCGCGGTACGACTGAAGGCAAGTCAGAGCTGGTAGAACTACCACACCGGGCACTGTAAGATCCTGAACGAAATAAACGATCGGTTAACAGTAAACACCGATTACATGACAACCGAGATACGGTTCGGCAATTCATATACTACAAAATACCCAACAAGAGAAGAGTGGAGAAGAGGGAGTGTAACCGAGCCAGATGAGGTATCACTCTACACAAATGTCCCAAAGATGAGCGGCGGGGTAGGGGACGATATCTTTGCCGAAACCTGGGGGATAGAAGAGTCTTTCCATCTCCCAAGGTCAGCAACAGTGTTCCAGGCGGAGGTCCTTGGGATTTTGAAAGCAGCGGAACTTTCATTGGGCCGTGACCTCCAGAATACCAAGGTAATGATATACTCAGATAGCCAAGCGGCCATCAAATCTCTCGCAACAGCAAGGACTTCATCTACACTAGTCGCCAAATGTAAGGAGGCACTAAATAGACTCGCGGACCACAACAGGGTGCAGATAGCCTGGGTACCCGGGCACAATGACATGCCCGGCAACGAAAAAGCGGACGAACTGGCCAGAAAAGGGTCAGAAGAAATCGCAGTAACAACAGATATTTAAGCATCTCTAAACACGGTTCAGGCCGAGATTCACGACCACTTCAAAGTACTAGCCAGCAAGGAATGGTCGATGAAGGCGGAACACAGGAGATCGAAACTGTGCTGGCCTGAATACGATAGAAGACGGACTGCAGAGCTGATCTCCAAGAGAAAAACGGACATCAGAAGGGTAACGGCAGCCATCACGGGCCACTGGCCAATAGGCACGCATGCCTGTAAAATGGGCCTACCCTATAACCCACACTGCAGAAGCTGCAAAAAACCAAACGAGCAGGAGACATCGGAGCATTCACTGCCCGGCTTTGAACCAGCTTAGAACGCGTCACTTCGGAGCCCACCAACTCGGGTCACTAGGGTAAGTGGGGAGGCAGTCAGTTAGTGCCATCCTGGCCTACCTGAATGACACGGGCTGGTACTGAAGAGAGGCGCAGACTACAACCACTTATACATTCCTACCATAAGGAATTTAGGACTTGGTTAACTTGAGAGAAAGATATGTCAAGTAGGCCATCTATAAGGTCAAAGGCGATTAAAACTCCACCTCCACGCTGGACAAGTCGGTCTACCCTGTAAATTGTGTACTTACCCGGGAAAATTTCAGAGCTAAGGATCTCTGGCTTTAATCAGGTCTCGGTAAACACAATTACCTGGGATGCAAAAGAAAAAGCTGTCAGAATACAATTTCGAGAGCGTGCTGCGTAAGCCTCTAGTATTCTGATAGGAAAGTTGGAGGGAAGTAGTTAGTTTTTTGGGACTGAAGTTGTTGAAGTGGTCTTTGCTGTGGTCCTTGCGGTTCGTGGCGGATAGGGAGGGGTAATCCTACTGGCCGCTCTTTCTTCGTTTTAGCCTTGAATTCCTTAACTACAACGTGCTCGGGCCAGAAGTCACAAGAGCAAATTGTGTCAAAGAAGTTCGGGTGAACGCTAATCTTGAAAGACGAGATGTCTCTGGCATACGAAAAATTTAACTTTTCCACTATTACATTTTCGGCTTGGGTTTTTCCTTGAATATAGGAAAGAACATCTTTCGATGCGAGGTCAGGGGCAAGCCGCGAAACAATTATTGTTTTCGATGGTGGAACAGCTGTAAGGGTCTTTGGTAACACTATGTTACCAACAGCCGGTAGTCCGGATGTTTTTTTCGCCCTGGGCAGTCTGCGGAGTCCGAGTTTAGGACACCGCAGCGGACACAACGGAAATTACTGGCGGACCAGTTGCCAATTCCACCCCTGTACATTCGGTTACCGAATCCAATACCGCTCCCGATCTCAAGACCATTGGGCTTGGTATCAGGGATTCATACAGTTGCTGACAACCAGCAAGAGATTTTTTGCGCTTTGGCGACTCTTTTAATAGCTGCAGACTATTAAACTGAGCGTCTAACGCAGTGAACAGATCATTCGCTTTGCGAAAATTAACCGTGAGCTCACTAAATCCGTTTCTGATCTGCCGCATGAAGGATTTCATTTCCTTCTCAACCTCTCGACAGGACTGTCAACAATAATGTAATTCCATTTTACTGAAAATAACATCCGCAATACGGCCCGACAATTCGACACACTTAGCGTGTACAACCGTATCACAAAGCCAGCAATAAATTTTTGGTTGGTCTGCCAAAACGGTTTTTTGGCAGTTTTTAATTCAACAGACAATATTAAACGACATTTCCACAAACCTTTGACCACTGTGCAAAGAGGAGAACCGTCAACGCGGGTGAGCGGGAGAGTAAGAGCGATAAAGAAATAGCGAGGGCGAAGGAGCTTAGAACCGCTTAGCTGCAGCTAAACACCAACGGAACTTCAGCGGGGAGAAGAGGGATAGGCACAAAAGAGAATACAGAAAACCGTCTTAGCACAAAAACTAAAAGTGTAATTAATACAAATTAAACACAAAAAAAGCTCATGCATACGCGGTAGCAAACGGCTGAAGTAAAGTTAGAAGTTTAGTGATGATTTTAATAAAACCCCGGTGGTTTAAAAAGCAAAACAACACAATATTCGGAGCGCAAAACAAAAACACGACCGTTCACTATGAAGAGAATAGACGTTATGATATAATATTTGAAGCCTTTACAGTACAAAACGTTGAATAGTGATTTATTTCATACCGATTCATTAAAGACTTAAATTGTGTGTTAAAAAACTCTTTTCCGTCATCTGTTTGTAAATTTGTAGGTACAATAAGTCCAGATTTTAATATTTTCTCCATTGCTTCACCAACATGTTTCGAAGCGGGTTGCCAAAAAGGTAGCCTCCAAAATCACCTTCGCCAATGGACCAATCGTACATATATTTTCAAAGAGTTTTGGAATTGCAGACAACTTAGAGATTCCTCTGTAGTTACCAGCATCGAACTTCCTACCTTTTTTATGGAGAGGAATAATAAATGATTCCTTCCAAATAAGGGAAAATTCTGATGTTTCTAAAGATATGGTAAATAATTTGAGAAGGGGGTTACACAGAGCCTCGGCGCAATACCTGAGAACACAGCCCGGTATTCCCTCGGGACCCGATGCATATACTGGCTTTACACGTTGAAGATCCAGCCGAAGAGAGCTTTCGTCTAAGATAGGACTGAAAATTAGGTTCGACTTGGGCATAGTTAAAGAATACGTCAAGTTTATCTGGTTTGAGGAAGAATAAGTGGTTTTAAAAAACTCAGCAAAAAAGATCGGCGATTGCCTGATCCGAGTTTGCTGAAGAATTTTTAAATGAAAGCGAGGAAGGGTATAGGTTTGGTTAACAAAATTATAAAACTGTTTCGGGTCCTGTGTGAACTGAACCCTACAACGATTCAAATAATTTTTTTAAGACCGAGCGTTAAGCACGGTAAATTTCGACCGAGCACTGATATAGTTAGAAAAGACAGTTTTAGAACGAGTAAGTTTATATTTATTATAAAGCCTAAACTTAACATTTTTTAGGCGTGTCAGCTCCTTATTAAACCAAGGTGGTTTACTAGAGACAGACGGATATGTTAACAGAATACAGGATAAAAAGAACGAGTTCATGGCACTGTAAAAAATGTTCACGGCGGCTGCCATGGCAGTACACATGTACAGATTTGATCAATCAAATTCAGATATTAGATTATTTAGCGTATGAAAGTTAGTTTTACGAAAACAGCGAACCTTCTTGGCTAAAGAATGAATCTGATTGTTTAATCAGATTCATTCTTTACAACCGTCCCCGTATCGATAGTCACTTCGAAAGTTGGATGGTAGGGATCTTCAGGTAGCGTCAATGGAGGAACTCTAACTAAGTCAACACCTAGAGGATCAGAGACGAAACAAAGATCCAATAAGCACTAACTAGGGCATACAACATCCAGAAACTTACTAGGATACAGAGATCAGCATGCGCAGGTGCAACGGGAGCACTTAGATCATGCCCCGCAGCAGCGCTGAATGCTAAGGAACACTGCAGCCCAAAGCGCGGTACGACTGAAGGCAAGTCAGAGCTGGTAGAACTACCACACCGGGCACTGTAAGATCCTGAACGAAATAAACGATCGGTTAACAGTAAACACCGATTACATGACAACCGAGATACGGTTCGGCAATGCATATACTACAAAATACCCAACAAGAGAAGAGTGGAGAAGAGGGAGTGTAACCGAGCCAGATGAGGTATCACTCTACACAAATGTCCCAAAGATGAGCGGCGGGGTAGGGGACGATATCTTTGCCGAAACCTGGGGGATAGAAGAGTCTTTCCATCTCCCAAGGTCAGCAACAGTGTTCCAGGCGGAGGTCCTTGGGATTTTGAAAGCAGCGGAACTTTCATTGGGCCGTGACCTCCAGAATACCAAGGTAATGATATACTCAGATAGCCAAGCGGCCATCAAATCTCTCGCAACAGCAAGGACTTCATCTACACTAGTCGCCAAATGTAAGGAGGCACTAAATAGACTCGCGGACCACAACAGGGTGCAGATAGCCTGGGTACCCGGGCACAATGACATGCCCGGCAACGAAAAAGCGGACGAACTGGCCAGAAAAGGGTCAGAAGAAATCGCAGTAACAACAGATATTTAAGCATCTCTAAACACGGTTCAGGCCGAGATTCACGACCACTTCAAAGTACTAGCCAGCAAGGAATGGTCGATGAAGGCGGAACACAGGAGATCGAAACTGTGCTGGCCTGAATACGATAGAAGACGGACTGCAGAGCTGATCTCCAAGAGAAAAACGGACATCAGAAGGGTAACGGCAGCCATCACGGGCCACTGGCCAATAGGCACGCATGCCTGTAAAATGGGCCTACCCTATAACCCACACTGCAGAAGCTGCAAAAAACCAAACGAGCAGGAGACATCGGAGCATTCACTGCCCGGCTTTGAACCAGCTTAGAACGCGTCACTTCGGAGCCCACCAACTCGGGTCACTAGGGTAAGTGGGGAGGCAGTCAGTTAGTGCCATCCTGGCCTACCTGAATGACACGGGCTGGTACTGAAGAGAGGCGCAGACTACAACCACTTATACATTCCTACCATAAGGAATTTAGGACTTGGTTAACTTGAGAGAAAGATATGTCAAGTAGGCCATCTATAAGGTCAAAGGCGATTAAAACTCCACCTCCACGCTGGACAAGTCGGTCTACCCTGTAAATTGTGTACTTACCCGGGAAAATTTCAGAGCTAAGGATCTCTGGCTTTAATCAGGTCTCGGTAAACACAATTACCTGGGATGCAAAGAAAAAGCTGTCAGAATACAATTTCGAGAGCGTGCTGCGTAAGCCTCTAGTATTCTGATAGGAAAGTTGGAGGGAAGTAGTTAGTTTTTTGGGACTGAAGTTGTTGAAGTGGTCTTTGCTGTGGTCCTTGCGGTTCGTGGCGGATAGGGAGGGGTAATCCTACTGGCCGCTCTTTCTTCGTTTTAGCCTTGAATTCCTTAACTACAACGTGCTCGGGCCAGAAGTCACAAGAGCAAATTGTGTCAAAGAAGTTCGGGTGAACGCTAATCTTGAAAGACGAGATGTCTCTGGCATACGAAAAATTTAACTTTTCCACTATTACATTTTCGGCTTGGGTTTTTCCTTGAATATAGGAAAGAACATCTTTCGATGCGAGGTCAGGGGCAAGCCGCGAAACAATTATTGTTTTCGATGGTGGAACAGCTGTAAGGGTCTTTGGTAACACTATGTTACCAACAGCCGGTAGTCCGGATGTTTTTTCGCCCTGGGCAGTCTGCGGAGTCCGAGTTTAGGACACCGCAGCGGACACAACGGAAATTACTGGCGGACCAGTTGCCAATTCCACCCCTGTACATTCGGTTACCGAATCCAATACCGCTCCCGATCTCAAGACCATTGGGCTTGGTATCAGGGATTCATACAGTTGCTGACAACCAGCAAGAGATTTTTTGCGCTTTGGCGACTCTTTTAATAGCTGCAGACTATTAAACTGAGCGTCTAACGCAGTGAACAGATCATTCGCTTTGCGAAAATTAACCGTGAGCTCACTAAATCCGTTTCTGATCTGCCGCATGAAGGATTTCATTTCCTTCTCAACCTCTCGACAGGACTGTCAACAATAATGTAATTCCATTTTACTGAAAATAACATCCGCAATACGGCCCGACAATTCGACACACTTAGCGTGTACAACCGTATCACAAAGCCAGCAATAAATTTTTGGTTGGTCTGCCAAAACGGTTTTTTGGCAGTTTTTAATTCAACAGACAATATTAAACGACATTTCCACAAACCTTTGACCACTGTGCAAAGAGGAGAACCGTCAACGCGGGTGAGCGGGAGAGTAAGAGCGATAAAGAAATAGCGAGGGCGAAGGAGCTTAGAACCGCTTAGCTGCAGCTAAACACCAACGGAACTTCAGCGGGGAGAAGAGGGATAGGCACAAAAGAGAATACAGAAAACCGTCTTAGCACAAAAACTAAAAGTGTAATTAATACAAATTAAACACAAAAAAAGCTCATGCATACGCGGTAGCAAACGGCTGAAGTAAAGTTAGAAGTTTAGTGATGATTTTAATAAAACCCCGGTGGTTTAAAAAGCAAAACAACACAATATTCGGAGCGCAAAACAAAAACACGACCGTTCACTATGAAGAGAATAGACGTTATGATATAATATTTGAAGCCTTTACAGTACAAAACGTTGAATAGTGATTTATTTCATACCGATTCATTAAAGACTTAAATTGTGTGTTAAAAAACTCTTTTCCGTCATCTGTTTGTAAATTTGTAGGTACAATAAGTCCAGATTTTAATATTTTCTCCATTGCTTCACCAACATGTTTCGAAGCGGGTTGCCAAAAAGGTAGCCTCCAAAATCACCTTCGCCAATGGACCAATCGTACATATATTTTCAAAGAGTTTTGGAATTGCAGACAACTTAGAGATTCCTCTGTAGTTACCAGCATCGAACTTCCTACCTTTTTTATGGAGAGGAATAATAAATGATTCCTTCCAAATAAGGGAAAATTCTGATGTTTCTAAAGATATGGTAAATAATTTGAGAAGGGGGTTACACAGAGCCTCGGCGCAATACCTGAGAACACAGCCCGGTATTCCCTCGGGACCCGATGCATATACTGGCTTTACACGTTGAAGATCCAGCCGAAGAGAGCTTTCGTCTAAGATAGGACTGAAAATTAGGTTCGACTTGGGCATAGTTAAAGAATACGTCAAGTTTATCTGGTTTGAGGAAGAATAAGTGGTTTTAAAAAACTCAGCAAAAAGATCGGCGATTGCCTGATCCGAGTTTGCTGAAGAATTTTTAAATGAAAGCGAGGAAGGGTATAGGTTTGGTTAACAAAATTATAAAACTGTTTCGGGTCCTGTGTGAACTGAACCCTACAACGATTCAAATAATTTTTAATTTTAAATTTCGACCGAGCACTGATATAGTTAGAAAAGACAGTTTTAGAACGAGTAAGTTTATATTTATTATAAAGCCTAAACTTAACATTTTTTAGGCGTGTCAGCTCCTTATTAAACCAAGGTGGTTTACTAGAGACAGACGGATATGTTAACAGAATACAGGATAAAAAGAACGAGTTCATGGCACTGTAAAAAATGTTCACGGCGGCTGCCATGGCAGTACACATGTACAGATTTGATCAATCAAATTCAGATATTAGATTATTTAGCGTATGAAAGTTAGTTTTACGAAAACAGCGAACCTTCTTGGCTACAAGAACAACCGTCCCCGTATCGATAGTCACTTCGAAAGTTGGATGGTAGGGATCTTCAGGTAGCGTCAATGGAGGAACTCTAACTAAGTCAACACCTAGAGGATCAGAGACGAAACAAAGATCCAATAAGCACTAACTAGGGCATACAACATCCAGAAACTTACCAGGATACAGAGATCAGCATGCGCAGGTGCAACGGGAGCACTTAGATCATGCCCCGCAGCAGCGCTGAATGCTAAGGAACACTGCAGCCCAAAGCGCGGTACGACTGAAGGCAAGTCAGAGCTGGTAGAACTACCACACCGGGCACTGTAAGATCCTGAACGAAATAAACGATCGGTTAACAGTAAACACCGATTACATGACAACCGAGATACGGTTCGGCAATGCATATACTACAAAATACCCAACAAGAGAAGAGTGGAGAAGAGGGAGTGTAACCGAGCCAGATGAGGTATCACTCTACACAAATGTCCCAAAGATGAGCGGCGGGGTAGGGGACGATATCTTTGCCGAAACCTGGGGGATAGAAGAGTCTTTCCATCTCCCAAGGTCAGCAACAGTGTTCCAGGCGGAGGTCCTTGGGATTTTGAAAGCAGCGGAACTTTCATTGGGCCGTGACCTCCAGAATACCAAGGTAATGATATACTCAGATAGCCAAGCGGCCATCAAATCTCTCGCAACAGCAAGGACTTCATCTACACTAGTCGCCAAATTTAAGGAGGCACTAAATAGACTCGCGGACCACAACAGGGTGCAGATAGCCTGGGTACCCGGGCACAATGACATGCCCGGCAACGAAAAAGCGGACGAACTGGCCAGAAAAGGGTCAGAAGAAATCGCAGTAACAACAGATATTTAAGCATCTCTAAACACGGTTCAGGCCGAGATTCACGACCACTTCAAAGTACTAGCCAGCAAGGAATG
The DNA here is from genome assembly GCA_018903765.1 of Drosophila aff. chauvacae BK-2020. Taxonomy (NCBI): domain Eukaryota; kingdom Metazoa; phylum Arthropoda; class Insecta; order Diptera; family Drosophilidae; genus Drosophila; species Drosophila aff. chauvacae BK-2020. Next base: position 1,153,676 of record JAEIGO010000862.1, read on the forward strand.
GTCGATGAAGGCGGAACACAGGAGATCGAAACTGTGCTGGCCTGAATACGATAGAAGACGGACTGCAGAGCTGATCTCCAAGAGAAAAACGGACATCAGAAGGGTAACGGCAGCCATCACGGGCCACTGGCCAATAGGCACGCATGCCTGTAAAATGGGCCTACCCTATAACCCACACTGCAGAAGCTGCAAAAAACCAAACGAGCAGGAGACATCGGAGCATTCACTGCCCGGCTTTGAACCAGCTTAGAACGCGTCACTTCGGAGCCCACCAACTCGGGTCACTAGGGTAAGTGGGGAGGCAGTCAGTTAGTGCCATCCTGGCCTACCTGAATGACACGGGCTGGTACTGAAGAGAGGCGCAGACTACAACCACTTATACATTCCTACCATAAGGAATTTAGGACTTGGTTAACTTGAGAGAAAGATATGTCAAGTAGGCCATCTATAAGGTCAAAGGCGATTAAAACTCCACCTCCACGCTGGACAAGTCGGTCTACCCTGTAAATTGTGTACTTACCCGGGAAAATTTCAGAGCTAAGGATCTCTGGCTTTAATCAGGTCTCGGTAAACACAATTACCTGGGATGCAAAGAAAAAGCTGTCAGAATACAATTTCGAGAGCGTGCTGTGTAAGCCTCTAGTATTCTGATAGGAAAGTTGGAGGGAAGTAGTTAGTTTTTGGGACTGAAGTTGTTGAAGTGGTCTTTGCTGTGGTCCTTGCGGTTCGTGGCGGATAGGGAGGGGTAATCCTACTGGCCGCTCTTTCTTCGTTTTAGCCTTGAATTCCTTAACTACAACGTGCTCGGGCCAGAAGTCACAAGAGCAAATTGTGTCAAAGAAGTTCGGGTGAACGCTAATCTTGAAAGACGAGATGTCTCTGGCATACGAAAAATTTAACTTTTCCACTATTACATTTTCGGCTTGGGTTTTTCCTTGAATATAGGAAAGAACATCTTTCGATGCGAGGTCAGGGGCAAGCCGCGAAACAATTATTGTTTTCGATGGTGGAACAGCTGTAAGGGTCTGTGGTAACACTATGTTACCAACAGCCGGTAGTCCGGATGTTTTTTCGCCCTGGGCAGTCTGCGGAGTCCGAGTTTAGGACACCGCAGCGGACACAACGGAAATTACTGGCGGACCAGTTGCCAATTCCACCCCTGTACATTCGGTTACCGAATCCAATACCGCTCCCGATCTCAAGACCATTGGGCTTGGTATCAGGGATTCATACAGTTGCTGACAACCAGCAAGAGATTTTTTGCGCTTTGGCGACTCTTTTAATAGCTGCAGACTATTAAACTGAGCGTCTAACGCAGTGAACAGATCATTCGCTTTGCGAAAATTAACCGTGAGCTCACTAAATCCGTTTCTGATCTGCCGCATGAAGGATTTCATTTCCTTCTCAACCTCTCGACAGGACTGTCAACAATAATGTAATTCCATTTTACTGAAAATAACATCCGCAATACGGCCCGACAATTCGACACACTTAGCGTGTACAACCGTATCACAAAGCCAGCAATAAATTTTTGGTTGGTCTGCCAAAACGGTTTTTTGGCAGTTTTTAATTCAACAGACAATATTAAACGACATTTCCACAAACCTTTGACCACTGTGCAAAGAGGAGAACCGTCAACGCGGGTGAGCGGGAGAGAAAGAGCGATAAAGAAATAGCGAGGGCGAAGGAGCTTAGAACCGCTTAGCTGCAGCTAAACACCAACGGAACTTCAGCGGGGAGAAGAGGGATAGGCACAAAAGAGAATACAGAAAACCGTCTTAGCACAAAAACTAAAAGTGTAATTAATACAAATTAAACACAAAAAAAGCTCATGCATACGCGGTAGCAAACGGCTGAAGTAAAGTTAGAAGTTTAGTGATGATTTTAATAAAACCCCGGTGGTTTAAAAAGCAAAACAACACAATATTCGGAGCGCAAAACAAAAACACGACCGTTCACTATGAAGAGAATAGACGTTATGATATAATATTTGAAGCCTTTACAGTACAAAACGTTGAATAGTGATTTATTTCATACCGATTCATTAAAGACTTAAATTGTGTGTTAAAAAACTCTTTTCCGTCATCTCTTTGTAAATTTGTAGGTACAATAAGTCCAGATTTTAATATTTTCTCCATTGCTTCACCAACATGTTTCGAAGCGGGTTGCCAAAAAGGTAGCCTCCAAAATCACCTTCGCCAATGGGCCAATCGTACATCGAGTGCGGCTGTTGGACGAACTGGAGAACCCCGGCAGCCACCAGACCGAGATTGTGGACTATTACCAGCTGCTGGCCGACAAGGGTGACGTCCAGTCACAGGTGGGTCTGGGCCATCTGTACTACCAGGGCGGCAAGGCCATTCAGCAAGATCACCAGAAGGCCCTCGAGTACTTTACCCAGGCAGCTAACGCAGGCAATGCAATCGGCTTCGCTTTCCTGGGCAAGCTTTATCTGGAGCAGCTTTATCCAGCAGCAGTCGAGTTCTTCAAAACTGTTTCCGAGCGTGGACGCTGGAGCAGCCGCCTGATGCACGCTTACAGCGACTATAAGCAGAATCGTATCGACGAGGCCTACATGCAGTATTCGCTGATGGCAGAAGTCGGTTATGAGGTAGCCAGAGCAATGCCGCATTTCTCCTAGACCGTGAAGAGGTGCACGTATTTAATGATCGGCATGAGGATCTAATTCGTGCCTTCTACTACTGGAAGCGAGCTGCCGGACAGGGCTATTCGGCTGCCCAAGTTAAGCTGGGCGATTACTATTACTACGACTGGGGCACTGCTACGGATTTCGAGACCGCAGCCGCCCTCTACAGGAAAGCCTCAGAGCAGCAATATAATGCCCAGGCGATGTTTAACTTGGGATACATGCACGAGCAGGGGCTCGGCATGAAGAAGGACTGGCATTTGGCAAAGAGGTTATATGATCTCGCTGCCGAGACAAACTCGGACGCCAAGGTGCCTGTGGCCATTGCACTCTTTAAGCTGCAGATGCTGGCCAAGATTGAATCGATCAAGGAGTCCCCATACAGGTTCATCTTCTATTTGGATGAAAACATCGCCGCCAACTGGGACCTGTACATGATAACCGTTTTAACTCTGCTGTTGGGCATCATCATGTACATGAGGCGACCATTTCAGCAGACGGATCAGCCGGCAGCAGCAACTGCAAATGACATTGCCGCTGCGCCCGTTAATCTGGCTCCGGTGGGAGCTGAAGCAGCAGCCGGAGCTGGCGCTGAGGCTGCAGTGAGATCACCTCGTGCCGCTACAGCCGTTTCTCTACCTGCACCTGCACCATATGCAACATCTGCGGGAGCCTCCACAACGGCTGCGGCCAATGCTAACGCAGCACCGGAGGGGGCCAGTAGCTCAACATCTGCCGCGCCAGACGGTGCTGCAAACGTCAACACACTCGGACCCACTGACTAGTCTTAGCAAATTGGTTAATAATCCCTCTAGGTTAGTTAGTGTGCGTGTAAATATTTATCATCTAATTTCGCCGATTTAATATTTTTATTAATTCTTAAGCCGACCTTTTTAGATATTTAAAAAATATCGTGCTCAGAAATGAATGTTGTACTGATAAACCAATGAAAAGTCTTAGATTAAAGTGCCTCACCCACGCAAATTTGAAAAATGTATCAATTACTGTTAGCAGGTAGCGATAGTCATTATTCGAGGAAGAATATTTTCCCAATTCCACGAAGTCAGCCTGCCATAAGCAATTTATCCCTTTGTAATAACCCACCAACAGAGAAAATGTTTGCGTCCAGGAGCTTGTAATTCATAATAATACTCCGTCTACTCATTATCAGACAAATATTAATTAGATTTTACAATATTATAATGAATTAATTTGAATGGGTATCAAATAATTTGGAATATCCTTTTTTTTCAATAATACTTGAGGTAACTATCTCAAGTCTGTCTAATCGATCTTCAATATCAGCAGTTTTGACATCGGGTATACTAACAATTAATTCTTGCTGATGAGAAATAATTGAGTCCCTCTACCCCTTAATACACTGGTCAACATACGCATTGCTAACTATGTATTCAGTTTCTTTGTGAATCCCATAATTCTGTATACTAAAATTCCAGTCGGTGTCGCTAGGGTAAAGGTGGCAGTTGTGGACACGGGAAGGTTGTGGACACCCCTGTGTAACTTTTGACACAGGACAGATATATAGTATGGATCTGTCAAATGTCATGTGTGCGCTATTGAAGCTCGATTGTTTTGTGCCGAATACCAAACGGAAAGGACGCATCTGCTCTGTGTCCCGGAAAAAAGGAAATTTTCACCGTGAAAAAAATCACAAAAGTTGTATTGCACGTTTTTAAAAGTGTCACCGTGTGAAGTGTGTTAATTAAGTGCTTTAGCTTTTTTGACGTGAAATTTAGTTATGTTTAAGATTCCACACCGGGTTTGGACAAAATTTTCACAATAAAAATTTTTTTCATATGATTTTAAAACGACTGCTTGAGGCAGCTGTGGACACTTAAATGTCGGGGGTTGTGGACACCCAATTTTTTGTTTGACAAATCTTAAAATATCGCCGTTGATTGAATTATAGGTACAGCTATATAAGTAAATATATTTTAGTGGTGTTTATATTATTTTCTTCGATGTATGTTGCCAAAAAAATTGACCGCCTCCAACTCCGTTCACTGCAATGATTGTGATCGGCCAGTGCACTTGAAGTGTGCTGACATGCGTGCCAGCTATTTCACATGCGCGAATTGTGATTCTGATTGGTAGACCTCGGAATTTGCATACTTTCATATTTTACATCCGATTGATGCCAAATTTTGAATTTAGACTTCATAAAATTCACTTATTATTATTTTGGATGCATATTGAAAATATGCATAATATATGCAAAAGATATGCAAAATAATATTCCAAAAATATGCAAAATATATGCAAAATATGCAAAATATATGCAAAATATGCAAAATATATGCAATCAAATTGAATAGAATAGACATACTTTAATTAAAGTGTTACCATATTTTACCAACATAATGCATAGTTTGCCGCCGGCGACATACGAAAAGTAACAAATGAGTTTACCTTCAAGTCATTCTAACGTTATTCGTGTGATTTGTTTGTTTCGTGTGTGCTTCAACAAATTATTGGATAGTCAACGCTAAAAAAAAAAATAATTATTGAGCCTAAAATAAATGTAACTCGCGAAATGGGAAAGATAACCAAATACAAAAAGAAGCTGGTAGACAAATGGTTCGCCGCCATTCCGGAAAAGTGTTTTACAGTTGAGGGGAATGAGGTAATATGTACTACTTGCGAGAAGAAGGTATGTCTTAAAGTTAGGCCTGTGGCTGATTGTTAAAGTTTGACTACATGCTAATGGGTTTTATATTTTAGATTACATGCGACAAAAAATTTCAATTGCAACAGCACATGGCTACTGCTCTACACAAAAGGTCCAAAGCAATAACCAATAAAAAAGACGAAACTCAAGATAGCAGCGGTAGCACCTCTAGTGATGAATTCAAAATGGATTTATGTGACGCGTTGGTTGCCGGAAACATTCCATGGAATGTACTTAATAATGAAACTTTTTCTAATTTTTTACAAAAATACACTGGCCAACAAATTCCAGATGAAAGCTCCTTAAGGAAAACATATTTAGACAAATGCTACCAGAAATCAATACAAAAAATACGTGACAATATTAAGGACGAAAGCGTATGGATATCGGTGGACAAAACAACTGATAAACAGGGCCGATATGTCGCGAATTTGATTATTGGAATATTGAGCGAAAATGAACAGTCGGATAACCAAAAAACGTTTTTATTATCGTGTAAACAATTGAATGAGGTAAACAACGCAACAATTTCTCGATTCGTAAATGACAGTATTCGTTTATTGTGGCCACATGGAAATTATGATACAATTTTGCTCCTGTTAACGGATGCTGCGGCATACATGATCAAAGCTGGCAAAAATTTAAAAATATTCTATCCGAATCTCATACACTTAACATGTTTTGCACACGGTTTAAATTTAATAGCGGAGAAAGTAAGAACATCGTTTCCTGACGCAAACTCTTTTATAACATGTGTTAAGAAAATATTTAAAAAAGCCCCATCAAGAGTTCAACGCTACAAACAAATTCTTGACATTCCATTACCACCAGAGCCAATCTTAACCAGATGGGGAACATGGTTAAATGCGGCTTCATTTTATGCAGATAACATGGAAGGAATAGCAGAGGTAAGATAACGATTAGGTCGATAAGTAACTTCAGTTTAATAATCAAAAATATTTTAAACTTTGCACTCTAGGTACTTGAAACACTAAATCCGGAAGATGCGGAATCTATAAGACAGGCAAAAGATCTTTTACAAAATCCACAGTTACATCGGGATTTTATATTTATAAAATCCAAATTTCAAAGAATTACCGAAATTGTCACTGCATTGGAAGCGAGGGGACAATCACTGGAAATGTCGATGAATTTATTTAAAGAAGCCGAAAATATTGTGAAAAACATAACAGGGGATTTAGGAAAGGAGATACACCAAAAATTTAAAATGGTTTTGAATAGAAATCCAGACTTTCCCATTATTTCAAAGATTAATAATATTTTAAATTGTGATGGCGATGTTTCCGAGCTTGGACACGTAAAAAACCAAAATATTATAAAATTCAAATACGCTCCCACTACATCGTGTGATGTGGAAAGAAGCTTTTCGGCTTATAAAATGATATTCGGAGATAAGCGACAAAGCCTTAATAGCTGTAATTTGGAAAAGATAATGATTACTTATTGTAGTCAAAATTATTTTAAGTAAATTTCAATTTGTTTACCATCTCAAAAATCGCTTTTACTAGGTATTTTGAGATGACTTTATCATATGCATATTTTGCATATATTTTGCATATTTTGCATATATTTAGCATATTTTGCATATCTTATGCATATGCGTTTTATGCAAATATGCATATAAAAAAAAATATGCATATCCTCTTTACGGTTTTTTTCATCGAAAAAAATTTTGGTGTTATCGGAATTTAAATATCTTAATCTCTTAAAAATATGCAAATATGTAAATTCCGAGGTCTACTTGGGGCAAATGAATGAATTAAAATTGTGAGGTAAGTGTGTTTCTTGCAAACATAGAACATCTGGGGAGTGGTCTCTTATGATGAGTGAGAGCTCGTTATAATTGTTAAAGATACCGTTTATGTTTCACTAAAAAATTTTTAAATGCATTTTTATTCATTATATATACACAAGTGGGCAAAAGTATTTAGACAAGAAAAATATTCAATATATTTGTTTGTAAGTTATTGTTTACTTAAAGGAAAATTGTTTAACAATTTTAGTAAATAGGTAGATTATCGTAGTTAAAGTAAGTTATATAATCACATGGATAACTTCATTGTTGATTTAAGAAAAATTACTTTTTTACAAATTATCAGTGGCATAAGTATTTAGACAAAATATTTAAATTCCATAAATTTAAAAGAAAAAAAATTCAACAAAAAAATTATGACAAATTAATAAAAAATATAGCATCTATCACTTTTTGGAGAAGTACCAAGTTGTGGATATAATCTATTGAAATATCCTTCCATAAGTCTTGAATTTCCAAAATCGTTTCATCGCGACTTCTGGATAAGTTTGCACATCTCTTTTGTTTTTTATATGACCAGAGGTTTTCTATTATGTTGAGGTCTGGACTTTGAGGTGGCCAATCCAATGTGTTTACGCCAACATCTTTCAGGAATTGCGTTATCATTTTAGCCTTATGACAGGGGGCATTATCCTGCTGGAGTATGAAGGACTCTCCAATCAATTTGTCACCAGAGGGGAATGCATGATTATTTAGGACATCCAAATATTTACTTTGATTCATCGTTCCATCAACGGGAACTAAATCTCCCAAGCCAGTGAAGGCTACGCATCCCCAAAACATAACAGACCCTCCTGAATGACTTATTCTCGGACATACTAGTGCCACTTTTTTCCGATATTGTTTCGGTAATCGGACATAATTTTTTTTTTTTGCGCAGTGAAACTCAAAAGAGCTTTCATCGCTCCACAAAACATTGTTCCAGAAGGATGCAGGCTGACCAACATATTTTTTGGCAAATTCGAGGCGCTTTAACTTGTTTCGTGAAGATATTAGTGGTATAACTCTGCTAACATATGTTCCAAAATCGGCTTCCTTAAGACGTCTGCGAACCGTTCTTTCACTGATATCAATTTCTTCTCCTTCTTTTAGTTCTTTGACAACCGATCGGGGAGTTTGTAGAACATTCTGCTTAAACTTCCGTAAAATATAACTATCGTCCTTTGCAGTTGTTTTACGTGGTCGGCCACTACGGGGAACGGTTTTGGTTGTGTGTGTTTTTTATATTTATTTATTTGGTAATACACAGTTGCTCGAGGAATTTGGTATAAATCAATGATATTTTGTACCGAAATACCAGAGTTATACTTAATTATTATTTCATTTCTTATAAATTCGCTAAGTTCTATTGTTTTCACCATGTTTAATGTTGAATGAAATACAAAAAGATAGTAACACCTTATTAAGAAGAAATGTTTAATTTATCTAAAAAAAGTCAAAAATTTGATGTTCTTCAAACAACAGACCAATGCGAACTAATTAAATGTGATGTCTAAGTACTTTTGCCATCGCCCAAATCGTTGTTTGTCTAGCTTTCTTATCAGCAGAAGGATAATTGAAAAAGTAAACGGCAAAACATACCTTTCGCGTGTAACTGTAATTGCACTCTTTGTTTTAACATCAATAGTTTACTATTTAGTTGACTGTACTATGAAAAGCATTGCTCGACAGTTGCAAGCTAACGGTGTCTAAATACTTATGCCGACTTGTGTAGATGTTTTATGTCTGCAGAGGAGTGAGAGCAAAAGAAGACGATTAAGAGCATCGTTCCTCCATTGACTCGTCTGAGTCTGAGTTGTTTATTGAAGATGACAGATTAGATTGATCGGAGAGTTGAGGGAGTGATGATTTAATTTTTTGTTTAATTTTGTTTTTGTTGCGTATTCTTTTGCTGCTAAGAGGGCAGCAGAAGCTGTGCTTGTGGTTGAGATTGAGTTTGGGTTCACCTGCTCTGCGTTAGAAGAGCGAGATGCTAAAGCAGATAAGACTGCTGATAGGGATTCACGGTGAAGAGGAGCGGGGACTTTTGTTGAGTTTTTGTCATTTTCTTTTGGCATATTTGTGGAAATTGTTGGTGATGATGCTGTAAATAGCGTTGTTGGTTTGTTGGCAGCGACTGCTACAAATGTTGATGATGAATTTGATGTGTTGTTGGGTATTTGTTGTTTTAACCCTCTCAGCCCACATTTAAAATTAGCCAAGATAAACATTTTTTTTTAACAGATATGTATTTGGCTTTATTCAAATGTGAACTGACGAAAATTTCAAGGTCCTTGGTGTCCTGGTTCGATAGTTACAGGATGTTGCCACAAAATGTTCACAAAATTATTGTAGACAAACTATAAACTTTTTTTAAATTATTTTATTTTTAAATAAATTACTTACCCCTATATATGTATAATTCGCACCTAGTTTTCCATTACAACAAATATTTATTGAATAAAATAAAAAAAATGAATTTTTATTTTACCAACACTTTTCCCGCCAACCATTTTTTTTCATACAACTGCACTTAAAACGTCTGCTAAATAAACACGTTTGCAGCTTACAAGTAACTTATTAGTTATTTTGGTTGCAGAAAACATTAAGGAAGATGTTGAAAAAAAGCGCGAAGCAAAAAAATGTATATTCTACGTAACTGAGGCGTATTTCTAAAATGTTGCCTATAGGCAACAAATGGGCTGAGAGGGTTAATAATATTCTGGTTTCTCTCATACTGCATTTCTTGGTCGTTTTGATGCGGAGTAGTTCTCTTTGCTGGATGTATTTTGGGCATGAGGAGGAGGAGGCAGGGTGATCTCCGTTGCAGTTCGCGCAGTGTGTACGAGTGCAGGAATCGGGAACGTGTGGAGAGAGGTTGCAAGAAACACACATGAAGGGGTTCTTGCAGTGTTTTGCTGTGTGCCCTAATACTTGGCAGTTTTTGCATTTCATTGGGTTTGGTATATACTCTCGAACTCTAGTAGTGTGCCAGGCGACGTCCAGTTTGCTGGGTAAGGTGTACAGGTCGAAGGTCACTAAGATCACTCCCGTGGGCTTTGGTGTACCGTCGATCAACTTTGTAAATTTATAGCCTATTTACACTATCGTGCGTTACCTATCGATATCGAAGGAAACGCAATAACGTAGAATGTGTGTTTCTATTGCGTTATTGCGTCTGTTTTTGACAGCTGTCAGCATTTATTGAAAAAGTAAACAAAAATTGACGAATATGAGCAATTCGAACAACGACGAAAGCCTGATATTATCAGCTATGGAGCACAGTAGAAAAACCATGATGAAGGCCATGGATTTGCCTGCGATGTCTTTTCCTTTGGAGAAGCGAATTGGGATTGTCTCTTACTGCTTGGGATCTTCTACGGAATACCGCACTATAGCGAGTCTCTTGCGCACCCAATATATGCAGGATTTTGGTTGCGAGTATCCACCAGGATCCCTCACCAATAAGTGAATAACAATATCCGTTAAAGAATTTGATGATATTGGAGGCAACCTGCTCAAGAAACTTGGATAGGAAATACAAACGAAAGCGCTGAACGCATTGGGCACGCCTGGGTCTAAATGTTCTTTGTGGAACCATTATTAAATAATTATTTTGTACATTAATTTTAAAATATTTTTTAATTTAAAAAAAAGGGTTTTTACGCGGTTTTTTAAAACGCCATATTGCGATTCTTGAAAGAGGTCCATCCAAGCGGTCGGCTAGCATCGATCCCAATTTGAATTATATTTTATCTTTCTGTATATGTGGGAGTTCTTCAGAACTCACTGAATTCTCTCATATTCTTTGTCCACAGATTCGGAAGTGCCGACCAGAAGTCCCCAAGAGTGCACTGCTCAAACCGTCAGTTACTAGGTTTTGATTTTTATTTGGTGGTGAAACTTGTACGATAGTCCGAATATAGAGTTGTTATCGAAATACTCAGGTGTTATCGACACAAACGTAACTTGAACGCAACTTGGACGCAACTTTTTCCCACCTCTAGGCCCCTATACAAAACCTATGTAAAAAAAACTACGTTTGCTCTGAGACGCAAAAACGCAAAAACGCAGCCTAGTGTAAATGGGGCCTTAAAGACTGAGTGTACATTTTGGGTTTTTAATTCAGCAACTATTTCCTCTTCGGGGATGTTTACCAGATATGGAGCGTAGATGGTTCCTTTTACGAAATTAAGGGAGTCGTGGAGGCTGCATTGAATATCGCAAATGCCAGGGAGTTTCTTTGTGTTTAAAAATGTGTCTGCGGTTTGCTTGTTTTTAACTAGCATCCGTTATATGTTATATCCGTTATATGTTTGTCACTATTTTTGGAGGTGACTTTCAAAAATTTTGGATTTTGTTCAACTGGCACTGGGAGGTCTGGGTATTCTTCAGGGAGTTTTGCTGTCTTTTTTTCTTTGTTTTGGGGCTAACGCTAAGACTTGCAAAGCGATTATCCCCTAGGTTTGGAGGCCCGGGGGCCATGATGATTGTTTGCAGAGATTTTTTTTGTTTATTTAAATTTACGCGTGTATGAGCGAGAGAGTTTAAATAAAGAGGGATGGCAAAGTGTAACAACTAGAGTCTGCGGAGAGACGACGTAAGTAGTTGTTGGTTAGTCGGTGACTGTTAAGTTTCATATTTTGTAAAAATTACATAAAATCTTGGTACATTTTTTTGTAAGTTCGAATGTGTACGAATGTCGCGTTCGATATCATAGAGTTACCCATATAATGTTCACACTTGTCAACATACATGAATATGTATTAACTCATAAATATACATATACTAAATTATAAAATTTTAGCCTCGCTCAATTCTTAAATTATCAAAGTAATTTCGTTGGAATGATTTAAGTTTAAGTAACTGATTGCGAGGCTAATAGATGTTGAAGTCGTTCCACTAACTCATTCGGAGCGTCCCAGTTAATATAATTCGGTTTATTCCTCTCAAGTGTCATGAAACCAGACCCCGTTACAACATCTGTTTTGAGTTTGGGGGTAGACTCGGCGACGCACAATGGACGGAAAGATACTTTTGGGTTGCAAAAATCATAACTCTAGAACCAGTTGAGATATTTTCATAATTTTTTTTTAAATGAAAGGTAATTTTAGTACCCTTAGTTTGAGTGGTCATACTATTATGGTGTGATTAATAGTAGATTTTATACTCGAAATTTAATGTTTTTTGAGGCAGTTTTCTTTTTATCCAATTTCGAATAATTCTTTTCGTTTGTTTTCTCTGAAAATGCTAATATGGTGCATAATTAACAAAAAAAATAATAAATTTTAAAGAAAAAGCAAATTTGTTTGTTGTCCCAAATTTTTGAGGAATTTTCAAAAATTGATGCACAAATTTTTTCAAAATATTCATTCAATTTTACATAATTTAATACACAAGTCGGCATAAGTATTTAGACACCGTTAGCTTGCAACTGTCGAGCAATGCTTTTCATAGTACAGTCAACTAAATAGTAAACTATTGATGTTAAAACAAAGAGTGCAATTACAGTTACACGCGAAAGGTATGTTTTGCCGTTTACTTTTTCAATTATCCTTCTGCTGATAAGAAAGCTAGACAAACAACGATTTGGGCGATGGCAAAAGTACTTAGACATCACATTTAATTAGTTCGCATTAGTCTGTTGTTTGAAGAACATCAAATTTTTGACTTTTTTTAGATAAATTAAACATTTCTTCTTAATAAGGTGTTACTATCTTTTTGTATTTCATTCAACATTAAACATGGTGAAAACAATAGAACTTAGCGAATTTATAAGAAATGAAATAATAATTAAGTATAACTCTGGTATTTCGGTACAAAATATCATTGATTTATACCAAATTCCTCGAGCAACTGTGTATTACCAAATAAATAAATATAAAAAACACACACAACCAAAACCGTTCCCCGTAGTGGCCGACCACGTAAAACAACTGCAAAAGACGATAGTTATATTTTACGGAAGTTTAAGCAGAATGTTCTACAAACTCTCCGATCGGTTGTCAAAGAACTAAAAGAAGGAGAAGAAATTGATATCAGTGAAAGAACGGTTCGCAGACGTCTTAAGGAAGCCGATTTTGGAACATATGTTAGCAGAGTTATACCACTAATATCTTCACGAAACAAGTTAAAGCGCCTCGAATTTGCCAAAAAATATGTTGGTCAGCCTGCATCCTTCTGGAACAATGTTTTGTGGAGCGATGAAAGCTCTTTTGAGTTTCACTGCGCAAAAAAAAAAAATTATATCCGATTACCGAAACAATATCGGAAAAAAGTGGCACTAGTATGTCCGAGAATAAGTCATTCAGGAGGGTCTGTTATGTTTTGGGGATGCGTAGCCTTCACTGGCTTGGGAGATTTAGTTCCCGTTGATGGAACGATGAATCAAAGTAAATATTTGGATGTCCTAAATAATCATGCATTCCCCTCTGGTGATAAATTGATTGGAGAGTCCTTCATACTCCAGCAGGATAATGCCCCCTGTCATAAGGCTAAAATGATAACGCAATTCCTGAAAGATGTTGGCGTAAACACATTGGATTGGCCACCTCAAAGTCCAGACCTCAACATAATAGAAAACCTCTGGTCATATAAAAAACAAAAGAGATGTGCAAACTTATCCAGAAGTCGCGATGAAACGATTTTGGAAATTCAAGACTTATGGAAGGATATTTCAATACATTATATCCACAACTTGGTACTTCTCCAAAAAGTGATAGATGCTATATTTTTTATTAATTTTTCATAATTTTTTTGTTGAATTTTTTTTCTTTTAAATTTATGGAATTTAAATATTTTGTCTAAATACTTATGCCACTGATAATTTGTAAAAAAGTAATTTTTCTTAAATCAACAATGAAGTTATCCATGTGATTATATAACTTACTTTAACTACGATAATCTACCTATTTACTAAAATTGTTAAACAATTTTCCTTTAAGTAAACAATAACTTACAAACAAATATATTGAATATTTTTCTTGTCTAAATACTTTTGCCCACTTGTGTATTTTTGAAGAATAACATAGTGCAACAGTGATTTTGCACTTTTGAAGCGACCTAGTAGAGATTGTTAAGCAGGTCGAATATAACACAAAAACATGTTTGAAATTCTTCTAACACCCTCAATATCTTGAGTTATGGTCAAAAACCGTTTTTCGGCTCTTTTTCACTTTGAAAAATTCCTGCTCGAAAAATTGTTGACCAATTTAACCCTCTCAGCCCACATTTAAAATTAGCCAAGATAAAAATTTTTTTTTAACAGATATGTATTTGGTTTTACTCAAATATGAACTGACGAAAATTTCAAGGTCCTTGGTGTCCTGGTTCGATAGTTACAGGATGTTGCCACAAAATGTTCACAAAATTAGTAACTTATTAGTTATTTTGGTTGCAGAAAACATTAAGGAAGATGTTGAAAAAAAGCGCGAAGCAAACAAATGTATATTCCAGGTAACTGAGGCGTATTTCTACAATGTTGCCTATAGGCAACAAATGGGCTGAGAGGGTTAAGAAATACTTGTAGTTTTTTATAGCTTGATAGTGTAGCTTACAGGAAAAAAATAACTTATTGTTTGTTTCGAATGAGAAAGACAAAATTTTTTCTCACTTTTCTACTTTGGGTGCAAATTTAGAATATAAAAAATTAGAAAAGTGAGAAAAAATACGTTTACAGAACTATGATATTAATAAAAATATATTCCATAATGTCAATTTGCTGTTTACACTCTGAATTACCCTCATTCGTTCCGTTTTACGCAGCCGATCTTTTTTGAATATGATAAAGAACATAATCAAGAACAACACCTCATACGCCAAACCGAAAATGCACCAAAATGCCATTTTTAACATTCCATCAAATTTAAAAAATTGGTGAAAAATTAGTACTTCGGTGAAACAGGTATGCCAGCACGTGCAAAAGATATTATAATTTTATTCTTTCTTTATTTTACCGAGATTTGATGACCCTTTCGATAGAGACCATAACCATGCAGGTCGGTTACATATTTTACCTAAAAATGTACCGCAAAATCCGAATTTTTCTAAAAAACGAAATTAATTTTTTGCAACCCAAAAGAGGTTCAACTTTGAACACGTGTAACTTCTAAAATACTTAACCGATTTGAATAATGCAAGAACAAATAACACGATCCGTTGTCATAAAAAATTGGATTATTGTATAGTATCTGTATCTTTCCGGCAAGTGTGCGTCGTCTTTACTGCTGTTGTTGTTGTTGCTGCTTTTGTTGCTGCTGCTGCTGTTCTTGATGCTGCCCTTGCTGCTGTTGTTGCTGCTGCTATTGTTACTGCTGCTGCTGTTTTTACTGCTTTTGTTGCTGATGATGTAGATTCGGCGGTGGTCGTCCTTCCTTCTATTGGCGTCTTTGGCAGTATCTTTTTTTATATCGGTATTAGTTTTGTTTGTTTTTTTTTATGTCTTGCGGCTCTCTTTTATTTATTTTTCTTTTAACTTTTAGTGACGCACTAAAGGTAATTTAGATTTTGGATGATTGCTTTTTTTTTATATATCTTTTTGGAGATATTGTCACTAGACGGAGCTATTACATTTTTTTATTTATTTTTTCACGTGCTGGAATTATTTTGTGATTCATTTTTCACAACACTTTCCGATGTTTTGGACTCGAAAAATGTCCACAATAAACAACTATTTTATTTATTCATTTATATTTATTTTGTCGATTTCTCGACCACAAAATTTTATTTTTACCAACCAATTATTAAGGTTGGAAAATTTTGTTTTAAAACAATAAGGACTGTTTTGTATCCCTTTTCTTTTGAATTTATACTCTGTTCCTTACCAAGAAACAAGAGTCAATTATTTTTGCTTCCTTAAGCTGCAAGTGTAATTTGCTTTGCTTTAAGGAGCTGGCCTTTCTCTGAGTCCCTTACCATATAGGGGGAAACTGCAGAGTTAATCTAAGGCTCGATTGACCAAAATGAAAGGATAAAAAAAAAAGACGTTCATTTGCTGAGTTGATATTTCAAAGTGAATTTATTTTCTTCAAGTCCTAGCTTAGGTACCTAACATGAGATTTACATATTCTAATCTTATCTCTAACTAGACCAACGCAGTGGCCATATGTTTCCTTATCTTCATGGAAATGCTACGTGACCGCTTGCATCTTTATTTAAGGGATGACACCCACGAAGGAGTATATTCCCACATATAGGGCTCAAGTGTGGTTTTATTTTAAGATAAGGCAGAAACATGGCCTCCTGTGAAAGTTAGCTGCGAATAGCGACTTGTCGTGAATAAGCAGTCCCGGACAACAGCGGGTACCACACCGTTGTAGTACCGACAAGGCGCTTGTCTGACCGTCTTAAACACATAGTCATACACACTTTCTACATCCTAAACGTGTTCCTACCCATATCATATCCCCAACATCTCATAAAGGGCAGTGGTGACGTCCTGAGGCAAGGGTGCCACCTCACTCGCCTAAGCCAGTGATTGGTAACCGACTGTATTCGGACTGAGCCTCACCGATACCTGGCCGCCTCGGTGAGTACACCTGGCCCCAGCGTTTTAATGGGGGCTATGACACGCTGGTACTACCTTCCCCTACACTCGTGGGACCAACTTATGGCTACAAAAAATTTCAAAAATTTAAACACGCGGGACATAACCGCAATCCAGCTAGCAGAGCGAATAGAGGAGGATGCTCTGGACGATGGTGGCAAGCTGTCGCCGCGCAGGGGCCTGGCCCTCACCCGAAGAGTGCTGCGAAGCTGAAGGGCTCGATCCCGAAGCAGTAGATGACGGGCTCGTCCCCGACCCAGAGCGCCTCGAAAGGTGCAGAGACTTTCACGTCTCAAGTGGCCGGCAGTGAGGCCACCAAACAAACTGACAGCAGGAAGAGGGTTGCAGTGCCCGGAACTGCCCCGGCGGCTGTCCCGCAGGCGAAGCCAGCAGGAGAGACGCCGCAACACCCTCTTCCACAAGGTCGAGGCAGCAGATAAAAAAGCAACCTGTTACGACGGCAGGTCAGCCCGGGGGAGCCGGAGATCCTCTGAGGCAAGGCCTCAGCGGAGCCGGACGCAAGTGGTACCTCCAGTACCTCGAGAGGGGCCTGAAGCCGGAGGAGGCTCGCAGGAGAGCGCTGGAGCACCGTGCGCCGAACGGCCAAGCCGTTTCGGGGTTAAATTCATCTCCAGTAGAGAGAGTCGGCGGTCAGGCCGCCGCGGGGAGGAAAAGGCAGTTGCACCTTACGTCGGCGCCTGATCTCCCCAAGAATGAGTCCAAGATGACGAAACGCAAGAACACCGCAGCGCTGGAGGGCTCAAGGACCTTGGAAGTCGCGAAGCGTCCGAAGGCGGCCTCGTACGCCAGTGTTGCCAAGGGCACAAACTTGGCTATACTTGCGCGGGATTACCCGAAGAGGCTTCTGACAAAGGAAGAGCTGACGGCGGTGGAGCAGGCCCTCGTCGAGGAGATGAGGTAGGGCTGGACCGCAGCTCTCAACTTCAATGGCATCCAGTTCCGGGATGGTCTGGTCCTACTGGACTGCATGGACAGCGATGCCAGGAAGTGGTTGGAGCTGACGGTCCCCAGCATCAGCACCAAGGTGGGTGTGCAGCTCCGCACCTGCCTGTAAGAGGACCTACCGGTGACCAACGTAGTCACACTATACCTGCCACGCGCCGCAGGGGAGACGATGGAGAGGTCTCTTGGACTGCTCAATGAGCAGAGCAAGGGCCTGCTCACCGTGACATGGCGTGTCATCCGGAACCTGGAGTCGAAGGGCGGCTAGGTGCTGATGCTCGACCTGGATGAGGAGGCGCTTACACTCCTTAAGAAGCGAGATATGCTGGTGAGCTATCATTTCGGCCAGCTGAAATGACGCCTCCATAAGAAGCAGGAGTCTGCTGAGGCGGAGGTGTCCACCGAAGCAAATGCCGACGATGTGCCTGGCACATCGGCGTACAGGAGCCAACCAGCATAAAGGAGCCATCCGATGATGAGCGGACACCCACTGACCTGGGGCTAGAGCTTATCCAGGAGCCTTGGGTCGTCAGAAGCAGGATCTGCATCCTAAGTAAAGTGAGTATGCAAACTATTGCAGACGTAAGGGAGGCATCACCGAAAGCTTGAATCTTGGTGGGAAAGGATATTAACTTTCTTTGTCTCTCTCAATTTCTCAACAGAGATCTAGTAGCGGTGATGATCACTAGCGAGCGCGAGAGTATTGTGGTGGCGTCGGCATACTTTCCAGGAGACGTGACGGATGCACCCCACCAGAGGTTCAGGATCTGGTGCAACATTGCAGCAGCCGTCTGCTACTACTTACTTCTAGGGTGTGATGCCAATGCGCACAATGTTGCATGGGGCAGCACGGACAACAACAGTAGAGGTGAGTGTTTACTAGATTATCTTTTATCTAGGGCTCTTACTGTTATCAATGTGGGGGCCGAACCCACATTCATTACTAAAACCAGGGCTGAAGTACTGGATATCACTTTCGGGAATGAGGGGGGCTCCCGGTTGATTCGCAACTGGAAGGTCTTCTCAGAACCGTCAATGTCGGATCACAGGATCATCCTGTTCGACATTCATAGCAACCTTAGTTTCAGCAGGGTTATCAGGAATCCACTACGGACAGATTGGCCAGCCTATCAGTCCTGTTTGGGATTACTGAGCAGACTGAATCATAGTAGGAGAGTATCGTCTCCAGAGGATCTTGAGCAACTCTCAAGAGAAGTAGGAGACACAATCTTGGATGCTTATCTTGCAAGCTGTCCCGAAAAATCCATAGAGTCCAGTAGGGACAATCCCTTGTGGAATAGGAAATTAGGACTACTTCGTGCAGAAGTCAGGAAGCTGTTTCACACAGTTAAAAAGAACAGCGCCAATTGGGAATTTTACATCAAAAAGCTGACAGAATATAACAAAGAAATCCGGTACAGTAAGCGAGCTCACTTTCGGAGCAAGCCGCACCTGCGGCGAGAGTGTTTAAGGGGATTTTCTACCTTGTGTGGTCGAAAAAATCGAATTTTTTTTTTGCATTTTTGGATTGATATATGTTTCTAGAATCCGCTCCCAAAATTTCAATTGGTTATCTTAAGAATTACGGAACCTACACCGTGAGCGTAAAAAGGCGTTCCATTGCTCAACGCCCCTCCCCCCCTGTGCATATTTCCATTTGAAACTTTTTTTACTTAAACAATAAACTTGTAGATACACCTGAAAAAAATTAGAAGTGTTTATCTTCAATACATTCCACGAAAAAATTTTTTTAAAAAGCACTTTTTTTCGACCACACAAGGTAGAAACCCCCCTTAAGGCAATCTCAAAAGGCAAAGTACTTTCTGAACTTTATCTGAAGAGGGCGGATGGGTCATTCACCCAGGACGAGGAGGAGAAAGCGGAACTTCTCCTGCAAACTCTCTTCCCTCTGTGCAGAACCATCTCCGGTATAGAATACAGTTACGAAAGGATCCCCAACGGGAGACCCAACTGGAGCCTGGCTGCAGCGATCGTAACTGAACAAAAGATTAGGTGGGCGTTGAGTACACTCAGCCCCTTCAAGGCTCCGGGGTGGATGGAATCATACCCATCCATCTTCAGAAGGGTGTCGAACAGCTAATGCTGTTCCTTATAAGTATTTTCCGGGGGAGCCTAGCAATGGGTTACATTCCTAGGGCATGGAGAACAGCTAGGGTGATCTTTATCCCGAAGGTTGGGAAGAAAGACCCGTCTTCATGTCAGCATGCCTATAGAGAAGTAAAGTCTACTGAATCGGCTCTCTTGAGCCTGGTTGACAGTATACAGCGCTCTGTAAAGGCCAAAGGGGTAGCTCTTTGTGCCTTAATGGACATAATGGTGCTTTTGATAACACAGCTTATGATGTTGTGGTAAGAGCACTCTGTAGAAGAGGAGTTGAGACAGGTCTCACGACCTGGCTGGGCAAACTCCTTGATAGCAGAATAGCAGAAGTCACTGTCAACAGTGTAACTGTTAGAGCTCAAACCACCAGAGGCTGTCCGCAGGGGGGTGTCCTATCACCACTACTCTGGAACCTCGTGGTGGACGAGCTGCTTGTTAAACTTACAGCAAATGGGTTTGAATGTCAAGGCTATGCCGATGATATCACACTAGTCTGTAAAGGTAACTTTGAGAGCACATTGTGCGACAGGATCACATTGAGCCTAAGACTTAGCTTAGACTGGTGCAGAGACGTGGGGCTGAATATCAATCCAGCAAAACTACAGTTGTCGCCTTTACCAATCGCTACAAGCTGAAATCCATTCGGCCCATAGCCATTGGGGGTACAGAGATTCCGATCTCCACTGAAGTCAAATATCTGGAAGTCATCCTAGACAAGAGACTAATGTGGAGACAACATGTGGAACATGCCGTTCGCAAGGCCACTATGGCCTTAATGAGCTGTAGATCTCTTGCAGGGAAAAATTGGGGAGTATCTCCAAAGATCCTACTGTGGATGTACGTTGCTATGGTGAGGCCCATAGTCAGCTACGGGACTGCGGTTTGGGCGAATCGCGCTGACCTTGATTTCACAAAAAGGCAACTGAGCAAACTCCAGAGACTTGCCTGCACGTGCATCTCGGGCGCTATGCGCACTTGCCCGTCCACTGCTCTGGATGTGCTGCTCGGGATTCCACCACTGCACTTGCATATCAAGTACAGTGCGCGCAGATCTACTTTGAAGATAAAGGGGGCAAGACCAGCAGACTCGGCTGCGACTGCAACTGACCTGTTATTAGAATATCCGCAGGATGGTCAATTGGCCAAGTTTAGCTTTGATAAGCTCTTCAAAACGGAGCTTAGCAACAAGTCGGAGTGGACTAGCATGTCTACAACCTATGATGTGAAACCACATGCTATTAGGTGGTACACTGACGGCTCACTAACAGAGGATGGTGCGGGTGCGGGTGTCTGCGGATCCCGACTCAATTATCACGAACCTCTAGGGAAATTCGCCAGTATCTTTCAAGCGGAAGTACACGCGATAGAGAATGTGCCTCGTTCAATATTGAGCGGGGTTACAATCGGACATAGCCATTTTCTCAGATAGTCAGGCAGCAATCAGAGCACTCAGTGCACTTAAGACTGTTTCCAGACTAGTATGGCAATGTATAGAAACACTCAATGAGTTGGGTGTGAAGTACCAGGGTATGCGGGGATCCCCGGCAATGAAGTAGCCGACTTAATGGCTAGCAAGCGGAGGATAAATGGACAATCCTCAGAAAGGCCCTCGACAAAGAAGTAGAGGACCTCACGAACATATTAAACAAAATCTACAATGAGACATGCAAGTAGTCATTTTCAATGAAACAGTATCCACCATGGTGGACCAAGGAGCTGAGTGATCTCAGAAAGAGAACACGAAAGTCCTTTATTATATGTTATGTGTCCAAAGAATGGGCACCTTACAAAGAAGTACAAAAACAATACAAAAAGCAGTATACGAAGCCAAGAAAGAATCTTGAAAAAGCTACTGTGAAGCTTTAACAGATATAAAGGACACGGCAAGGCTAAGTAAAATCTTTGCTAAAGGGCACACAAGCCCATCCCTAATAAACAAACCTGACGGTTCGTCAACATCGTCAGTCGAGGAATCCCTAGAGGTACTTGTAGACACGCACTTCCCAGGGAATGTAAACTCGGACCCCGGGAGACCTAGAAGAGAACAGAATTTTACGACAACTGGAGACATTATCACCATTGAAAAGATACAATGGGCGATGAACTCCTTCGACAAATATAAAAGCCCGGGCCTCGACGGTATTATTCCGGCGATGCTACAGGCAGCAATAGAAAGCATCAGCAGTTGGCTTAAAGCCATCTATGAAGCAAGCATGAACCTGAGTCACATACCGCTCCTATGGAGGAAAGCTAAAGTGATATTTATCCCAAAGCCTGGCAGGAGGGGTCACATCCTAGCAAAGGATTTTAGAACAATCAGCCTAACATCCTTCATCCTGAAGACGATAAAAAGGCTAATGGACATACACATAAGAGACAAGGCTAGGGAGATCACCTGTCGGATGCTCAACACGCATACCGAAAAGGTCGATCGAACGAGAGAGCCCTTCATGAAGTGGTGAGTCACGTCGAGAAAGCTCTGAACTACAAAGAATACACGATGGCCGCCTTCTTAGATATAGAAGGTGCGTTCAATAACGTGTACGCCGAACCCATCCTGGGCTCGATAGGTGTTGAGAGAAGCATCAGAGAATGGATAGGTGCTATGCTCACGAGTAGGACGATAGTGGCTGAAATGGGTGGCACTCACCTCACGCGAGTAGTGAAGAGAGGCACCCCCAAGGCGGAGTATTATCGCTGTTTCTCTGGCTAATCAACATGAACCACATATTGAAAGAACTCAATTGTGGTGGAGTACGGGCAGTAGCATACGCCGATGACGTAGTGCTACTAGTATCAGGTCTATTCCCCGACGTCATAAGCGACATTATGTCGGGTGCTCTGGAAAGACTAAATAACTGGGCGAGATCCTGTGGACTGTGAAGGCAAGCATTGCCTTTTACTCCTGAAGAAAGATGTTTTTGAAAAACTGGAGATACAGTAACCAAAGACCATAATATGGCTCTACACAGCAGTAGTTAGACCTATATTAACATACGGCGCTCTAGTATGGTGGCCGGCACTCACTAGAGCCTATAACATTACCAAACTGACGAGGAACAACGGCCGGCATGCGCAGGAGCTACGGGGGCTATGCGCTCGTGCCCGGCGGCCGCCCTGAACGTAATCTTATCTTATCTTATTTATCAAGGATGCAGCGGCGCAGAGTGCGGTGAGACTAAAAGCAAGCAATTTCTGGAGGGATCGCCACATAGGACACCGCACTATCCTTGATGGGGTCACATCGTTAAGGGGGAAGTAGCTCTCGTAGCCGAAAAAAAAGTTTTTTTTTGTGATTTTTTTTATGGATATCCTGATGACAATGCTTTTAAGAGTGTTGCACATCTCATAATCAATTCTTTATCATGGCCTGTTATATCAGCACACAAATCTGTATTACTAAAAAATTTTCTTGCCCCTCGTTAGATGTTTTACCTCCTCCAGACTTAGGTTTATCTACTATTTGGCCTATTTTTTGCCGAGGCATTTGTCCAAATTATTCATTTGAGTTAGGCTCGCTTCTCAAATGTAACACTTGGCTGATGACGTTTCGGTATGAGTGTTTGTAGGGGGGCGATTGTCTTCCAAAAGAAAGCGGCAGGTAATTGGCGAATATATTTGTTCTCAAGGCGCAGAGCAAAGTCCGAACAAACACCACCCAGGGTCTAAGAAGAAGAAGGAAGAAGCGGGGTCGTCGGGAGTATTTTTATTACAAGGGCCTTGTTGCACTGCGTCGTGGGTAACAATAAGCTTTATTTGGCTGCATATATGAAACTAATCTAAGCTTAAACTTAGAGCCGTGCTCCCGCCCGCTTTACTCCGCGAAAGCTAGAGCGGGAGATCGACGGCGGCCGACGGCAAAGTTCGGATTTTGGTCCGATGCACTGATTCGGAGCGCGGGAGCACATGAGGAGGTGGGCGCTGGAGCATCAGAGGGGCGAGAGCGGATGCGCTTGTCCAGGGAGCGGCGGAAGAGTGCTGCGGAGTGGCCGAAGATGCAGATGAGCACAGATCGCACGAGCGCTGCCAAGAAAGGCCGGTGATTGCAGCGGAGCGGAGAGCGGGCGAGCACGCTCGACGAACGATGCGAAGAGACCCGAAAGACGGGAGCGCAAGAGCGGCCGAGCTTTCGAAAGTTCGGTGACCAGAGCGGGTACAGTGACGAAAACAGCTGCAAGGAATGTTCTACTTCAATTTTCTGTGATAAATACTTATTGTGTTTTTAAGTTGGTCAATTTTAGTTTGGAAATATTCCTTTTCCTCAATAGACAGTTTCCTTCTTGAATAGAATTCTGATTGGTCTGCAAAAGCGGGTCGATGGTCGAGGAATTTTTTCAAATAATCTGAGGTTTTTTTTGACTTTGTAATAACTCTAACTGGCACGTAAAATGTAACAAACAAGCTATTACCTTCGAGATCTGTATTACAAATCTCTTGAAATTCCTCTGCTTTTGAAGTTTTTACCTAAACACAACATTAACTTTTTGTAGCCTTGCAGAGTATTCAAATTCTAGTCAAAAGATTGCAACGCTGTAAAGGAGACATTTCCGACCCTATAAAGTATATATATTTTTGAACAGCCGAGTCGATCTAGGCCGTCTTTTCGACTCTTTCCCTGTGAAGCTATCTGAATGAAACTTTACAGATAGTCTTCTATATGCTCTGACTCTGACTAAGTCGAAACGGACCGGATCGGACAACTATATCACCTTTTCGTGTTAGGTGTTAGTAGGCGCGACAAATGAAAGTATAGAAAAGGAATACGAAGAAGTGACTACTGGCGTGCTGCCAGATTGTTCGCCTGCATGCGTACTAAGTGGGTTAGTATTAAGGTTTTTAGTTGGGGAAGGCTATCTACGTTTGATGTTATCATGTACAAATCGTTATAATTTGCACATAAGAGTTCAAGCAATTCAAAAGACGTTATACAGTGGCGCAAAACTAAAGGAATATAGGATCTAGTATTTCTACTCGGTATGTGAAAGTTAAGCTGACCCAGCAAGGCAGCACTTTTCACGTCACCGTGGATAAGGTTAAAAATGAACGTAATGCCAATCATGGTTCTACGGTTAGCTAAAGAAGGTAAGTTAATTAGGAGAAGTCTACTAGAGTACGAGGGTAACCTCTGGTTTGGATCTCAGTTCAAACCGCGTAACGCGAATAGCAAAAAGTTCTTCTGAACTGACTCAATGCGTTTACTGTGAAACCCATACTGAGGGCTCCAGACGCAAGATCCATATTCTAAGATATGACGAACTAACGAAATATTTAAGAATTTTGTAACATAGGGGTCATTGAATTCTTTCGACCACCGTTTAATGAAGCCAAGCACACCTCTGGCTTTATTCACCATGCACGAAATATGATCGATAACGTCAAGTTTGGGGTCTCGCAAAGTTTGACGTCGTCCGCGTACATAAGTACTCTGGAGTTAGTCAGAACTTCGGGCAGGTCGTTGATAAGTAACCCTGAGAACATTAGATAAAGAATTTTTAAAGAGGACCTTTTGCGTTCTGCCATTCAGATAACTTGAGGTCCAACTAAGAAGATCAACCGGAAATCCCATTAGATCGAGGTTCCGAACAAGAAGAGAATGGTTTACAGAATCAAATGCTTTACTGAAATCAGTATAGATTACATCTATCTGAAAGCCCTTATGGAAGCCCTTAACTAAGAAGGAAGTGAACTCTAAAAAATTGGTTGTCGTTGATCTACTCATTCAAAATCCATGTTGACATGGAGAAATAATTGATCTGCACATAATGATCCAATTGTAAGCTTCAAGGGTATACAAACTTTGGCGTGTGAAGTTAGCTTCTTTTCTTGTTTTATATAATTTATTCCAGAATTTCAGTTTTAATTTTATCAAAATCGGACTACTATATAATATAATTGCCATAGGAATATATATATCAATTCATTTATTTCTTATTTCTATTTTCGTCAGGTTCTTTTTATATGGAGTTTTTCTGTATTCAGAAAATGAAACTTATGTTAGTACTAGG